>PVHT021183634.1:31154060-31166041 GCA_004024745.2 Catagonus wagneri | reverse complement strand
GCTGCGCCACGACGGGAACTCCTATTCCTATCTTCTTAATCCTCATTTTCTGCCCCAGGATCTGCACTTTCTGAGAACAGTTTACTCCCCCCCCCCTTTTTTTTTTTTGGCTGCACTTGTCGCATGTGGGAATTCTTGAGCCAGGGAGTGAATCTGCATTATAAGCAGTGACCTGAACTGCTGCAGTGACAGCGTCAGATCCTTAACCTGTTGTGCCACAAGGGAACTCCCTATTTACTCCTATTTTAAAGAAATCTCACAGGCAAGTCATCTTGGCCATGGCTCCCACCAGGGTAATTATACCGAATTGCGGTAGTCCAGTATTAGCATATGTAAGGCCTTTGGCGTTTAAGTACATGGCAGATCATAGGAAGGTGGCAGTTATTCCTGTCCAGATTGAGCCATACTGAGTTCAGTTTAATTTACTTTTAAAGCACTTGAAGATTGTGCCGACTGCCTTTCTGCTGGCTTGGGAGTCTCAAATTCTTATCTATATAAGCAGCTCTAGGTATACCTCCCTTTTCCTATCCGTGAATACACTCATTTCCATGGGCGAAACAATGGTATTATTTAAATGCATGAATAGGAAAGAAATAGCACTCTAAAAATAAATTGCAAAGTCTTAGAGACATAATCATGGCAAAGGCATTTTTGCAATAATCTGTATCACCAATAGAAATTGTATCTTTAAATATCTACACTAGTGTTATTTCACCATTTCCCCCAAGAATTATGTATGTGAACATTTGATTAACCAAAGGGTCATCTGAGATAACTTTACTTAAAAAAAGTAAAATCAGTCACAAAGGTGATTGATTTTTTTTCTTTTTTTTTGCCTTTTATGGCCGCACCCTCAGTATATAGAGGTTCCCAGGCTAGGGGTCCAGTTGGAGCTACAGCTGCCAGCCCACGCCACAACCACAGCAATGCAGAATCTGAGCTGAGTCTGTGACCTACACCACAGCTCACGGCAACGCTGGATCCTTAACCCACTGTGCAAGGCCAGGATCGAATCTGCAACCTCAAGGTTCCTAGTCGGATTCATTTCCGCTGAGCTACCACAGGAACTCCAGTAATTGATTATTTAGAGACTAAAATGACCTGGAGCTACTTGACCAGGTAGAGAGTTTTCCTTCCTTCGTCCTCTTTGCTTCCTTGCTTCTTTCTCCTCTTTTGTCCACTTTCCTCTGAGTGAATTTCCTGTCCGTCCATGGGTTATGTTAATGGAGACTAAACTGAGGGACACATTTGTCACAGCAATTTGCTCTTTTGAGTCTTTTTATTAT
The DNA here is from genome assembly GCA_004024745.2 of Catagonus wagneri. NCBI lineage: Eukaryota > Metazoa > Chordata > Mammalia > Artiodactyla > Tayassuidae > Catagonus > Catagonus wagneri. The sequence goes on along the minus strand of PVHT021183634.1, from coordinate 31,164,755 downwards.
GGAATATTTCAAACATACACAATAGTAGAATAGTAAAATGCACCTTCACATACCCATTAACCAGCTTAAACAACTGTCAGATTTTGCTAATCTTATTTCATCTGTTCTTTCTACGTCTTTATTTTTTGGTAGCATATTTGAAGCAAATCTGTGACATCATATTATTTCATCCATAAATACACCAGTATGTTTATAATAAGGACTTAAAAACACCACCCTACATTAACAAAGATTTTATATTATCTGATCAAACAACACTTTGAAAAAATTTCTTATTTTTCTCCAAAGTGGCTTTTTATAGTTGTTTTGTTTGAATTAGAATCCAAACATGGTCAGACATTACATTTGTTTGCTATTTTTCTGAAGTCTCTTAATCTCTCAGAACCCCTCCACTGCACAGTTTCATGCTGTTTATTTCCTAAAGAAGTTGGGACATTTTTTTCTGAAAGAGTTTTTCTTAATTTGAAGTCAGCTGATTTCCCCCTCATGGTGTCATTTAACTTCATTCTCAATTTTGTCTTTTGTAGACTGGTAACCTGATCTAGATGCCCAGTTAGATTTAGACTCAGTTATTTTGGCAAGAATGATTCCAGAGGTGTTGAAGCACAGAATGACTGGTTTTTCCACTTTTCATAGTATTTTAAGGTTGGTTACTGGGTTCAGGTGACTTAAGCCAGGCTGTGTATTATAAAGTTCACCATCAACCCATCACTTATATTTACGTAAAGCGTGATTTTTCTAATTCTGTTATTTCTTCTGCGTTATTAGCAGGGATTCTCCTGTGAAGAACTTTCATTCATCATCTATTTGGTTTATAAAAGCATTTACCAACCTAGGTGGAACATATAATGCTTTTGCTTTTGGCTGCTGCCTCTCCTAGAATCTGCTCTGAAGGCCCTTCCCAGCCCGGTGAGCCTGATGGAACACACCAGCTGCTCCCTCATATATCACCACTGATCAGTGGCTTCCCTCCTACCACCATTCTCTAGTCCCTGGCAGTCTATTTTTATAACCACCTGGTGCTCAGAGCATAGAGCCTTTTGACAAAAGAGGCTTTCCTAGCCAAAATTATGTTGTGGGACTTCTCAGAACACTCTCATACCTGTGAAGATTGCCTACATTCATTTAGTTCTCTGCGTGTTCGTTACGTGTGTGTTGCAGTCCCCAGCACTGGGTGTTTTGTGAATTTTCAGGGTATTGCTGGAGTAGACAGGCACCACATGAAGTCTGCATTGTTGTTGAGTACTCTCTGCAAAGTTCCCTGCTCAGGAACATTGGAGCTGAGCCTGTCAGCCTTCTGCCTTGTGATTTCTCTCTGTGGGAGGACTCCGTTTGTTGCAGGCTTGCTTATAAAAGTGCCTTGATCCATAGTTAAAGAGAAAATTCATTGCTGTATTAATGAGTAAATGTGACTCATAAACTCATATTCTGTATTGGTACAAGTGAAAAAGAGACAAAGAATCTGTAGCTTCATATTCAGCTGCTAATTTCATAAATTCCTTAAAAGATATTTTTTCCCCTCCAGATTGGAGCAATTAACAAGGAACGCTCTCAAAAAAACTAAGTTTTTATCTAGGTTCTTCCCCAGTACACTGGAAAGCCCTAGCCTATTTCATTACAATTCCAGATATTCTGACGTTAAGCTCCTTTCTTCAAATTTTCCTTTTAACTGGAAGTAACTTGAAAGAGTGGTTGAAAAACCTGCTGTACAGAGACAAAATCCTTTCTCCTATCACTGAATCAGTTTTATAGAGTTTGCTCCGTGGTCAAATTGAGTTTTACCTCTTTATGCTCTAGGGCAGCTTTTAAAATGGAGCTCCAGGGTTTTCAGAGCATTTATCCATTGCTATATTTGAATTAAATTGAAAAAAAACTTCTAAGAATTTTAATTTCTATGTCTGTTTGTACATTTTTCTGTGAATTTCTTTAGGTTAACAGTGCGAGTTGAAAAGGGTTGATGACTCTGCCATTGCTCGACCAGTAGTTATGCATGTTGAAAGCGTTTGAGCAAGGTAAATATCTTTTTTTCCAGTCGCCTCTTTCCCAGAGTATCCCCCTCTGAGACAGCTGGAAAAAGCATGAAAAATGAATGTGACAGGGAGTGGCTTTAGCTCCCTGACATGCCAGTGTTCTGGAACTGCTTGGAATTTATTGAAGCAGAATCAATGGCAAGAAGTGCTCAGTGCTGCCAACATATCCAGTGGGCAAAGGCCCTAAAAATCTATGAAATAAATAGCTGCCTAGTGGTATTTTTTCACCTATTTATTAACTGGTAGATAAGTCTCTTTGTTGTCATGGCAACCTGAGAGTGGAGAAGGGAAATAGTTGGCAGGTAGTTACAAAGTATCAAACTTATTTTACTCCTCCTACCTTATAAAAATTTTCTGTTTTGTGGGTTTGTGGCTCTCCTGCCATCAGTGTATTTTTGAAAAAGGCATTCTTTGAGAATTCATGATGTCGCCTATGGCATCTGAGGAGCTCTACAGTATGCCCCTAATGACTGGGGCTCTTTCTCTGGACGGGTTCACATTGAGAGCTGTAAGACCTGACATCTCACAAGACAGAGGGACCTGGGAGGATTATATAGGGATAAAAGAAATTTTCCTTTGAAAATTGCTCTTTGATTAAGAAAAGAGAACCGGATTTTCTACAGCAGAGTCCTAATACCTAAAATTGGATTTTCCGAAATACATTAGTATTAGTACTCTAATATGTAATAATAGTGTTCATGTATCCTTTCAAAGAACTTTCCCATCCTCTTCCAAACTAAGCTTTCCTAATTCCACTGCAGTGAAGGGAAGCCTTATCTCTGCTTCCCAGACAGAGACGCGGAGGCAGTAGGTATAGATGAGTTGAGTAGATATGGAGTTACAAGCATGATTAGTGTTTATTGGATCTTGAACCTGGGCCCATACTGTTAGGATTTTTCTTGTTCTCTTCTTCCCAACCAGGATGTACCATGTATAAACATTCTTTGGTGATGCTGAATAAATTTTGAGTGGTTTACACAGGTTGTAACTTTCAGTTATGTTTCAATACCCAGTCAAGCTTAAAGTTTAGTCTCCTTTGACTCACTGTAAAAGATTGCATGCACTTATACCCTCATAATTTATTTGTTTTGTTTAAATCAAGGTTCAACAATTCAAATGCTTGCAGGGCTGAGGCTGTGTAATTGTAATGAATTTAATGTAACACAATAGAGTGGTTGTGAGGCTTGTGGATAATTGGAATCTCTACTTAGTATTCAAATAAAAAAAGTTAGAGCAGGGTTCAAATAAGACCTTTGTCTAGGTTGAATCCAGCCAACAGTTTCAAGACTGGTCTCTAGAAATATTTAAATGCTTGAAAAATGACTAGCTTAATAAAAAATATGGCTCAACTTTCTTAAGCATTGATAATTATATTGAATTGAAATTATTGAAATTACAATTTCTTAAATATTGACTATAATTACTTATGCACTTTAAAAGCCACATTTTAGTACAGCAGAAATTCATACAACACTGTAAATCAACTATACCCTAATAAAAAATGAATACATTTTACAAAGGCACATGTTTCAGAGATTTCCATTGTGGTACGGCAGAAACGAATCCGACTAGTATCCATGAGGATGTGGGTTTGATCCCTGACCTCGCTTAGTAGGTTAAGGATCTGGTATTGCCCTGATCTGTGGTGTAGGTCACAGATGTGGCTCAGATCCCAGATCACATTGCTGTGGCTGTGGAGTAGGTGGGTAGCTGTAGCTCCCATTTGACCACTAGCCTGGGAACTTCCATATGCTGCAGGTGCGGGCCTAAAAAGCAAAAAAATCAGGTATTTCAGAGGGTCATACAATGAATGACATGCCCTCGTATTGGATGTAGTAAAGCCAAACTGTGCCTTAGTCTTGAAAATTATCCTATGAAGATTGCTGTAGAAAATACCAGTTACTCTTGTCTTGAATTTCCACAATTTTCTTAGTTTTATTCATTCTTTCTCTCCTTTTTTCCCTTCTCTCTCCCTTCTTGCCTTGCTTCTTTTTCTCTCTGTGTCTTTCCTTCACTTCCCCTCCATTTCTTCCTCCCTCCCTCCCTGTAGTCAAACTGCTTTTGGTACTATTTTTCATAAGCACACACCAAATATTATAAAATCTCTTTTCTGGAACAAGCTGCATAATTTGGAGACCCAAGTAATCTTGTAGTAAGCTTTAGGCAGTGGACAAATATCATCCTGGGACATTTCTTTGTTGCTGCTGGGTTAGAGGTCTTATATTCTGTATCCTGTGTATTCCTGTTTGGGAGTTAACTTCTTTGTTTTGCTGGAATACTTTCTCCAATAACTTCCTGAGAAAAAATGTATAGAAGGTAGCTTTATATTTTTGCATATTTGAAAATGCTTATATTCTGATATCACATGTAATTGGTAATTTGGCTAGAAGAGAATTTACATTGGAAAATATTTTCCCTCTGAACATTGAAGGCACTGCTTCATTAACATCTAGTTTTCAGTACCGGTTTGGAGAATGCATTCTGATTTCTGAGGTTTTGCACGTGATCTGTTTTTTTTTTCTCTTTTCAATGTTCTAAACTTTCAGAATGGTGTGCCTTTGATGTGAACTCTTTCATTTATGGTGTTGAGAACTTGGGTGGGCTTATTCACTGTTAGAAATGTTCTTATTTATTTGATAATTTCCTCTCCTTAATTTTCTGATTTTCTTTCCCTAGGAAAACGTCATAGATTGTACTTCTTAGAAAGATCCTTTTCTTAATTTCATGATAACCATTTCTTGTTTTACCAGCCCACCCATTCCTCCCACCCCCCACTTTCTGGGATTGCTCCTTGACTTCATCTTCCAAATCTTTTCCATTGCATTTTTCACTTCTGCTATCATGTTTTAAAGTTTTTATAATTCTTTCTAGTTCTGTGCTTGTTCTTTTTCTTGGGTTACATAATTCTGCTTATTCATTTGTACAGTAATTTAACTTTTGTAATGTATTTGAGGATATTATAATTCTTCTCAAAGATTTTTCTGGTGCCTGAAATTTTTCTGTTGCTTCCATGTTCCTTTTATCTGCTTGATTGTGATCTTCCTTTTGTGTTAGAACAGACCTTTCTCAACTTATTTTTCTCTGAAGGAATCCTTGGAATGATTTTCAGTTCTTAGGGAACTTCTGCATAGAAGTATTACATCTTTAGCATTAGATATATAACATGGCCTCTAAGTTTTAGATGTAATAATTCAGTAAAAATTTCCAGTGCCCTTTTGAGTAGAGAATAGTATTTTTCTGCAGATTTGCTTATTTTGTCCAGTATGTTAGCTTACTTTTTTATGTGTAGTTCCCCTTTCCCTTGTAAAATGTTAATTTTTAAGTAAGACGTAATATAGATAGTGGTAACTTCAGATTTTTTTCTTTAAATATTTTCAACTTGATTTTTAAAACTTTATCCAAGTTGCCTAAAGTTTTATTATGAATTTCTGTTATATAAATTGCTAATAGGTTATGATATATGGTATAATGTGTGCAGGAGTAGTTTTCCTCCTGTTTTAAACGAGAAAAAGCTGTTTAGCCAGTCTTTTTTTGAAACAACTAGGTAGTAAATCTGAGCTTATCTTTTTTAAAATTAATATAGTTCTTTCTTTTTAAAATAAATTTAAAAATCTCATGAAGCAGACATAAATTCTGTTCAATAATTGGCTTAAGCCAACATTAGATTTCATTTTTCTAAATATGGTTTTGGTAGATTTAAGAAGAGGTTATGAATTGATTTTAATTAATGATATTTAGAACATGAAAATTTATAGACAATGTTGAGTAGCAGTGCTATTACAACCATAAGCAAAAGCAATAAAATGCATTATAAGATGTAATTGTATACAAGACTTTGAAAAAATATGTTCTTATTACATTCATGACCAGGATTAATTCTAATTTGAGCAGTTACAAATTATTATAAATGTATCAGTTTCTCTTTCTCTCTTAAGGAGTATATAGGCATAAAAGGGTATTAGTTTTGAAAGTAAAAAATAAAGAATTAAATTTATCTAATTAATTTGAAACCTGTGCCTCTTTCTTCCTGCATAAATATTCAAGTCTGAGTCAAATTTGAGATAAGTATACATGAATTAACTTTTCAACCAAAATGAAATGATGTCTTTTTTTTCTTAATGGATTTTATTTCAATTATAGGTGTACATAAATCATCACAAGTCAATTTTACAGATTTTGTGTCCCAAACCCACAGTGCATCCCCCCACCCCCCAGATTGTCTTATTTGAAAAACCAGGGTTTTCCAAAATCTGTGAGTCATTGTCTGTTCTGCAAAGAGGTTCATTGTGTCTCTTTAGTTTCCACATGTAAGCGGTAGAAGTGGGTGTTGCTGTCTAATTGTCTGACTGGTTTCACTTCGTATGATAATTTCTAGGTTCATCCATGTTGCTATAAATGTTGTTATTCCGTTCCTTTTAATGGCTGAGTGATATTCCATTGTGTGTATGTACCATATCTTCCCTAGCCACTCCTCTGTCGATGGGCATTTAGATTGTTTCCATGACCTGGCTATTGCATAGAGTGCTGCAATGAACACTGGAGTACATGTGTCTTTTCGAGTTATGGTTTCCACTGGATAGATGCCCAGAAGTGGGATTGGTGGATCAAATGGTAATTTTATTTTGAGTTTTCTGAGGAATCTCCATACTGTTTTCCACAGTGGTTGCACTAGTTTGCATTCCCACCAACAGTGTAACAGGGATCCTTTTTCTCCACACCCTCTCCAGCACTTATCATTTGTAGACTTTTTGATGATGGCCATTCTGGCTGGTGTAAGGTGGTACCTCATAGTGGTTTTGATTTGCATTTCTCTAATGAGGAGTGATGTTGAACATCTTTTCATGTGTTTATTTGCCATCTGCATGTGTTCTTTGGAGAATTGTCTGCTTAGATCCTCTGCCCATTTTTTGATGGGATTGTTTCTTTCTTTGGCGTTGAGCTGTAAGAGGTGTTTGTAAATTTTGGAGATTAATCCCTTGTCAGTTGAATCATTTGCAAATATTTTCTCCCATTCTGTGGGTTGACTTTTCATTTTGTTTAGGGTTTCCTTAGCTGTGCAGAAACTTTGAAGTTTAATTAAGTCCCATTTGTTTATTTTTCTTTTTATTGTCCTTACTCTGACACATGGGTCTGAGAAGATGTTGCTATCATTTATGTCAGAGAGTGTTTGGCCTATGTTTTCCTCTAAGAATTTTATAGTATCTGGTCTTATATCTAGATCTTTAATGAAATGATCTCTTGATGATTACTAAATAAGAAAAGGTCATGCAGATGTGTTAAAAGTTGAAAACTACAACAAAATATTTGTGACTGGCTTTTTTTGATTGCTTGTTGCGCTATTGCATTGAAATGACTTTTGAGATTGTAATTCTTTATCCCTACCTTATTCGAATTACTTACTGACTTAGGTTTAGAATTCTTCTTATTTAAATGATACCTCATCTTCACAAATAACCATTTTGGGCCATCAGCTATGTTTGTTAAATATAAGACAAAGACAGCAAATATCTATATAAAGTATCACAAAAAAATGAAAGCATCCCAATACAATTTATTTTTAACCTCTACAGCACACATTTTACATGTTTAAAATAATAGCACAATGGCAGAAAAGAACATAAATAGTTGTTCTTTAGAATGAAAATTTTCCTCTATTTTTTTTTTTTTTTTTTTTACTCCAACAACAGAACATATTTATTCACGTAAGCAGCCCACAAATAAAGCTTGGTTGAATTAATTTTGGAGGGAGAGACTGATGTCATAGCCTATCATAGTCACCTCCATGTGCTCACCAATTAGTAGCAGCCTTCTCTGTTTCATGTCAAATACTGAGAATAGGCTTAAGGCAATAAACATGGTCTTATAATGCACTGCTGAAAGATCTCTTACTGAATTGCTAACAGAGTTGTTGGATCACCGTGTATCATTTATCACAGTTCTGAAGTTCAAAACTGATATTATTTTTTTTGAATCATGATCTTTCACAGAACCCCTGCTAAAACCTTGCAGAACCCTAGGGTTCCTTGAGAAACACTGTTAGAGGTATTTATCTGCTCTTTGAGGTTAATTCTTTTTTTTTTTTTTGCCTTTTTGTCGTTTTTAGGGCCGCACCTGTGGCATGTGGAGGTTCCCAGGCTAGGGGTCTAATTGGAGCTGTAGCCGCCAGCCTACACCGCAGCAACAGCAATGCAGGATCTGAGCCATATCTGCAACCTACACCACGCCAGATCATTAACCCACTGTGCAAGGCCAGGAATCAAACCCGCAACCTCATGGTTCCTAGTCGGATTCGTTAACCGCTGCGCCAGGACGGTAACTACTGAGGTTAATTCTACGTTGGGTTTCTGTGAGGTATTATTGGTTGGGACCTTTCTTTAGTTGACAATCCCCATATGTCAGTACCTATGTCTTTTCTAGGGAATATTCAGGAACCCTACACATTTCTACCTGGAGATTGGGGGTTTATGCTTGGCTTTTAGTGCTCCTGATCTCAGCAGTGCAAGGAGTCTGGATGAGAATTTCATTATTCAGAATGTAGTCTTTTCATTTATTACCTGTTTTTAGCATGGTACCTCTTCCCTACCTTCCACTGTATCTAGTGTCTAGGTTTGGAGAGTCTTTGGTTTAATTTCTTCACAGATTTAATTCCCCATCTGACCACTCCTTGTATAGATGTTTACCCAATGCTGTTTCAGTCCCACTCTTCATCTGCAATTTTGTATACCTGGTACCACCAGTCCCTAAGTTTTATGGGGTTTATGGTATGAATTGGTTCTTTTCCCTTCCTCTCATCACCCTCCATTGCAGGTTTTCGGTATTCATCTTTCTCAGCTATGATAAATCCTCCACTCATTTTCCACGTTCCAAAACTTTGTTGGCCTCTCTAATCTGTGCTGTCTCCTTTCCTGTTCTCTTTATTGTTGTGTTTTTCTCCACTGTTCTCTTTGTCTTTATGGGATGCTACCTCTCTTTCTTTACTCTCATCAGTGGAGTTCCAGGAAGAAATAGAGATAAGCACAGGTGTTCAGTATGCCATGATTAACCAGATATCCTTCATTGAAAGTCTTAATCCCTTTCTTGTTGAGGAACAATTCAACATGGCGAGGGATGCTCATGCAGTGTTGGAACTCAAAAGAAGTTCAGGCTTAGGGTCAACCCAAAAGTAGAAAACTGGCAGCCTGCAGGTCCAAAAGAGACCCAGATATCTTTTGTTTGAATATACAAAGTTTGTTCTTTATTTAATTAGTATTAGTTTTAAAATGGGGGAGGGTTTACATTATAACCAAGAATTCAGACATCTTTAAAACAAATCAGAAGATCTGATTGTACATTATTGCATAATAACAGTTGACTAGATGAAGGGGTGACTGTGCATGTGCTCACTGGCTTGCTACAGTTGTTCCCAAGTCAGCTTTAGCCACAACTCTGAACATTTGATTTTATACTGCCTCCACTCAAAAAGAGTGTTTCCTGGATTTAGGAAGTTCAGTACAGGTTAAATATTTGTTGTGTTATCTTCTGTTTACTGAAAGGTGTCATCACTAACCCTTTTTACTAAAAATATATCCTATCCTCCCTCATTTACTTTAAACAGACACATTTTTATTCTCTCCTTTACCTCCTTTTGAAGCAATTAACTATAACTGTTTTCTTGTAATTATAAGAATGATACCATTTATGAAAACCTGAATATAGATAATAAGCAGATTAATGGAACATGATTAATTATGTTAGTAACTACTGATTATAACTTTGTGCCTTTTAAAATTAGATACATCATCCCACCCCAAACCCAAAGAATAATGAAATAAAACATCCATGCAATACTGCTAAGGTTATGATAAATCCAACAGACTCATTTATGGTTGAGGAAGTTTAAAATGTTGAGTTCCTTCGGGGGAAAACAGTTGGGTAAAATGTATTTTAAAAGTGTGTAAGTTATGTGTATGGAGATAGTTTTGAAAGTTAACTATTACAGTAAGAGGGGAAGAAAAGGAGGGGGGAGAAAATTTAAACACCTAATGAAAGAATGATTAGGTAACTTGTGATCTAGTAACACAACAAGAATATTATATGTTTATTAAAAAATGTAATCAAAAACTGCAATTTTATGTCAGAAAGATTATAACGCAGTGCTTGGTTAAAAAAATCAGAGTATTTAAGTGTATATTTATACTTTTAAAATTATGCAAATTTAAAGCATACAGATCAAGAGCACAAAGTTATTATTTTTCTGATTTTAAGCGTAATATAAAATAAGTAAAAGTTATCAGTTTTTTCTGATTTTTTTTTCTTTTTAGCCCACGTTTGTGTCATATGAAAGTTCCTGGGCCAGGGTCGAATCCGAGCTGTAGCTGTGGCCTATACCACAGCCATGGCAACACCTGAGCCACATCTGTGACCTATACCACAGCTTGTGGCAACACTGGATCCTTAATCCACTGAGTGAGGCCAGGGATCAAACTACATCTTCATGGAGACAACATCTATAACCTGCCAAGCCACAAGAGTAACTTCATTTGTGTTTGTGATTTTAAATGTGATATTTTTAATTTTTAAAGTTATGAAGTAAAGTATGTAGAATAAAACAAAACCATTCTTAATTCTACCACCCCTGTCAAAACACACACACACACACACACACACACACACACACACACACACA
>PVHT021183634.1:31127348-31153060 GCA_004024745.2 Catagonus wagneri | reverse complement strand
GAGGCCAGGATCAAACCCGCAACCTCATGGTTCCTAGTCGGATTCGTTAACCACTGATCCATGATGGGACCTCCCACTGTATATATTTTTAAAGTATACAGTTTCATTATTTTTGATATATATCAGGTTATAAACATATATATCCACAAATATATATATATATCAACATAAACAAAAAGCATATCCATCACTTCTAAAACTTTTCCTCTTATCTCTTTATTATTCTTTCTCTGATATCATCTTTTAAAAGCAGCTATTGATTTCTGTCACTATAAATTGGTTTGAATTTTCTAGAATTTTATATTAATCAAATCATCCATGAACCCTTTCTTTGGTCTGGCTTTTCTTTTTTCTTTTTTTTTTCTGTCTGGTCTGGCTTATTTCAACCACCATAAATATTTGAGATTCATCTGTGTTGTAGTCTATATTAATACTTCATTCCTTTTTATTGCCGAATAGTATTCAGTTGTATAGATTCATTGCTATGTGTTTATCACTTTACCTGTTGGTAGACATTTGGATTATTTGCAATCTGGATATTACAAATAAAGTTGCTCTCAACATTTGTGTAGACGTCTTTGTGTACACATATACTACTGTTTTCTTGACTAAATATCTAGGAATGAAATGGCTGGATCACGTAGTAGATGTATGTTTAACTTTTTAAGAAATTGCCAAATATTACCAAAGTGGTTGTACCATTTACATTCCTACCAGCAGTGTATCAGAGTTCTAGATCATCCACATCTTCACTAAAACTTTATAGGTCAGTCTTTTAAATTTTAATCATTCAGAAAGGTATATAATTGTGGTTTTAATTGGCATTTCCCAAAAGATTACTGATGTTGAAATCTTTTCATGAGGATGTGTCTTCTCATATCTTTTGCTGATTTATTATTATTATTATTGAGTTTTTAGTTCTTTATATATTCTAGAAACAAGTCCTTTCTTACATTATGGGACTTGTAATTGTTTTATCCCACATTGTGGCTTATCTTTTCATTCTCTTAACAGTGTCTTTTGAAGACCCAAAGCTTTAACTTTGATGAAGTTCAATGTATCAACTTTTCTCTTGTATGGATCATGTTTTTGGCACTGTATCAAAATTATTTTTACCTACCCCAAAGTATTTGTTGTACAACTTTTATAATATTTGTTTTACATTTATATCTGTTTTGAGTTCATTTTTTAATGTGGTTGAATTATGGATTGAAGGAAGTTCTTTTTTTTTCATGTATTATTTTTTGGACTGCCTTTGCATCTTTGTTAAAAATCGACTAGCCATTTATGTATGCATTTATTACTAGACTCTGTTCTTTTTTTCTTTTTACCTGTTTGTTTCTCTTGATCCCCATACCATGCTGTCTTGATCACTATAGCTTTATATTAAGACTTGAAGTCAGATAGTATTAGTCTTCTAACTTTGTGATTTTAAAAAAAGTTGTCTTGACTATTCTAGGCCATATGCATTTCCACATGAATTACATTATTGGCTTGTCAAGTACTACAAGAGTCTCCTGGAATTTTGATTTGGATTTCATTAAATCTATAGATCAATTTGGGTAGTATTAACATCTTAACAATATCCAGTCTTCTGCTCCATAGATAGAGCATATCTGTCTATTAACTTCTGTCTTTTTAAATGTCTCTTAGAAATGTTTCATAGTTTTCAGTATTAAAGTATTACATATCTTTGATCAAATTTATCCCTAAGTATTTCATTTATATACAAATGTTGTCGGTTTTTTATTGACTTCTCTTTTTTTTTTTTTTTTTTTTTTTTGGTGACTCCAAGGCACATGAAGTTCCTGGGCCAGGGATCAGATCTGAGCTGTAGTTGTGACGTAAGCTGAAGGTGCAGCAACAGCAACACTGGATCCTTTAACCCACTGTCCTGGGCAGGAGATCGAGCTTGTGCCCTGGTGCTGCAGAGACACCAGTGATCCTATTGCACCACAGTGGGAACTCCTATCTCTCTTTTTAAAAATAGATTTTTTTGGAGTATAGGCAACTTACAACGTTGTGTTAGTTTCAGGTTAACAGCAAAGTGAATTGGCCATACATATATGTACATATCCATTCTTTTTGGGATTCTTTTCCCCATAGGCTATCACAGAGTATTGAATAGATTTACTTAAGCTATATAGTAGGTCCTTGTTACTGATAAATTAAAAAAAAATTTTTTGTCTTTTTAGGGCATACCTGTGGCGTATGGAAGTTCCTAAGCTAGGAGTTGAATCAGAGCTGTAGCCACTGACCTACGCCACAGTCACAGCCACAGCCACAGCAGTGTGGGATCCGAGATGTGTCTGTGACCTATACCACAGATCATGACAATGCCAGATGCTTAACCCACTGAGTGAGGCCAGGGATCAAACCTGTATCCTTATGGAGGCTAGTCAGATTCATTTCTGCTGAGCCATGATGGGAACTCTTTTCTTTCTTTTTTTTCCTTTTTCAATTTTGTTATATGCCAATCCCAACCCCAACCTTCCAATCCATCTCTCACCACAGTGTTTCCCCTTTGGTAAATATAAGTTTCGTTTTGAAACCTTTGAGTCTATTTCTGTTTTGGGAATAAGGTCTTTTGTATAATTTTTATTAGATTATACATGTTAGTGATCTCATATAATATTTGTCTTTTGCTGACTTAATTCACTTAGTATGATAATCTCTAAGTCCATCCATGTTGCTGTAAATGGCATTATTTCATTCTTGTTTATGTCCAAGTACTATTCCATCATATATATGAACCATGTCTTCTTTATCTAATCCTCTGTTGATGGTCATTTAGGTTGCTTCCATATCTTGGCTGTTTTAAGTAATGCTTCAGTAAACAGTGGGCACATGAATCTTTTCAAATTGTAGATTTCTCTCTCTATATATGCACAAGAGTGGGATTGCTGGCTCATATGTTAGTTCTGTTTTAGTTTTAGTTTTTTGAGGAACATCCATACTGTTTTCCATAGTGACTGTACCACTTTATATTCCCACCAGGGGTGTAGGAGAGTTCCCTTTTCTCCACATCCTCTAGAGTATGTATGTATATATGTGTGTATGTATGTATGTATTTATAGCTACACCCATGACATATGGAAGTTCCCAGGCTAGGGGTCAAATTGGAGCTGTAGGGCCGGTTTACACCACAGCCATGGCAACGCAAGATCCAAGCCACAACCGTGACCTATGCAGCAGCTTGAGGCAACGCCAGGTCCTTAACCCATTGAGTGAGGCCGGGAATCAGACCCACATCCTGATAGATACTAGTTGGGTTCTCAATCCGCTGAGCCATACCAGGAGCTCCCAGCATTTATTGTTTGTAAACTTTTTGATGATGGCCGTTCAGACTGCTGTGGGGTGGAAGCTCATTGCTGTTTTCCTTTGTATTTCTCTAATAATTAATGATGTTGAGCATCTTCTCCTGTGCTTTTTGGCTATCTGTGTGTCTTCTTTGGAGCAATGTCTATTTAGGTCTTCTGACCACTTTTCGATTGGGTTCTTTGTTTCTTAATGTAAAGCTGTATGAAATGTTTCTGGAGTTCCTGTCGTGGCTCAGTGGTTAACGAATCCAAATAAGAACCATGAGGTTGCGGGTTCGATCCCTGGCCTTGCTCAGTGGGTTAAGGATCCGGCATTGCTGTGAGCTGTGGTGTACGTTGCAGACGTGGCTCGGATCCCGCGTTGCTGTGGCTCTGGCGAAGTTCGGCAGATACAGCTCCTGTTAGACCCCTAGCCTGGGAACCTCCATATGCTGCGAGTGTGGCCCTAGATAAAGCAAAAAACAAGAGAAAAAAAAAAGAAAAGAAAAAGAAATGTTTGTATATTTTGGAGATTAATCCTTTGTCAGACACTTTGTTTCCAAAGATTTCCTCTTATGAGTTTTTCTTTAATTGATCTTGATAAATTCACTTAGTAGTACCTTCCTCTTTCCCTTTCTCCTTTCCTTTTTTCTTTCCTTCTTTCTTTCCTTCCTCCTCTCCCTCCCTTTCTCCCTTCCCTCCCCTTTTTTCTCCTCGCCTCTTTATAATGGTTGCATTCACAGCATGTGGGAGTTCCCAGGCTAGGGACTGAATCTGAGCCACAGCTGTGACCCTTGCCATGGCTGTGGCAATGCTGGATTCTTTCCCTCACTGTGCTGGGCTGGGAATTGAACCTGCGCCTCTGCACTGACCTCAGCTGCTGTGGTAAGATTCTTAACCCACTGTGCCACAATAGGGACTCCCCTCCTTCTTTCTTTCTTTTATACTTTCCATGCATTAAGACTTCCTAAGTAGACAGTCGTGTTGTCTTTGGAGGAAGACAGGTTTACTTTTGTTAGA
This sequence comes from Catagonus wagneri, assembly GCA_004024745.2. Classification (NCBI taxonomy): domain Eukaryota; kingdom Metazoa; phylum Chordata; class Mammalia; order Artiodactyla; family Tayassuidae; genus Catagonus; species Catagonus wagneri. The sequence continues at coordinate 31,148,741 of PVHT021183634.1, read as the reverse complement.
ACCTCTGGCACAATGTTAATTAATTGGGGAAAGAGAAGACATCTTCATTTTATTCTGGATCTTAAGAGGAAAGTAGTGATGTTTCTTCTGTTATGAAATTTACAAAAGTTGCTTATTTTTAGAGATTAACAGTTATGCCACATTTTAAGTAACAAATATATTGTTTTGATAAAAAATTAGCTTTCAGATCAGTTTTACTGTAATTTATAAGAGTGTATGTTGGGGTGTGTTTGTTCCTTTTGGGATGTAATAGAATACCTGTACATATTTGAGATTAGGAAGGTGTGGTAGTAATTACTTCCTGATAATAAACATGTCTTTCCTATTTCAAGTTTAAACAATATTTGATGAGGTTGTTAGCAACATATTAATAAAGTGTGTTTGTAATAGCTGAGGAGCAGCTAGAGTTGGATAATATTGCTGGTTCTTAGGAGTTTAGCAAAAATTTTTTCATTGTAACATTCAGATTGTCCTGGACAAAAGATGGTAAGATTTTCCAAATCTATAAAGCCATTCTTTTCTATGCTGCATACTTTAAATGCCGACCATGGTAGCAGAACCTGATTTGAGTTTAAAAAAGAATTTTGTTAATCATGAGCCTTGATGGGAAAAACCTACATCATAAAATTCATCTTTGTCCTTGAGGTTTTGCTGTCAGACTCAGCAGAGTTCAAACATTTACTGAAGACCAAGACAATATTTTCTTTATATGCCTTTCTCATCCTTGGTAACCATGGGTGTTGTCATCTAACAATTAGAACTGCTTGAGCAGTCCTTGAAAGGGGTTTCAGCCCCAGAGGATAAAGAGGCTCTTAAAAAACACTCTGCCCAGAATTCATTGTATTTATTTGAAACTTCTGTTACTTCCAAAGGATTAGAGTTCTGTCAGAGATCTCTAAGGAGCTATAAAACACCTCATGTAATATAGTATCTGTACCAGTTAAAATGGTTACAACTCTTAGAAGCTCACCTTTTTGGGCCTGAGAATATTAATTGAAGGTGTGAAATGAGTGAAATAAGTCATGCTTTTTCCTCTCCCCATCTCACCCTATCCTTTAACTTTCAAATCTTACTCATCCTTCAGGTCTTTCTTCAACCTGGGTTGGAAGACTTTACTTTCTATTTTGTTAGCACCGTGTGCTCCCCCAAGTACACACTTTAAAAAAAAAACCCACTTTTTATTTTGGACGTGGTTTGTAAAAAAATTAATTTTATTGGAATATAGTTGATTTACAATGTTGTATTAGTTTCAGGTGTACAGCAAAGTGAATCAGTCATTCATATAAATATATTCAGTCTTTTTTTTCCCACATAGGTAATTACAAACTATTGAGTAGATTTTCCCGTGCTGTACAGTAAGTTCTCATTAGTCATCTGTGTTATACAGTAACGTGTGTTATTCCCTGCCTCCCAGTTCTTCTCTCTCCCTAGTGATTGCACCTATGGTAACCATAAGATTGATTTTTGAAATCTGTAAGTTTGTTTCTACTTTTTAAAATGTGTCATTTTTATTAGATTTCACATATAAGTGATAGCGTATGATGTTTGTCTTTCTCTGTCTGACTTACTTGACTTAGTATGATAATCTGTAGGTCTTCCAGAACCCTCTCAGGAGGCTGCCCACCTTTCCTCCTCCAGAACCAGACCTCCCTGCTTGCATCCCTCAGCCCCTTGAGGAAACAGTAACCAAGATGTCTGTTGACAGAGGACTGGATAAAGATTTGGTACATATATACAATGGAATATTTTTCAGCCATATAAAGAATGAAATAATGCCATTTGCAACAACATGGGTGGACCCCTAGTGCACATTTACTGTCAACTTGTTTGAATCTTCTACTAGGTTATAAACTCTGAGAAGGCCCCTTTTCGTAGCCAAATTATTCATTATGATGCCTCTAGCAATAGTGCCCAGTCCCTAGTTGGGCCTGATAGACATTTGTTGGATGATGTAGGAACGAATTAATGCATAGAGCAGGCCCTGAGTAGGATAGTTTCATTTCAATTCTCAAGTAAAATAATAAGACAAAGTTTTCCTTGTCGATGGATTGAATTAATTGATGAGGGACCAGAGTTTGAAAAGTAAGTGAAGGAATAAACCCATAGTTTTAGGAAGAGAGGAAGACAAGTATTGCTATGTACATTAGAGGAGCCTAAAATCATAGTAGCCTGTGAAGGTCTGGTAGTGAGGTTACCTGCTTGTGACTGGGGGTCTGGAGCATGACTTAGGCATGGTATCTATGACTTTGATGTTTAGGTGGAAGAGTGCTCTTATCAAGCAGATTGATACATGGATATGGGACACTGGTAAAGACTCAATCTGTTGTAAAATTTAGAATACTTTGACAAAAGAGAAGGGAATGCTAATTATTTTGACTTGTATGTAACCCTTTCTATTGATCCTTGAAATATTTCTCACCATATCTGAACCCTGCCATCATAGTGGGAAGTTATAGCATAGGTAACTGGTGCTCTTTTGGTATCTTTATATTTCCTGAAATGTTTGTGTCTAGTTTTCTTTTACCCTCATTTTCCTTTGAGTTTTCTCAACATGAATGGGTTCTAGCTGGGGAATAAAAGGATAGAACTGGTATATAGAAAAATTTATCATTTGAATTGTATGTTTGATTATCAAATAGCCATATTGCTGATCTTCCCCCCCCCCCTTTTTTCTTTTAATGGCTGCGCATGTGGTATATGGAAGTTCCTGAGCTAGGGGTCGAATTGCAATTGCAGACCTATGCCATGCCACTGTAACACCAGATCTGAGCCATATCTGCAACCTAAGTCTCAGTTTATGGCAATGCTGGATCCTTAGTACACTAAGCCAGGCCAGGGATAGAACCTGAATCCTCACAGAGACAATGTTGGGTGTTTAACCTGCTGAGTCACGATGGGAATTCCTGAACTCTCTTTTTAGTTTCAGTATTTGTTTCAATTGATTGTCTTGGATTTTTTTCATGAAGATGTTGTACTATGTTCAGCTAAATAGAACATTTCCTTTCCTAATATTTCTACTTCTTTTTAATTCTAGTGGTCTTAATTGCCTAGAACCATCAGAAGGATGGTAAAAGATTAGTTGTGATGGCAGGCACTTTTGGCTTCATTTTTTATATTAATAAGAATGTCCATAGTATTTTATATTTAAGTATTACATTTCCAATTAATTTGACTTAGGTATTCCATATTACATGAAGGAATACCCTTTTGTTTCTAGGTCAGAGATTTAAAAGTTTATCCATTGATTTTTAGAAACATGTATTGAGGCAGTCAGATGACTTTTCTCCTTTGACCTATTAATATGATGAATTATAGATTTCCTAATATGGGCCCATAACTGCATTCATTCCTGGAATAAATCCTGCTTTGTTATGGTGTACTCTTCTTTTAATATCCTGACAGATTTGATTTTCTAATGTATTATTAATGATATATGTATTTATAGTTATAATTGAGATTGCCTAGGAGACTGGATTTGCCTTACAGTTACTACTCGGTGGCCCACTCTTGCTTCCAACCCCTGCAACTCTGAGATGGGGTGAGGAGGCTGTGACTTTTTCCTTGGATTCTGGTTACTTTCTTCTCAGTCAGATTATATTCTTGTCCTTCCTTTATTTGTCTTCATCTATTGTCTGTATAGCAGAATTTTCTTAAATCTTCTCTCCTGGTTTCTCCTGATTCAGATTGCTTCTCTTTTTTCCTTTCTTTTCTGTTCTCCTTTTGATTTTATTTATCAGACATGGAGAAAGTGAGGAGTAGGCAAAATGCATTTTACTAATCCAAAAGCCCCTGATCTTGTGCTTGAAATCTCAGAGCAATATGCAAAACAAATTTACACAGTATTTTCATTCAGTTCACATTTGAGGTTGTAGCATTTCTAAAAATCTGATATTAGCTTTCAAAATTTCATAATAGTAAAGTCTCTGCCTCAGGGAGGGGTTAGTATCACTTAACTACTTCCGTAGGAGTTGAGAGTATCTCAGTGGTTGGCTCACAATTGAAGCTGAGAGCCAAGATATGGAAACAACCCAAATGTCCATCGACAGATGAATGGATTAAGAGGATGTGGTACGTATATACAACGGAATACTACTCAGTCATAAAAAAGAATGAAATAGGGCCATTTGCAGCAATGTGGTTGGACTTAGAGATTCTAATACTAAGTGAAGTAAGTCCGAAAGAGAAAGACAAATACCATATGATATTACTTACATATGGAATCTAAAATATGGCACAGATGAACCTATCTACAAAGCAGGGACAGATTCACAAACATAGAGAATAGACTTGTGGTTGCCAAGAGGGATGAGAGAGGAGGAAGGAAGGTGGGATGGACTGGGAGCTTAGGCTTAGTTGATGCAAACTCTTACATTTAGAATGGATAAGCAATAAGGTCCTACTGTATAGCACGGGGAACTATAGCCAATCCTTTGGGATAGAACATGCTGGAAGATAATATGAGAAAAAGAATGTAAATATATGTATGACTGGGTCACTACCATATAGCAGAAGTTGGCACAGCACTGTAATTCAACTGTAATTAAAAGAAGATTGTATATTTGAAATTCAATATACAGCACCTATGAACCTTTCCACAGAAGAGAAAATCACGAACCTGGAGAACAGACAAGGGGAGAGAGGGGTAGCGACTGGGAATTTGGGGTTAATAGATGCAAACTATTGCCTTTGGAATGGATAAGCAATGAAATCCTGCTGTATAGCACTGGGAACAATATCTAGTCACTTACGATGGAGCATGATAATGTGAGAAAAAAGGAATGTATATGTGTATGTGTGACTGGGTCACCTTGCTGTATAGTATAAAATTGACAAAACACTGTAAACCAGCTAAAATGGAAAAAATAAAACTAATTAAAAAATTAAAAAAAAAATAAAAAGTTCAATGTTGAAAAAAAGAGAGATTGAAGCTGAGGTTGTTGACATTCCAAATCTTGGGCTCTAAGCCTTGTGCCTTGAGGAATATCTTTGTGAGGCTTTTGTGTAGGTGCAATAGAACATTTGGTTAACTCTGGTAAATGGAATAAAATTGATACTTTTGTTTCAGACTAATAGAATTCTACCTGTTTTCATTGTGCTTTGGGAGACACATTCAGAATCTTGTATATATTTCTTGTTAAGCCCTGAATTATCTGGAAGAGCATTTAAATACAGTCTTTGAAAAACCAGTCACACCAGCAGCTGACTACAAACACCAGGAGTGTGCAGAGTTTGTGCTAAATGACACTTTACCACCTGTGTGGTTCACTTTGGAGATGACCCATACAGTGGATGTCCCACTTGAGGGTCCCTTCTCAGCAGGGTCTCTCCCTTTCCTTGTCTTTCTCTAAGTCCTCCCCTGAGGGATGGGTCTCAGTTTCTTCAGCTAGTGCTCTTTATAGTCAAGTTCAGAAATTCTAATTCTAAATTCCATCCTGGTAAAGGATTGAGGATCTTCCTAGCTCAGGGATTTGAGGGTTTGGGGGTAGACCATAGTTTTGACAAACTTTCTCTGGTTAAGACTGATTCTTTTTCAATAATGCAAATCTGCCATTTGGCCAAAGTTCCCTCTCCAACAGAAGTGAATATCTGGAGGGATGGAGGATACAGAGGCCCTTCCTGTCACGTGTTTTAGGTAGTACAGGCTATCTTGACAGTAGTTTTACGGAGCATGGCCAGGATTATTAAATGGAGGTGTCATCCATTGGTCTTTAATTCCAGGGGGTTGAATCTGTTTTCCTGTATCCAGTGGGCAAACAGTCTGGGCAAGAGTCCCGGAGTTACAGTCTTTCCAAGCCTCTACATCCTTGAATGTCTTTGGGCAAATGCATTAGTTTCTCCTTCTGTAAAAGAAATGTGATTGTGCTGTTTCCTCCATTCTAGAGCTGTTGGGAAGAAGAATGTGAATGGGACAGTAGAGAGCTCTGGGTTCCCCCGAGCAGGGTTGTGGGTAATTACAAGGTATCACAATCACCGCTCCTCATATATGTGCTGAGATTGTGGTGGCTGGAACTGAATCATTTGCACTTGCCTATCTTTATCATCAGTTTTAATGCTTCCTGTCTCCCACATGGCCTGTAAGCAAATAAATATTATTTTCCTAGTGAGACTGCCTTTCAAGGAGTCAGGGCTTACTCTTGCTTTCTACTCCTGAGCCTAGTCTCTGGTATCTGGTGCAATGGATTCTTTTCATGGCAGACAGATAGCCCCAGTCCACTACTGTTGATCTCATTGCTTAACCTCTATAAGGCTCTGTGTCTTCTCCAGTAAAACTGGGTTAATTATAGCTATTATGGATTAAATGATACTAGTTTTCCAAAACTCGTGGCCAACAGAAGGTGCTCAATGAACATTAGCGTTTTGAAATTTTGTTTTCTTTTATTCTTTCTCATTTTGGCCCTGACATTAATGTGACATATGTACCACTGTCCCAGCATCTTGTTTCGGGTAGCAGTAGATATTTTGAGTGCTTTGAAATATGACATCATTATTCTGAAACACTTCATTTTGAACCATGCGTCGTCATTCTCAGTGTCCTCAAAGCAATTTAAACAAACCAAATGTATAAAAGCATTTACTTTGTGACATTTATTTTCAATGGCTTGTGAGCCCTTCCATGCTCTTAATAGAAAGCAAAAGCTACAAAAGTTGGCCCTGCTGTTAGGAGGTGCTATTTAAAGCCTTAGTGGGCCAAAAATGACAATTTTGAAATTGACTGTGGAGTGTGATGTTGCCAAGTACTAGCAGACGCTCAGGAAATCTGTCACATTTGCCATGTGTTACCCCAAATCGCAAGAGTCTACAGAGGTTTTAGAAGAGTTTTTGTCTTAAGAAGTACTTGCTGCCTTCATCTCTAGACTTCCTTTTTGCTGTGCATGGAACATGTTGCAGCAAAGGAATCACAGGCTGCAAACTGGGGCTCTGTGAACAGGGGGAGTGTCCCCACATAGAGATATTTTGTGGGGCTGTCAGCTGAGCTTAGCTACCTGACAGTGTTACACCTGAGAATCAATGATTTCATGGAAAAGTGGCTATTTCTGCTGCACATGATCGTTTTACAATGGTTTAGAGGTCTGCTCTGCCTCTGACTATCTGGGTGACATTGTAGAGTTATTTAGCCCAGGAGTCTCAATATCATTGTCTGTAGAATTGGGACAGTGGTATCAACCTCATGGTATTTTTATACAAATTTATTTAATGTATATAAAGTTCCTGCATTGGTATTTGGTATATAGAAGGGACATTGATACACTTTAGCTCTTATTATTTTTTAGTGAGATAATCATTGTGATAGGCAGAATAATAACCCTCCAAAGACATCTTCATCCTGGTCCTTGGAAATTGTGAATATGTTATCTTTCATGGTAAAAGGGACTTTTCAGGAGTTCCTGCTGTGGTGTAATGGGTTAAGAATCTGACTGCAGTGGAGCATGAGTTTGATCTCTGGCCTGGCTCGGTGGCTTAAAGGATCAGCTGTGGCGTAGGTCTCAGCTGCAGCTCAGATTCAACCCCTGGCCTGGCAACATCTATATGCCTTAGGTGTAGCCATAAAAAATAAATAAAAGGGACTTTGCAGATATGATTAAAGCTCTTGAGATGGGGATGTTATCCTGGATCACCTGAGTGGGTCTCATCTAATCACTTGGACCCTTAAAAGGAGGCTTTTCTTTTTGTGGTTAGAGAAAAAGATGTGATAGCATAAGTAGTGTTAGCGACATGCTACCTTGCTGGGTTTGAAGATGAAAAAAAGGAGGCTACAAGCCAAGGAATACAGGCAGCCTCTGGAAGCTAGCAAAGGCAAGGAAACAGATTCTCCCCTAGAGATTCCCAACACCTTACTTCTGTCCAGTGAGACCCATGTGAGACTTATGACCTATAGAATTGTGAGAGAATATGTCTGTGTCAGTTTAAGCCACTGTTTGCAATAATTTCTTATATAGCAACAACGTAAAACTAATATGTAATTAAAGAGAATCCTGGAGATTTGTTCTGTTGTAGAAAGGAGGAGGCCCGTATGATGTGCTGGACAAGCTATTAGGGTATATGTGTGAGTCTCCTGGAACTTGGTAAGAATGTTTGAAATCTTACCAATTTCTCTTCTGGACAGGAGATACTGTACAAGAAATGAAGTACTTTGTTATACCCAAACAGATTTGAATCTAGTCTCAAAAAGCCTCATTACTTATATTTGAATTTTGGAATGACCATAATTGCACATTGAGTTTTGCTATGCCTTATCATTCTATAGGTGAAAGCAAAGTTATAAGATGTGGGTCTGAGTCCTGATATCCTGGGAAGACAAATCATGTAATCTCTAAAATGGCTTTATAGGATGGAGATGATAATATTTAGTTTATCTACAGGTTGTATGGGTCAGGGAGGGAATATGAGTAAAGATGCATTGAGAACTGGCTCACTATACAAATTCCAGGTATTATTATATTTGCTGTTGCTGTAATCATATGACAGATTAAAAAATGGGCTCTAGAGATTGTTTAGTCCACCAGCCTTGGAACTTGGGTCAAGAGAGGTTATGTAACTTGGAAATGTTCTCTTGGCTTCCTGGTGTCTAGCCTCTGACCCATCCTGGATAATCACAGGGAGATGGGCCAGGCTAGGAACTTTATCTCATTTGAATGGTACAGGCAAGGGTGGTAAAGGATACAGATATAAGAACTGAGAGGCAGAGTAACCCAGCCATAAGAACTGGTGATGAATTGGGAGGGATTGTCAGTGGGAGAGGCTATCCAGGTAGACCTAGGAATTTTGGGAAGTAACAGGGTGGAGCTGGTTAGTTAGTGAAAGTGAGAATATAACTTTGAGCTTCTGACTAAGGTCATGTGTTCTTTCCACTATCCATAGTGGTTTTGGTGGGGAGGAGGAGAGGAATTTGCTTTATATGTGGGTCTTCAAGTGTGATTCATCCCAAAACATTTGGAAGGAACCCAAGATGGACTTATTTTGAATCCAGTTTAGAGATTAAGATAATGCAATCAGGTGTATTCAGATCGCAGAATGGTCCCCTTCCGTATGCGTTAGGCTCACATCCTCAGAACTCGAATCTTTAATTTTTGGTCCCAAAAGTTTATTTAATATCCAGACTCATCATGAATAGTCAGGTAAAACAAAATAAGACAACTCTTTATAAGGCAATTCTAAATTCATCTCTAGCTCCTAAGATCTCCTGAATGTACACATACTCAACCAAACACATACTTACCCACATCTCACACACAATACATGTGGACAAATACACTCAACCACACTCATGCAACTCACACTACACTCATTGTCCATATATACACATTCACACTGAGATACACACACATAGTGTACATGAATGCCAACTCTTAAAGAGAATTATGGTAGCACTGGTTTCAGGATTTTTTGGGTATTTTGTTTCCAAAGTAATATGCTGAATTTTATCCCAATATGTGCTGCATAGAAATGAGAGCTCTATACAGCATATTTTCCTGGATTGTATTAAGTGTCCATTTGCAAAAGAAGAAGGGATGGGAAGGTGGAAGAATGATTTGACTACTCCTAGATTTTAATCTAACAGTCATAGTTCTTTATGATTTTTATATGGATGTAAAATTAAGAGGGCTTTCAGAGAGATTGGATTAAGATGGTGGAATAGAAGGACTGGAGCTCAACTTCTCTCCCGAAAAACAGCAAAACTACAGCCAAATGCCGAGCAGCCTTCAACCAAATGGACTGTAAATTTCCAAAAAAGATATTCTACTCCAGAAGACAAAGAGGAGACCACATCAAGAGGTAGGAGGGGCGATTACGCGATAGAAGCAACCCCATACCTCCCGGGTGGGAAGCGCCACAGACTGGAAAGTAACTGCATCACAGAGACTCAGCTATAGGACTGAGAGTTCTGAGCCCCATGTCAAATCCCCTTGCCTGGGTATCTGGCACAGGGAGAAAGAGCCCCTGGAGCATCTGGCATTGAAGGCCAGCAGGGCTTGTGTGCAGGAGCTCCACAGGACTGGGGGAAACAGAGACCCCATCCTTGAAAGGCACACACAGACTTTCACGTGCACTGGGTCCCAGGGCAAAGCAGAGTCTCCATAGGAATCCAGGAGGAACGTGATTGCAATTCTTGGAGAATCTCCTGGGAAAATAGGGGTGACTGTGACTTGTTGTGGGGGAAGGGCATTGGAGGCAAAGCTCTCAGGAACATTCATCAGCCTGCATTTCTCTGGAGGGGACCATTTATGGGAAAATCTGGTCCCTCCTATCAGCACTGAGAAGCCCCAGGCCAAACAACAATTCAGGTGGGGTCACAGCCCCACCCTTCAGGAAACAGGCTGCCTAAAGACCCCTCAGGCACACAGCCAGCCTCTAATCTCACCCAGAGACAAAGCCCCACCCATCAGAGGGATAGGAATCAACCCCACCTACCAGTCGGCAGGCACAACAGGCACAAGTACCTCCCATCTGGAAGCCTACAGCAAGCCTTGCCCATATGAACTTTAGTCACAGGGGAGGCAAACGCCAGAACTAGGAGAGGCTACCACTCTATTGTTGGCAAAAAGGTCACCACACCAAAAACCTATAAAAATGAAAAGACAGAAAACTATAACTCAGATAAGGGAGAAAGAGAAAAGCCCAGAAAAACAGCTCAGTAATGAGATTTTCAGCCTCTCAGAAAGAGACTTTAGACTGTTGATGCTGAAGATGATGCAAGGCATTGGAAATAGACTGGAGGCAAAGACTGATAATTTACAGGAAACACTGAGCAAAGAAATACAAGCTGTAAAAATTAAACAAGAAGAGATGCAAAATACAATAACCGAAATAAAAAATTCATTAGAAGCAGCCAACAGTAGAATACAGGAGGCAGAAGAATGAATCAGTGAGGTGGAGGACAGATTAGTGGAACTCACTAATGCAGAAGAGAAAAGAGATAAAAGATTGAAAGGAAATGAACTGAGTCTCAGAGAACTCTGGGATAATGTTAAACACACCAATATCCGTATTATAGGGGTGCCAGAGGGAGAAGCGAGAGAGAAGGGGACAGAAAAATATTTGAAGAGATAATAGCCGAAAACTTCCCTAATATGGGAAAGGAACCACTCAGTCAAATTCAGGAAGCGCAACGGGTACCATATAAAATAATCCCAAGGAGGACCACCCCGAGACACATATTAATCAAAATGACCAAAATTAAATTCAAAGAGAAAATTTTGAAAGCAGCTAGGGAAACAAAACTAGTGACATACAAGGGAACCCCAATGAGGTTATCAGCAGATTTTTCATCTGAAACTCTGCAGGCCAGAAGGGAGTGGCGTGATATACTAAATGTGATGAAAGATTACTTGATCCAGCAAGGCTCCCATTCAGATTTGAAGGAGAAATCAAAACCGTTACAGATAAGCAAAAGCTAAGAGAGTTCTGCAACACTAAACCAGCTTTACAACAAATCTTAAAGGAACTTGTCTAGTCAGAAAAGAAAAGGCCACAACCAGAAACAAAAACACCACAAATAACAAGGCTCACCAGTAAAGGCATATATACAGTAAATATACTAAATCATCCATGCACAACTATGCTACCAAAATCAGAAATCGTGAGAAGAGAGCACAAATGCAGGTCATTGGAGACGCAAGTGCAATTAAGAAACCAACAACTTAAAACAATCTCATTTGTATATAGACTCCTATATCAAAACTTCAGGGTAAAAAAAAAAAAAAAGCAACAAAAACCACAAATAGTTAACACAATGGCAATAAGAACATATATATCAGTAATTACCTTAAATGTTAATGGACTGAATGCCCCAACCAAAAGACACAGACTAGCCGAATGGATACAAAAACAAGAAAACAACCAATGGATCACTCAAGAAATCAAAGAGGAAATTAAAAATTACCTAGAAGCAAATGACAACAAAGACACGACACTCCAAAACCTCTGGGATGCAGGAAAAACAGTGCTAAGAGGAAAGTTTATAGCAATACAAGCCTACCTCAGGAAACAAGAAAAAGCTCACATAAACAACCTAACTTTACTTCTAAAGCATCTAGAGAGGGAAGAAGCCAGGTCATGGAAACAACCTAAATGCCCATCGACAGAGGAGTGGATAGGGAAGATATGGTACATACACACAATGGAATATCACTCAGCCATTAAAAGGAACGGAATAACATTTATAGCAACGTGGATGAACCTAGAAATTATCATACGGAAGTGAAATCAGTCAGACAATTAGACAGCAACACCCAATTCTACCGCTTACATGTGGAAACTAAAGAGACACAATGAATTTCTTTGAAGAACAATGACTCACAGATTTTGGAAAACCTTGGTTTTTCAAATAAGACAATCTGAGGGGTGGGGGGATGCACTGTGGGTTTGGGACACAAATTCTATCGAATTGACTTATCTTTGTACACCTATAACTGAAATAAAATTGTTAATAATAAAGTTAAAAAAATAAAAAAAAATAAAATTCAGAGGGCTTTCATATTTTCCAATGCATCGTATCCCCCAACAATTCTGTGAAAGAGGGAGAGAGATGTCTTTATTCGTGTTCCACAGATGGCACTCAGAAAGATGACCTGAACTGACCAAGGTCAGAGGTGAATCTAAAAGAAAGGACAGCTGACGGCTTTTCTATAACCATGAAACTGTTTCCCTCAACTAGCTGTTGAAGAACCACAGCAATGAAGACCCTTTAAATGAGGTTTAAAATTGATTTAAAAATATAGATTATTTAAAGGTTTTCCCAATCTAAGTGTTAAACATGCTTGCTGTGCAAAATTTCAAAAGGATGGACGAGGAGTTTGGAATTAGTAGATGAAAACTATTACATTTAGAATGGATAAGCAATGAGTTCCTACTGTACAACACAGGGAACTATATCCAGTCTCTTGGGATGAAAGATAGTATGAGAAAAAGAATGTATATGTATATGTATGAATGCGTCACTATGCTATACAGCATAAATTGGCACAACAATGTAAATCAACTATACTTTAATAATAAAAAAAGCTTGGAAAAATAGATGGGAGGAAATTATCTTTGGGAATGACTATTGTTAAGATTTTTGGTGTATTCAACAATATTTTTTATGCATGGAATATCTTTGTTTACTTAATAGGTTAATACTGAATTACGTCATTTTTTTCAAAAAACATTTTGTCATACATTTTCTTGTATTATATTACCTTTAACATCATACTCAGTAGTTGCAAAGTACTCCATCAAAGGGCTGGACTATAACTTATTTAGCAATCTATGTTTTAGGATCTAGGTTGTTTCCAGTTTCTAGCATGTCCACATTTGATCTAAATTTTTGGGGTCAGTATCAAGAATAAGGATTATCAGGCTAAAGCAAATTGGATATATGTTTGCCACATTGCTTTCTAAAAGTGTTATACCAACCTATCTTTTTTTGTATTGTAGAATTGAAATCAACTTAAGATGGAATATTTTTCTTAAAAGACTTCCAGTGGCACAGAGGGTTAAGGATCCAGCGTTGTTGTCATTGCCGTGGCATGGCTGGCCCTGGGGAACTTCTGTATGTCATGCTGCAAGTGCAGCCAAAAAAAAAGGGGGTGGGGAAGGGCTTCCAGGAACAGCAGGAAATTTCTAACTGACTGCCTTTCCCGCAGGACCCAGCATCTGGCTGTGTTGTTCAGCTCCCTCTTTCCCTTCTCTGCTCCCATTTCCAACCTTTCACGGCTCAGCTGACCTCACCCATTCTTTTTCCAAGACTCAACAGTTTGGTTTTGCTTTCTCTTTACATTATAAGACCTCAGGACTTCATTTTTTTCTTCAGGACTTCATCTTTGTCCCCCCAAATGGCTTATTAAAGTATTTTTCTAAACAAAGTTCCCTCCCTAAAAAAGGCTCTGGAGCTAGCTGTAAAGATAACTTAAAAAAATCGAATACAGTTGATTTATAATATATTACTTTAAGGTGTATAACATAGTGATTCATTAATTTATAGGTTCTTCTCCGTTTAAAGCTATCATAAAATATTGGCTATGTTTCCTGTATTGTACAATATATTCTTGTAGCTTATTGATTTTATATGTAGTAGTTTGTACCTCTTAATCACCTACCCCTGTTTTGCTCCTCCTCACTTCTCTTTCCCCCTGGTAATCACTAGTTTGTTCTCTTTGAGTCTGTTTCTGTTTTGTTATATTCATTCTTCTGTTTTAATTTTTGGATTCCCTGTATACGTGATAATGTATAGTATTTGTCTTTCTCTGTCTCACTTATTTCACTAAGCATAATACACTCATCCATATTGTTGCAAATGGTAGAATTTCATTCTTTTTATGGCTATTATCCATTGCACTTATAAACATCATTTTTATCCATTCATCTGTTGATGGATCCTTAGATTGCTTCCATATCTTGGCTATTGTGATTAATGCCGGTATGAACATGGGGGTACATGTATCTTTTTGAATTACTGTTTTTGTGTTCTTCAACTATATACTCGGCAGAGAAATTGTTGGATGGTATGGTAGTTCTGTTTTTAGTTCTTTGAAGAATCTCCATACTGTTTTCCTTAATGGCTGCACAAATTTACATTCCCACCAACAGTGTACTGGATTCCCTTTACTTGTTGGCCATCTGTTTATCTTTGAAAATGTCTATTCAGGTCTTCTGCCCATTTTTAAATCAGGTTGTTTATCTTTTGATATAATGATAATATTTTCAACACCAGTGCTTGAAAAAAAATCTCTTTGTTTGAAGAACATGTTTTGTTTCCTTATTTAGGCTGATGGATTTCAGCATCTTGATAAGGATGAACTTTGTAGTTATAACTTGCATCCTAAGGAGAGAGCTGCTTGCAGGAAGTGATGAGTTCTCTGCTACTGGAGATGTCCGTGCAGAGGCTGATGATCACTCCTTAGGACAATTGTAAATGACGTTCAAGCAACAGCTGACCATTGGGCTTAGTTGACCTCAAAGAGCTCTGTTATCTTGGAATTCTGTGAATCTACAATTTTCACCTTTCTCTAAATATTAAGACTTAGCAGAGGGAGTTCTCGGTGTGGCTCAGCAGAAACAAACCTGACTAGTATTTGTGAGGACGCAGGTTTGATCCCTGGCCCCTCTCACTGTATTAAGGATCCGGTATTGCCATGAGCTGTGGTGTAGTTCGCAGACATGGCTTGGATCTGGCGTTGCTGTGACTGTGGGGTTGACTGGCAGCTGGAGCTCCGATTCGACCCCTGGCCTGGGAGCTTCTATATGTTGCAGGTGCGGCCCTAAGACAAAAAAAAAAAAAAAAGCCACAAACAAACACAAAAACTTATTTTTTGATGCTCTATTTTAATGCCGTTCCCTTTAATAACAGCAAGCGTAAAGCGTTGGGCTAATGGGTCAGTCACCCATGTCATGTTGCTTCCTCACCTGTGATTCAATGCAATTAGCCCCCTCTGGCAAGCTTCTTCCTAGTGGAATCTTTTTAGGTAATTTTTCTGCCTCTGAGGCATTTCAGCCCTTTCACTATTTTAGGAACACACTTCTAAATTATACAAGGTTTTGCTGACACAAAGGCCATAACACCTTGCCAAGAGGAATTCTCCATGAATGGAATAAATTAAGAGAGAAAGCCTGTGAAATGTGTGTCAGTGCAGCTGCTCTGACTTCTTCAAATTCAACACAGCTTGAGGCAGAGGATTCCTGACACTCAGGGCCAGATGATGCTTTTCGTATCTGGAATTAGTTGTATCATAAAGGTGTTGATACCACAGACTGGGCTTGGAGATGCTAGTATGGTCACTAGTCCTTATCTCCTGCAAGTCATCTTCACTGGATACTCACATCACTGACACCTTTCACGGTCACTTTTTTCCTTTCCTCTTTTATGGCTGCACCTGAGGCATGTGAAAGTTCCTGAGCTAGGGGTCAAAGTGGAACTGCAGCTTCTAGCCTACACCATAGCCACAGCAAGGAAGGATCAGGGCCACGCCTGTGACCTACACCATAGCTTGTAGCAATGCCAGATCCTACCCTACTGAGCAAGGCCAGGGATTGAACCTGCTTCCTAATGGGTACTAGTGAGGTTCTTAACCTGCTGAGCCACAGTGGGAACTCCTTTTATTAAATTTTTTTGTGTTTATTTTTTGGTTGTGCCTGTGGCATGTGGGGAAGTTCCCAAACCAGGGATTGAACCCACGCCACATCTTTCATTTCAACATCATGTAGCTGTTAAGATCGGCTGAGGAGCACGTTACCCTAATATGTGGTAATTATCCACTTTGCTCAGAAACAGTCTCCTAGGCCCCTTTCATAATAAGCCAAGTGTAAAATATTGCAAAGAACTCTGAGTTATATAAATCCTGGGACCTAAAATGTACAAAGGACTTAAAAGTCAATATACCTTTTATTCTAACAACTTTATTTCTTCAGAAGGAAATAATGAAAGAGATTTCAAGCATGCCTGATCGCAATACTCTATAGTATCCAAAATCTGGAACTCTCCTAAAGGTCCTCAAATAGGAGTCTATTTATATTAAATGAGGTACCTCCATTATATTAAGAATTGTGTTGTAGGAAAAGATTTAGAGTGATGGAGATGTTTATGATACATTACTCAGTAAAAGAACCAGGCTACCAAATAACTTCTTTTGTTAAAAATATATATGTATTTTTAAAGAGTGTGTTTGACACAGATATAATGATAATAATTAATGTATACTGAGTGCATACTGTATGTCAGGCATTGTCCAAATTTCTTTGCATGTATCAACTTATTTAGTCCTTAACAAAACTCTGAAATATTGTTATTGTTCCATTTTACAGATGAGAAAGCCAAGGCACCGAAAAAGCTTAGACAACTTGCTTAAGTGTACTTACTAGGAAGAATAGGGATTCATCTGGGGAATATTTTACTCCAAAGTCTGAGCTCTTAACCACAACTAACACTCCTTTTGACAGATTAAAAAGACCATCTCTGGAGTTCTGGTTGTGGCTTAGCAAAAATGAACCCGGCTAGTATCCATGAGGATGCGGGTTTGATCCCTAGCACTGCTTGGTGGGTTAAGTATTCAGTGTTGTCTCAAGCTGTGTTGTCGGTTGCAGACGAGGCTTGGATCTGGTGTTCCTGTGGCTGTGGCAGAGGCTGGCAGCTGTAGCTCCTATTCGACCACTATCCTGGGAACTTCTATATGCCACAGGTGTGACCCTAAAAAAATAGAAATAAAAAATAAAAAGACCCTCTCTGAAAGGTGCATACATAGATACATATGGATGTTAAGATTATAGGTGATATTTTTACTTTGAGCATTTATAAAGAAAATGATAATGCTTGTAAAATAACATTAAAAAAAATCCTGAACTATAAATAGAGCTCTGTAGTTAATTTGTTTACTCAACCAACATGAATTTGGCTAGAAAAATAAAACATAGTTTTGCTGTGTGGAAGAATCACCATTTGGTATTCAGTGCTTAGCTTTGGGCCAGTCAGTTCACTGTCCCACAGAGAGGTCAGGAGAGTAGAACCAAAACTCCTAATTTTCACTCTAGGTTCAGTTCTTAATTGGTATCAGACTAATATTGACCTAGGCTATTTATATTTAGCAATTATATTCCTTCCTTGTGTTGCAGGCCTCAGAATTGCATAATATTGGCACTAGAGCAGTTTTTCTCAGCTGGGGGTGATTTTGTTCCTTAGCAAACATTTGACAATGTCTGGAGACATTTTTAGTGTGGCAGCTGGGGTGGGGTGCTGCTATTGGCCTCTACGGGTTGGTTCCAGGATACCAATGAGCATCCTATACACAGGATGGCCCCTCACAACAAAGAATTATCTGGTGCCAGATGTCAGTAGTATAAAGAAACCCTGCCCTACACGGTTGTCAGAGGTCATCTGGTCCCACTTCCTGTTCTGGAGGCATTAACCTGACTCCCAGCTGCTCTGACTTCACCAAACTCACTGCTCTCTTCTTTCTGGCAGAGCTCGGGAAGCTGCATCTCCACCCACACATTCTGGGCCTGTGAATAGATGTTGGCAATGGAAAGAGCATGGGCATTGCCATCAGATAAGACATACCAGACAGATCTGTACTGGGGACCCAGACTGGCCATTTACTGATCTGTGAGGCTGTGGGCAAATTATTTACCCTCTCCAAACGTTGGTTTTCTCATCTAAAAGCTGGGGATGGCAACAGCAACTTCCTGGGGTTGTGAAGATTTTATGAAATACTGTTTGTAAAATATCTGGCATGGTACTGATATATGTGGGTGCTTGATGAGTGTTTATTTCTTTCCACTTTATCTTGAGGAAGAGCATCAGTGATCAAATTAAGCAGTCACAGTATAAATTAAACATGAGGAAGTGATCCACTGGGTACAAGTTAGGTTCTTAAAAGTTGATATTGTGCAAAATCAACTTTCATGTGTCTGGCTGATGATGAATCAATGTCCTTTCTTCCATTTGCTTGGAAAATTACCAGCTTCCTGTGTTGGAGGGGCATAGCAAAGGGCCTCGCCTGCTTATTTCTATGAGAAGATTCAGCACTATTGTAGAAGTTATTTTGGAGCTACCTTTGTCTCCTGCTTTCCCATCTTTACAGCTCTGTTAGCTAACTGCCTTGAAGGGACTAAATATTGTGATAATGATAAGTATAGGAATAGTCTCAACAATAATAACTAACTCTTTTATAATATAATGTTTTCTATATGCCAGACACAGTTCTAAATACCTTGCATATGCTAACCTGTCTCTTCTTTACTGTAACCCTCTGAGGATGACTGTGGTAGGCTGAACAATGGTCCCCAAAGAGGCATGTTCTAATTCCAGGAACCTGTGTGTCAGCCACCTTACATTGGAAAAGGGACTTTGCAGAAGTGATTAGATGCAGGACTTTGAGATGAGCGGATTATCCTGGATGCTCTGGTCAGGCCCAGCATAATTACAGAGGTCCTTAAAAATGTAAAAACTTCTGCTGCTGTGGTCAGAGGAAGATACATGAAAATAGAAACAGGGTCAGAGAGAGATGATGCTACTAGCTTTGAAGATGAAGGGAGGGGAGCCACAAGCTAGAGGAATTCAAGGAGCTTCTCAAAGCTGGAAAAGGCAAGGAAGTTGATTCTTCTAGATCATCTCTAGTTAGACAGAGGATCTAACCCTTGCCTACCTCTTGATTTTTAGCTCAGTGGGACCCACTTCAGGGTTCTGACCTCCAGAGTTGTAGTTAATAAACTTGTGTTGTTTTAAGCCATTAAATTTGTGGTAATTTATTGCAGAAGCAATAGGAAACTAGTACAGGGGGTATTTGCCATTTTGTAGTTGAGGAGACTAAGGCTTGGCGAGGGGAAGAAAAGCTTGCCGAGGTTTGCACAGCAACAGCTGGAAGCCCCGCTCTGGTCATCTGATTCCAGCACCTGTGTTCCTCACCACTGCACTGTACTGCCTATGAGAAAAGCAGGCCTGGCAGTGACTGTCCCCATCACCTAGGCCGATGGGACAAAAATGGAACTTGGTGAGCAACTGCTAAACTGTGGCTCAAAAGGAAAATAAACACATTAGCTCCTAAAACCTTTGTCATACCAAATTTTTAAACTCTTCTACTCTGCTAAGAGTTTTGTGCTTGCATTAAAAGTTGATCATCCTGACACTTTTGAACTTAAATTCTTATTTGCTTACTTTGTCAGTGGGCTTTTTTTTTGGTCATTCCTTTAAATTTTATAATCCCTTTTTGGTTTACAAAATACGTTAGTGTTGTTGCTTATTTAATCCTCATAATAGTCCCATGTGGTGGATAAAGTAGATGGCTCTGAAGCTCAGAAAGGTTATTTTGCGGCCAAGGCCAAACAACCAATAAGGGTTAAAACAGGAATTCTGGAGTTCCATTCCAAATCTAGTGCTGTGTACAGTACATCTTATTTTTGAATGATTTTGTTCAAAGCTGTAAATCTGTTGTGTTTTCATTTATACTGAGATCAAGCACCGCCTCCTCCTTTTAGAAAATTGTTACTCAGAGTCTGATAAGGATGCATGAGTGACTTTAAGGGCATATCTATCACTTCCAGTTACAAACCTTATGAAATGAATCAACATCAGAGTGATTTTAAGGGCATATCTATCACTTCCAGTTACAAACCTTATGAAATGAATCTCAACATCAGAGACAAGTAAAATCCAATTTCTCTTTGGTTTTTATCTGTCATTTGCCAGTGAGTTAATCGTTATCTCTAATCATTAGTCTTTAGTTGTTATATAATGTCACAGTGTTTAGAATTATACTCAAACAAGGTGCAAATCAGTTTTGTGTATGTACAATCAGTAAATCCAGGGTATTGAGAAAGGAGTATTCTGTGTCAGATGTAATTTTTTCTATTTGAATATCTATCCTATGGATGTTGAAACCTCAATGATGGGAGATTTTAGTAGTGTCATGGCTTCTTCACACTCTCAGAGAAGTTATGGAAACACTGATCATAAAATAAATCTGTGGTTGCTTCACCTAATTATTTAATATATTAAAAATCTTCCACAAAGAGTTTGCTGTGTGCTCTGAATTACGATAGAGTCGAAAAGTGGATCAGACAGTTGCCACTCTCATAAAGTTCACAGAATTCCATTGGAGTATAGACCTGTTAAGACATAAACTTCAAGGCAGTTGGATCATAAAGGATACATAAGTCTTTTGCAGGTGGAAAGTAGGCAAAGAATATGGAGGTACAGTTCAAGCAAAGGTATCTGAGCATGAGAAGGCAAAGAAGTTTCAGGAATTGCACATGGAGGCTAAAAAGTTGTGTGTGTGTGTGTGTGTGTGTGTGTGTGTGTGTGTGATGTGTGGCCATACCACGAAGTGTGGGTGTGTTCAAATATGTAATGTGAGTCATTGAAATGGTTTAAGCAGAAACAGATAAAATCGTTTTTACAAAAAGTTTAATTTTTTTTCCTTTTCTTAATGGATTTTATTTCAATTATAGGTGTACATTAATCATCACAAGTCAATTTTACAGATTTTGTATCCCAAACCCACAGTGCATTCCCTCACCCCCCAGATTGTCTTATTTGAAAAACCAAGGTTTTCCAAAGTCTGTGAGTCATTGTCTGTTCTGCAAAGAGGTTCATTGTGTCTTTTTAGTTCCCACATATAAGTGGTAGCATTGGGTGTTGCAGTCTAATTGTCTGACTGGTTTCACTTCGCATGATAATTTCTAGGTTCATCCATGTTGCTATAAATGTTGGTAATTTGTTCCTTGTCATGGCTGAGTAATATTCCATTGTGTGTATGTACCATATCTTCCCTATCCACTCCTCTGTCGATGGGCATTTAGGTTGTTTCCATGACCTGGCTATTGCATAGAGTGCTGCAATGAACACTGGAGTACATGTGTCTTTTCGAGTCATGGTTTCTGCTGGATAGATGCCCAGGAGTGGGATTGCTGGATCAAATGGTAATT
>PVHT021183634.1:31048159-31120360 GCA_004024745.2 Catagonus wagneri | reverse complement strand
TCCTTTAGGATTTGTCGTAAAGCTGGTTTAGTGTTGCAGAACTCTCTTAGCTTTTGCTTATCTGTAACGGTTTTGATTTCTCCTTCAAATCTGAATGGGAGCCTTGCTGGATCAAGTAATCTTGGTTGGAAGTTTTTCCCTTTCATCACATTTAGTATATCACGCCACTCCCTTCTGGCCTGCAGAGTTTCAGATGAAAAATCTGCTGATAACCTTATTGGGGTTCCCTTGTATGTCATTAGTTTTGTTTCCCTAGCTGCTTTCAATATTTACTCTTTGTCTTTAAGTTTGGTGTTTGTGATTAATATGTGTCTGGGGGTGTTCCTCCTTGGGTTTATTTTATATGGTACTCGTTGTGCTTCCTGGATTTGAGTGAGTGGTTCCTTTCCCATATTAGGAAAGTTTTCGGCTATAATCTCCTTGAATATTTTTTCTGTCTCCTCTCTCTCTTCTCCCTGTGGAACCCCTATAATACGGATGTTGGTGCGTTTACCATTATCCCAGAGTTCTCTGAGACTCTCCTCATTTCCTTTCAATCTTTTATGTCTTTTCTCTTGCGCATTAGTGAGTTCCACTAATCTGTCCTCCACCTCACTGATTCGTTCTTCTGCCTCCTGTATTCTACTGTTGGCTGCTTCTAATGATTTTTTTATTTCAGTTATTGTATTTTGCATCTCTTCTTGTTTAATTTTTACAGCTTGTATTTCTCTGCTCAGTGTTTCCTGTAAATTATCAGTTTTTGCCTCCAGTTTATTTCCAATGCCTTGCATCATCTTCAGCATCAACAGTCTAAAGTCCCTTTCTGGGAGGCTGATAATCTCATCACTGAGCTGTTTTTCTGGGCTTTTCTCTTTCTCCCTTATCTGTGTTATAGATTCTGTCTTTTCATTTTTATAGGTTTTTGGTGAGGTGACCTTTTTGCTGATAATAGAGTGGTAGCCTCTCCTAGTTCTGGCGTTTGCCTCCCCTGTGACTAAAGTTCGTATGGGCAGGGCTTGCTGTAGGCTTCCCGATGGGAGGGAGTGATGCCTGCTGACTGGTAGGTGGGGTTGATTCCTATCCCTCTGATGGGTGGGGTTTTGTCTCTGGGTGAGATTAGAGGCTGGCTGTGTGCCTGAGGGGTCCTTAAGCAGCCTGTTTACTGATGGGCGGGGCTGAGATCCCACCTGGATTGTTGTTTGGCCTGGGTCTTCTCAGTGCTGATGGGAGGGACCAGATTTTCCCAGAAATGGCCAACTCGAGAGAAATGCAGGCTGACGAATGTTCCTGAGAGCTTTGCCTCCAATGCCCTTCCCCCACAACAAGGCACAGTCACCCCTGTTTACCCAGGAGATCCTCCAGGAATTGCAGTCAGGTTCCACCCGGATTCCTCTGGAGACTGCTCTGCCCTGAGACCCAGTGCACGTGAAAGTCTGTGTGTGCCTTTCAAGAATGGGGTCTCTGTTTCCCCCAGTCCTATGGAGCTCCTGCACACAAGCCCCACTGGCCTTCAATGCCAGATGCTCCGGGGGCTCTTTCTCCCTGTGCCCGATCCCCAGGTGTGGGGATTTGATGTGAGGCTCATAACTCTCAGTCCTGTAGCTGAGTCTCTGTGATGCAGTTACTTTCCAGTCTGTTAGGCTTCTCACCTGGGAGGTATGGGGTTGCTTCTATCGCGTAATCGCCCCTCCTACCTCTTGATGTGGTCTCCTCTTTGTCTTCTGGAGCAGAATATCTTTTTTGGAAGTTTATAGTCAATTTGGTTTAAGGTTGCTTGGCATTTGGTTGTAGTTTTGTTGTTTTTTTGGAGAGAAGTTGAGCTCCGGGCCTTCTATTCCGCCATCTTAATCCAATCTCCAGTTTAAGTAATTTTTAATTTTCCATCATAGCTGGTGTACAGTGTTTTGTCAGTTTTCTGCTGTACAGCAAGGTGACCCAGTCACACATACATATATACATTCTTTTTCTCATGTTATCCTCCATCATGCTTCATCACAAGTGACTAGATACAGTTCCAGTACTATAGAGCAGGATCTTATTGCTTATCCATTCCAAAGGCAATAGTTTGCATCTATTAACCCCAGATTCCCAGTCCATCCCACTTCCTCCCCCTCCTCCCTCCCCCTGGCAACCACAAGTATGTCCTCCAAGTCCATGATTTTCTTTTCTGTGGAAAGGTTAATTTGTGCCCTATGTTAGATTCAAGATATAAGTGATATCACATGGTATTTGTTTTTCTCTTTCTGACTTATTTCACTTAGTATGAGAGTCTCTAATTCCATCCATGTTGCTGCACATGGCATTATTTTGTTCTTTTTTATGGCTGAGTAGTGTTCCATAGTGTATATATACCACATCTTCTTAACCCATTCATCTGTCAGTGGACATTTAGGTTGTTTACAAGTGTTGGCTATTCTGAATAGTGTTGCAATGAACATATGCATGCATGTGTCTTTTTCAAAGAAAGTTTTGTCTGGATATATGCTCAAAAGTGGGAATGCTGGGTCATATTATAGTTCTATATTTAGTTTTCTAAGTTGCCTCCATACAGTTTTCCATAGTGGTTGTACCAATTTACGTTACCACCAACAGTGCAGGAGGGTTTCTTTTTCTCCACACCCTCTCCAACATTTGTTATTTGTGGATTTACTAATGGTGGCATTTTGACTGGTGTGAGTGGTGATTTAAACACATTACTTTGCTGTGTGGAGGCCTAGCTGAGGATCAGTTATTAGATTCATTGCTGTAGTTAAGGTAAGTGACACTAAGAGCCTGAACTAAGATCATGGAATTGAGAATGGAGAGAAAGGGGGTGGAATTGATCTCTTAGAAATGAAAGCAGTGGGCATTTGTAAATAATTGAATGGAGACAGTGTTGAATAAATTATTTTAGTGTTGTGACATTAATTTTTCTGAATAGATGCTTTATATAAGTTAGTCTATTTAGTATCCACAAGGGTTAGGTTTTCTTTTAATTATTCATTCAAAAGAATTTATCGAGTAGCTCCCTTAAAAGCAAAACCTAATGTTTTAAGCATGGTGGGACTGTGCTTACTGTGTATTTCATATAATATTTGGTCTTGACCCTTAAGGAACTTGTTGTGTAGTGGAACTTATTTAAGGATCCTGGAAATACTGTTTTATTCTTAAATCATATTTCCATGCTTGAGCTATGAATGCTCTCTCCTGGGATTTTTTCATCTTGAGCAAGTGGCACAGAACCAATGGGTGGTGGTCCCTTGTAGGCTGTGTCCTAGAGCCTCTCCCATCCAGAGGTGGACCAGAGTTCTTTGCATCTTTACCCTCTGAAGTTCCTTTACCCTCGTATGTTCCTAAACCTGGACTTCCAGCCTTTTCCTGATTCTGTAAGTCCCTAGAAATCCGTTGAATTTTCCTTAGTCAGAGTTGGTTTCTTTGGCTTGCCTTCTTATGTGCTGATATATTAGATTTTCTTATCTTTGCTTTTTCTTCTATACATTTGTTGAAAAATTTCAAACTTGTCTTCTGCTTCATCTGTTCTGTTTTCTGAAGTCTTGATTCTGCTCTTAACTGCCTCCAAAGGCAATTTTAATTCCTCAGTTGAACTTTGCTCCTTTCAAATCCTTTTCTATCACAGTCTCATCGCTATTGTTATTATTTTATTTTTTTGTCTTTTTAGGGCCACACACATGGCATATGGAAGTTCCTAGGCTAGGGGTCAAATTGAAGCTGTAGCTGCTGGCCTAGGCCACAGCCACAGCAATGCAGGATCCGAGCCACATCTGTGACCTACACCACAGCTCGTGGCAATGTCAGATCCTTAACCCACTGAGTGAGGCCACAGATCAAACCTGCATCCTCATGGATACTAGTTGGGTTCATTACTGCTGAGCCACGGCGGGAACTCCTGTTTCTATTGTTTTTAGTTTCAAATTGTTCTCTTCATATGGATGTCTTTTCCTCCTTCACAGGGAATTTGCCTGCCTTCATACAGTGAAGACTGCCAAAACATTTTACTGCCATCAAGTATTTTCTCACCACAGAAAGAACAGTGAATATTATTTAATCCCTTAAATCAGTTGCATTTTAGGGAGAAAGCCCGGTGTCCAGAAATGCTGTTTTGAAGACTGTGTCACAGCGAAACTCAAATACATTCCTTTCTTCTTCCCACATCAAAATATCTTGGATTCAGATAAAAAAGAAAAACAAAACAAAACTAACCAAACCATAGACGCCAATGGATCTATGGCTGTCAGTCTCTGGTGTTTAATCTCCCCCCACTCCCATTTCTGTGGAGTCTTCCTCCCTAGGATTCACAAAGGCCATTTCTTCAATAAGCAAGACACATCACTGCTTATTTTCCTCCCTGCCTGGCCACGTTCAGGCCTCACATACATCATAATATTTTAATGGACTAGAAAGACCTCTTCACTTGTTACTAGCTGAAATTCTTTTCCCCTGAATCATCAGTTTACTAATGTTCTTGGGTTTTTGCCTTCCAAGTCCTAGTCCATCCAATAATATGTTATGGCTCACAGCCTATTCCCACTTTCCTTAGCATTTCTTTTCATTTTCTACAAAATAGGAAAGACTCTCCTTTGCCTCTTTTGTTAAAGAATATCTTGCTTTATTTTTCCTTGTCACTCTTCTGACTACTACTTCAGAGGCTGAGAATAGGTTGACTGCAGGAGATTATATATGACTTGCTCTTCTGCGTCTATTTGGAGGAGAATGAGAAATGGAGGTAGAGGAGGCTTGCTGTGTCATAGTACTTTGTACTCCCTGTTTCTGTGATTTGTATGTCCACCTGCCTATGCCATTTCCACTTGGATAGCTCATAGGATACGCACACTCAGTGTGCGTAAAGCCCTGTTCATCTCCCTCAGCTCTGAACCCAACCTAAAGCTTGCTCCCTCTTCAGTGGTCCTGAATTCAGGAAATGCCACCACTGTTCATCACCCACAAGCCTAGCAATCACCTTTGACACTTCTTTCTCTACTAACCTTATCATTACCAAATTCTATTGAGTATATCTCTTAAATAAGTCTTAAATTTGTAACATTTACCCATGGTAATTGCTACAACTCTTGCCTAAGTTAATAGTATCTCTATCCTGGAATCAAATCACATAAGTGATAACTCTGTAAGCAATCTTTTTGGTGGCACATAATAGAAAACAGCTTAAACAGTAAAGGACTTTTATTGCCTTATATAATTGAAAAGACCAGAGTTAGGGTGGCTTCAGATAAGATTTGATTGACAATGTCAGCCAGGTCACCCATATCCTAGTTTCTTTTAGCTTCTCCTTTCTTCCTTCTACTTTGTTATCTCCCTGCTTAAACTGGTCACCCTGTCAAATAAATGGCTGCCAGGAAGTCCTAGGTCCTCATGCTTCTTTGTTCATGATCTTTGGTATGGGAAAGCATTTCTCCCAGTAGCACTCATAGACGAGTGACCAAACTTCTTTCCCAGAAGTAATTAAAAAACACCCCCCAACCGTTTACTCAATTTGTGCAAGTCCTTCCCTGAATCAATTGCTATAGTCAAAGGGATGGATTTTGCCAATTGGAGAATTGCTCTACGACCTAAAGGGAGTTAAATACCATTTAAACCCCAAGGTGAAAAATATCACATAGGAAATAACTGGAAGGAATATTGGAGATTTGTTAACTGAGAAGGAAAAGAAAGTGAAGCATATGTGAGTTATCCATGACACCACCACTTTTGTTTCCACCTAATTTTTTCACGTTGGTGTAGACAGTGCAGTCTTTTAAAAAAAGAAATTGTGTTGTGCCACTCCTTTATTTAAGCCCACTTTGTTCCTCGGATAAAGATAAAAAAATAATCCTTGGAGTTTCCGTTGTGGATCAGCAGAAATTAACCCAGCTAGTATCCATGAGGATGCAGGTTCGATCCCTGTCCTCACTCAGTGTGTGAGGGATCCGGCACTGCCTCAGGATGTGGTATAGCTTGTAGATGTGGCTCAGATCTGACGTTGCTGTAGCTGTGACATAGGCTGTAGCTCCCATTTGACCCCTAGCCTGGGAACTTCCATATGCCGCACCTGTGGCCCTTTAAAAAAAATCCTTGACATGCCTTACAAGTTCCATCCGGCTTTGCCTACCCATCCAGCTTCATCTGTTACCACTCTCGGCTCTTGGTCACCATCCACTCACAGCCCTGACTTTTGTTCATTCTGTTGGCTTATCATGGCTTCTTCCCGTCTCAGAGCCTTCAAACCTGCTGTGCCATTTACCTGGATGATCTTAGCTACACTCTTCACCCAGAAAACACTTAATCTGTGCTTCTCTGCTATAGTCCTTTTCACTACTTAAACTAGGTTCTAAAGAGACTGTTGACCTAAGGCTTATTTTTTCCAACCAGTCTGTAAGCACCACAAAGATAAAAGCAGAGCTTGTACTTTGTAAAAAGCTCTGTTTTCCTGGCATCTAGCATGGCTCTCAGGCCTTATTCGGCAAAGACACCTGCTGCTTCCCTTCTCACATCACTCTCATTTGGTGACAGCAGCTGTCCCCCACCTGCCTCTCTTTGTTCATTTGTTAGATTGGACATCGTTACCCACCCTGCTCTTCACTTTGAGTAAAATCCTTCACTTTAAAGAGTGTAAGTGTCCTCATATCTAACCCGGGAAAAATATATTTACCTCTTAGGAGGCTATAAAATTAAATTAGCTAAAGTGTGTGTAAATGCTTTGAGCACTCAGTATAGTCTGATGAATAATTGCTAAGTTAAAATTGGAGTATTTATTTAGAGAACTTATATTAGTTGTCTGGGTAGTAACTTTTGTTCTGGGAAATAGCCGAATGACCCTTGGAAAGTGATTTTGCCCTTTATCTATTATATCTTTATTTATCTATATTTTGTCCTTTTTAAATTATATCTTTTGAACGCTTAGGATGTGGGGTGTTTTCTCAGGCTGTTCAGGGACAAGTGAAGAAGGAAATCTGGAAGACAGAAGAGATACTCTCTAGAGCTGCTGGTTTTACTTGCACTTCATCCCAACTTGACATAAATATACACACTTTGCATTGTTTTCTGTTATTGAAACCTGGATCTTATTATATACCAGTCTACAAGGTCTTTGTGAAGGATTTTAGTTGTTTGCTCATTTATCAGATTGTATTTCAGCTTGACTGGATTTATTCTTCAGATGTACTTTGTTAAAGGCCCTATCGTAAAACATAATCATTTTTAAATGAATTATAATTTCACAAATGGATTTCTTAACCTATTCCTGAACATTCACTAAGGAAGTTCGTAGGAAAGGAGTGACTAATATGTCTGGGCACTTTAGCATTCATTATATTGTTGCATAACTTAAAAATTTATCCCTTTATTATAAAAACAACTCATATCCACTATAGAAAATTTAGAAAATATAGATAAGGAAAAATTTTGAAATCTTATCACACAGAGAGAACATATCACTGTTGACATTTTGATAAGTATTATCCAT
Organism: Catagonus wagneri; assembly: GCA_004024745.2. Lineage (NCBI taxonomy): Eukaryota > Metazoa > Chordata > Mammalia > Artiodactyla > Tayassuidae > Catagonus > Catagonus wagneri. The sequence continues at coordinate 31,112,925 of PVHT021183634.1, read as the reverse complement.
GCAGGGTGCACACATGCATCGACCCTGTTTCAAGTGATCAAAAGAAAGTCCAAATATTCATCCAGTGTTATAATGTTTTCCAGGAAATAGTAAATTGTGACCTCTCTCAGTGAAGTCTTATTGTTCCAGTAGTTTTACCATTGATTTTCTTGCATTTGTCAGGCAGACCTATTACAGACAAGTAATATTTTTACCTTATTTTTGAAAATATTCATAACTGCTGATTTGTTTTCCTGCCTAATTTCATTGAATTTCCAGGACGGTGATAATTATGATCATATTAACTTATCATGTTCTTGACTTTAATGCAATTGTGTGCAGTGATGTGTATGATTGTGTGTGTGTGTATGCATGTACTGTATGTGTGTCAGTGTTGATTGCATTACATGAAAGGGGTCCTGAAAGCCTGTGATTGGTTGGTGGGGTGCGATAAGTAGCTATCAGTATAGTTTAAAGGACTGAGTACATTTAGAGCAAATAAATGTTTCCATGTTTGGGGAGTTAAAAAAGGATTAAAGATGAGGGAAAACTAAAGGCTCACTCACCACTATATGTTCTAAGATAGCAGCTGGTAGAAATTCATTTATATGTCATGTTTTTTGGGGGGAGCTGGGATATAGAAAGATAACCACTTAGAATCCCTTTTGCTGTCTTGGAGCAACAACACTTGAAAGCAACCCCTAATCCATGCAGTAGCTAACTCAAGCACAGAGATGGCAACATAGCAGGGCTTTTGCACCCAGCAAAAGGTCCAGGAAGGAGACTTTTGAGGGCCAAACCATGTAATTTGCACAGAGGGTAGGCTAAGCATAAAGCTTTAAAGAGAAACCTGGCCTCTGTCATAGCTGTGTAAGGAAACACAAGAAAGAAAAGGAATTAAAAAAGGCATAAGTTTCCTTGTTAGAGCTGCCATTCATTACTGAACCTGACATAAAGCAGCAGGCATGCTTAAGATGGAAGAAATTCCAACAACAACCAGATGGGCAGTGAGGGAAAACCTAGGCTTTGGCAGACCTCTTCTAATTCCAGTGTGAGCAGATAAAGGAAAACCAATATGGGATTCTTCAAAAAATAGGATGGCAAAGCAAAGATGTTAAAAATTCACAGGAAGCACAAACTTTTTTTCCCCATTATAGCTGGTTTACAGTTTTCTGTCATTTTTTTAACTGTATGGCATGGTGACCCGGTTACACATGCATATATAGATTCGTCACAAGTGATTAGACATAGTTCCTAGTGCTATACAGCAGAATCTCCTTGCTTTTCCATCCCAAAGGCAATAGCCTACAACTATTAACCCTAGACTCCCATACCATCCCACTCCCTCCCCCACCCTCTTGGCAACCACAAGTCTAGGAAGCACAAACTTTTTAATAAAGATTTGCTATGGGATTTATAAAGTATTTTGATAGCATCTGTTTATGGGATTAACTAAATTCATAGTGTTTGATCAAGCCTAGGATGAAAAGTAAAAGACAGCATAATGAGAGCTTATTCAGATGAACAAAGAACTCTTGAAAAGGCATGCAGAAATAAAGACCTGGATTAGAGTTTAATTAAATTAAAAATGTAATATCAGATTTAAAATCGTAATTAGGAATGCACAAAGCAAAAGTGCATTTTTTGATTTTTGATTTTAAGAAATTATGTAAGATATGCAGGAGACAATTTTGAAGTGCTTTTTTGGAATATAGCAAAAAAGGATATGGAAATGGAAAGATGATAGGAAAATCATAGGAATGGAAAATAGAGCAGGTATTAAAAATATGAATAGGAGTTCCTGCTGTGGTGCAGTGAGTTAAGAATTTGACTGCAGTGGCTCAGATCCCTGTAGAGGTGCGGGTTCGATCCCCAGCTGGGCACTGTGGGTTAAAGGATCCGGCATTGCCACAGTTGCAGTGTAGGTCACAGCTGAAGCTCAGATTCAGTCCCTGGCTCAGGAACCCCCATATGCTGTGGGTGTGGCAGTTAAAAAAAATGAATGCCATAGAAGGAAATCAGAACAAATGAAAAATAAGTTGCTTTAAGAATTTTTTTACACACTGGAAAACCACCTGAATGTGTAGGTTGGAAGGACTCACTGTGCCTAAAATGACAATCCTGGTAAGATGAATAAATTTCACGGAGGGTCATGCCACCTGGAGATCCTTCTTTCACTATAGGTCAGTAACACGTGGAGGTGGCTCTGATGGGGCTCAAACAGTAATATTGTCATACAAAATAGAAAGTCAGCAGGTATCAGGCCTTTGCTTAGCGTGACTTCTCACTAATAAGGTGGTCATCCCAAAAGTGATGGGTAGTAATGTGTGGAAGAATGAATCTCCTTATTCTCTGAGAATAAGGAGCAGAGAATCCAATACCGAGAGATGACTATGGCTTCTCAACAAAGAAGTGACCAAAAAACAGCTGCTGAGATTTCCCATAGTCCCAGGTCTCTTCCTCAGGTTACTAGATTATGAAACTTTCCTTCATTTTAGGATTTAAGAGGAATTTAATGGTGTCCAGGGAAGGGACTCAGAGAGAAATTAACCAGATCGTCATAGGGTAAAGAATAGCTTGAGTTAAAGTTATCCTCATTCAAGGATGAAAATAAAGCAAAACAAAATGAAATGGAATCTGACAGAAATTATGAAATGATTATAAAAGATAAAAAAGAAAAATAAAATAGAAAGGGTTAGAGAAAAAATACTTTTGAAAACAGTTTTCAGCAAGAAACAATATGCAACCCGTACTGCCATAAGTTAAAGAAAGCAGTCACTTTTGAGACAAGAAGTAATTAATGAGTATCAGAACAAGGAACTGAGTCATAAGTGGAGCTATCCCAGCAAAGCAAAGAGTGTAGGGAAATGTCCCAAAATATATGTTAAAATTCCATTAGAGAAGTTCAAATTAAAGCCACAATGAAATATCACCTACTAGAATGGTTGTAATCCAAAAGACCAACAATGCCAATGGAAAACAAGTTGTTTTAAAATGCCTTTTTCTTGCTGGAAAACCATCTGAATTTGTAGCTCAGGATAACTCACTGTGCCTGAAGTGAAAATCCTGGTTCGATGAGGGAGCTAATTACTGATGGGAATGAAGAGTGCTGTAGCGATTCTGGAAAACAGTTTCATAGATTCGTAAAAATTTAAATATACATTTTCCAGATGTCATAACAATTCCACTCCTACATACCTACCCAAGGATAGGCTTGTATGCAGATGTTCATAGTGACATTACTTGTAATAGTTCAAAAGTAGAAACAATCCAAATGTCTGTTAACTGGTAAATGGATAAAGAAAATATACATACAATGGAATAGTGGCAACAAAAAGAAACAAGCTACTGAGACATGCCACAGAATAAATGCACCTGAAACACATTACACTCTCCTGTCCTTGTCTTTCTTTTTTTATCTTTATTTTTTATTATAGTGGATTTACGATGTTCTATTTCTGCTGCACAACAATGTGACCCAGCCATATATCCGTATACATTCTTTTTTCCACATTATCATCCATCGTGTTCCACTACAAGTGACTAGATCCTGTGCTGTACAGCAGGATCTCATTGCTTATCCATTCCAAATGCTATAGTTTGTGTCTATTAACTCCAAACTCCCAGTCCCTCCCAGTCCCTCCCCTTCCCCGTCGGCAACTACATGTCTCTTCTCCATGTCCATGCGTTTGCTTCTTTTCTGTAGATGGGTTCATTTCTGCCATGTATTAGATTCCAGATATAAGTGATATCACATGGTATTTCTCCTCTGAAACACATTATACTCTCCTGTTCCTTGTTTTTCAAATGTATCTGTCTGGCAAAAGCCCAGCCCTAGATGAGCCTAATTGTCTGCCTTTGCCTTGTCTGCACTCAGCTTCCTAGTCCTGTGAGCAAAGCGCTATAGTCAGATCAAATTGGTGTCAGTATAAAGCTGTGGTTACCCACCTCCACTGATCGCTCTCTGCTCACCTGTCTCCCAAGCAGCTCAAACTCTAGCCCCTCACAACTCTTTTATACTTTCTCCCTTCTCCTCAGACCTCTGATGCCTTCTTTTTCCAATTATCCTTAAATTTTCAGCAGATTAAGATCCTGCCTACTTCTCACAGAGAGGAGATAAATAAGACTTCTGTAAACCTCCCTTCAATGGACTTGTGAACCTATAATTTTGTTTTCCTTTTACCTCTTATCTTTCCTACCTATTTGAAGAGTTTTCTTTCGTCTTATCGAATTTTACCACCCCTGTGCTAGGAATTGCAGCCAACAGATCTCTGCCTTGTAAGGAGGTTACATTCTGCTGTGGGTGTCAGTTCTCTGACTGAGAGTGTGAGTTCTCTGGGGAACCCTTTTCTAAATCACAAACTGTATTGTCTTTGATTGAATGCTCCTCAAGTATCCAGAATCTCTACCTTGGAACTATGGGTCAAACTTACAACTACTTGTTCCAGTCATTCTGTTAGCTTCATGAAGGCTCACTGCTGTATTTATAGCATAGCACAGTATTCTGTATATGGTAAAGACACAGTAAAATTTTATTAAATGACTAACCAAAATTAATGACTCAGTTAACCATGATTATTTCTATGTGATGGAAGGAAGTACTGCTGCTAATTTATTCATAATTTAAAAATGTTTCTAAATTTCCTTTATATTATTAAATTATATTTTATATTAAAACAAGAAATAAAATATAATTAAAAAATGAGTGAATTTGAATCTAAGTGATTTTTGCCTATGTAATCTTGGCGGGAATTTCTTTGAATTATTTTGTGTTTATTCAGACTAAAAAAAAAGTTACATAATCTTCCTAAAATTGAGAAACAAATTTTTGATGGGTTGTTAGGTAACAGAATCAGGTACAAAAATTCAGTTATCTTTCTACAGTTAAATGATAGAAACTTGCATTTAAACTTCTAAAGGGACTATGAAGTTATGCTAATTGGCTTTTTAACAATTTGTTGCTTATTAAGTATTTAGCAAGACTCTGAGTAGCAGGTTGTGTTATCATATGGATTGGCTTTCAGACTTTTCTCTATGAAGTTGAAGAGTTAAGGTGATCCTATATGACAGTGATGCCCCAAAGAGTTAAGACTCTAAATTTGGATAATGTAAAGGACTTGCCACTGAGGGGCCATAGAAGGTATACAGGAAATGCACTGCAGTGCAATAGTTTTGTATACTATTAATATTATTATTTATAGGTGAATTAGTTTTTAATTTCATCATAACATTCCATTATGAAATATCAGCAAATTCTGAATGCTATTTGCTCATTTGCTTGGTTTGTTTTTATACAGTATCTAATCTCTGACTTTTCTTAATGACTGTTGACATTGCTGTAAACTGGATCACTTAATCAGTGGATGGCATAAAGTGGAAAATCACTCTTCATGCTGCATTTCATTTTTCAGTTATATAATTCCACAGACTCTTTTAGGGCACATAATACAGCCAAAGGGATAGGATTATCAAATATATATTATGAACAAGAAAGAAGCCCTTCAGTTTCTTTTAGTATGTAGCACTCTTTGAATTACTCTTTAGATATGCTGTACTGAGCCACACTTGCTTACACTATCATGGTAACAGTACATTTTACTATATCATCCTTGACTTTAGTGTTATTTTGAATCCTCCTCTTTTATAGAATAGTAGCATAGAGTAGACTGTCATTATGAATGATATATATTTATTTATATATGCACTCAGAAGTACATTTGTGATATCAGCATCACTGCTTTATAACAATGTCATATCTGGGTATGTTGGACCCTTTTTATACTGTAGCATCAGGAAAAAATAGAGTCAAAAAGGCTCTGTTCTTATCCCTAGTCTACTATTCACCAGCCATGACTAGGTTCATCAACATCCCAGAGAGGGGATTTGATCAGCATCCAAATGCACAGTGCACAAAGTCAAGGAAATTAAAAACAAAACAAAACAAAACAAAAACAACCCAACCTGTCTATTGACAAACATGCTATTTGGGCAGACTGCTTTTCATTTGATGATGACAGCCACTACCACCACTACCACTCACCAACATCTGCCACAACAACATGAAGCCAATGGAGGAGTTCCCATTATGGCATAGGCCAGCAGATGTAGGGGGGATTGGACCCGTAGCCCCAGAACTTCCATATGCCATGGGTGTGGCCCTAAAAAGCAAAACCAAACCAACCAACCAACCAAACAAACAAACAAACAAAAAAAACATGAAGCCAATGGAAGAACTGCGACACAGCCAGGGAAAGGAAGAAAGGACACAGCCTGACTTGGGAGCTGAGGCTAAAACTTATGTGTATCTGTAAATTATAAAGTTAAAAATTATACACACACACACACACTTTAGAAAACTTTTAAAATATGAGTTATTGCAGTTTTGAGTTAGAAAAGTAGCATAAGGAAAGTGTAGTCATAGAAATAGAAACAGAAGTGATAATAGAGACATAAAAATGAAAGTTTACTGAAAGGAATCTATAAAGATGAAAAGGAATTACAAAATAGAATAACATCTAGATATTTACTGGCAAAATGCACTCAGATGAGAAAAAAAATCTCAGTGCATGTAATATTCACCTGCAAAGGAATAAAACTCTGGCTCAGAATTTTCCTTAGGTATGATAAATCCCAGCGAATAGTGGAGCAATGGTTTAAAATTTCTATGAGGGAACTCTTGAGATCTCACAAATTTAATACCTACTTGTTAGATTTCATGTGTAAAGGCAAGAGAAACACAATCTCCTATATGCAAAGTATTGAGGATCACTGAAAACTGTTGGATGTTTTACTCCAGTGGCCCCCAAAGGAGCAAAACACGGTATAGAAGAACTTGTGGGTATTTGAAACCAAACATAATCTTAAGCCAAATATTTATAGTACAATGAGTTTTTATTTAAAAATTTTTATTAAAGATACTTTTTTATTTTTTAACAATTTTATTGGAGTATAGTTGACTTCCAATATTATATTAATTTCAGGTGTACAGCAAAGTGAATCAGTTATGCATATACACATATCCATTCTTTTTCAGATTCTTTTACCATCTAGTTTATTACAGAATATTGAGTATATTTGCCTATGTTATACAGCGGGTCCTTGTTAGTTATCTGTTTTATATATAGTAGTGTATGTATGTTAACCACCAGTTCCTCATTTATCCTTCCCCTCCATCTTTCCCTTTGGCAAAAAAATGAATTTTTAAATTAAATGCAAATTTGGTATTTTTTCTTGAAGGAAAAAAGATATTTTATAGTTTTATTAACAATAATTTAGACCTCAGATATCATGTAAGTTGAGGGGATATGTGGTAAAAAGCATTCCGTATGTTTTTACACACACACACCTACACACACACACACGCACACACACATATATACACACACTGCTCTTATGTACTCAGTTGCTGAATGCAGGGATGGTAGGTGGTTGGCACACATTCACCAGGTGCCCCATGCACTTGTAACATTTGTTTATAGCTGGTATCTCTTCTGATTGACCAAAGTGTACATTCTGATGGGTTGTACCATAATACTTCTTAAGTGTTTTGAATATCATCCAGGTTGAATGTGTGAATGAATGATCATATTTGATCTCTTCATTTATCCTTACCCCTATATTGTTTGGGTATTTTCACCCTCACATTTAAGAATCTCTGAGCAGGTGTATATTTTATTTATACTCAATAGAGTTCTGTCTTTTCTTCCTTCACATCAACCACAGTATTCCATTTGTGTGTAGCTGTCTACCAAGCCTGAGGACAACTATAATGTTGTATTTGTCTTTTATTAATTATTATTTACAATATCAATATTTCTTTGTTCTCTATCCACACTCTACATAATAGTGTATAATCATCTGAAACTCTATTATTTTTGAATCTGTTCTTAGTTACTGTCTTGTGGACACACTGGGTACCTTGGCATTATTATGATTCCTTCTATATCTTGAATGCTGGGTCTCCTCTGGAAGTGTATACATACTTCACTTTCTCATTCCCTCCCTCTCCCTTTACAAATATGTTGAATATTAAGATTAGAAGGGCTTATAGACATTGTATTGTCATTTAAAAGGTGACTAGGATGAAAGTGGTACCATGATTTGGTTTAAGTACACTTAATTGAGGCAGAGCTTCAGCCAGTGACCAGATCTCCTACTCCATTGCTTTTAATCAGGTCAGTTCATTTTCCGACCAACGTATGCTTCTCTGTACTACTAACATGTGCTGTATTTCTAGCCCAAAGCTTATCATTTTGGTGTTTTAGATTGTAGTCCAGAAGCCTAAATGTTGTTCTTTGGCACCATCTGCATAGCCTGTCTTTCACCTCCCATAGCTGCCTTTCTCTTTGAAATTCCCAACTGTTATTAGTTGGAAGAATCAATGACAACACCACCTGTGCCCCCTCAGATTGCTAATCCACATTCTTTGGTCCCAAAAGATGTTTCCTAGAGACTACTTTATTGTCTAATTAATTAATTAATATTTATTGAGCAGCTGTTGTGTGCCAGGAACTGCGCTAGTTGGTTCTTTCCCAATTAAATAGTAACTGAACTGATAACGAACTTAAGGGGTATTTCTATTTCAATACACAAACAAGTTGTCTTTATCCCCACTGAAGGCATCTTATCTTGCTTTACTCCTAAAATTCTAGAGGTACACTTAAGATATCTTGCAATAAAATTTCAATTTCATCTTTTTAAGCTTCTATTTTTTTCATTTTTAGGTAAGCAACATATGTTCATTCAGAAACATTAGAAGATCCAGGTGGAAAAAGGAAAATGTTTTGTATGTACATGCATTAAAAAGATCTGAAAGAATGTACTCTGAATAGAACTGCTCAGTGACATGGAACTTGAGGCAGGGAGGAGAGGATCAGAGATAAATTATTTTGCTTTGTTCACTTCTATATGGCTTGAATTTTTGTGATCATATATTTTTATAATTAAAGAAAAGATCTAAATGTAACATATGAAACATAAACATCAAAGTCATTTGGAGTTGGCAATCTTTTTACTCTTGTGACGGATGGGAACTTAAAGGACCGAACTATACATTTCATTGTTAGGGTTTTATTGGATTCAGAACGTTGGCTTATAATCTACTGATGATATCTAGATCTTGCCTTGAGGACTCTATTGAGAGACAGTTCTGAGGAATGCTGGTATAGGTTGGATTTTGTCCCCTGAAAAAAAATTAATATTGGAACCCTTACCCCCAGACCTCAGAATGTGAAATATGTGATCTCGTTTGGAGATAGGTCTTTATAGGGATAATAAATTAAAACGAGGTAATTAAGGTGAGTCCTAATCCAGTATGACTGGTGTTCTTATAAAAAGGGGAAAGATGAGCACCGAGACATCATATGAAGATGAAGGCAGAGATCCAGGTTATAATCTACAAGCCAGGTAACAATACAGATTGCCAGAAAACCACGAGAAGAGTCCAGGAACAGATCTTTTCCAGGCGCATTCTGTACATGAACCTATTGACACCTTGATCTTAGGCTTCTGTGAGCAATGCATTTCTGTTATTTAAGCCACTCAATTTGTAGTACTTTTTTATGGAAGCCATAGCAAACTAATACAGATGCTAAACTGTAAGGCATATTTTGGATGTTCAGTAAATTGGCCGTTAGTAGAAATATGACCTTTAAAGTATGGCAAATTTAATTACCTTATCAGATATTCAAAATATGTAATTCTCAAAAAGGCCATCTTTTTCAGTACTTGCACATAAATATTTATGAATACAGATTTCTACATATTGTGAAAAATTTTTGGTCACAAGTGTAAATGAAATATATTTTTTTTATGTTGAAGTTATTTTTACTATAGTTCAAAGGATCTGCTGTGGTCCCTCCCAGTCATTTTACTTAAAGGTTATATTTTCTGTGGTTTCATGACTCCAGTTCAGGGATCTGGGCGGGTAAGATTTATTCTGTGCTTGATGCCTGTCAATCAAATTGTGATTTGGGGATTTAGAAATCAAGAAAGAGGCAAAAGGAAGTGGAAATAAGGTGCTGTATTATTAAACGATTTAATTTAGAAATACAGAAACCACTCTGGTGTATGTCAAGCAAGAGATGGGTTTAACACAGGTAATTAAGTACTTTTAAAACCATTGTAAGAGCGTGGGGTATAGAAGGTTGGGGAGGCCATTGCTAGATTCAGGTTCACCACCAGCTTTCAGGGAAGCAGAATTGCAGGAGCCTGACAAACCTCTAGCACCAAGTTGGGAGATTCATGAAGAAACATGTAGAGGTGCTTGAAACAATGACGTGGCTTTTTCTCTCTCCCACCTTCTAATCATGCATGGTGCCTCTTGTTGGCATTCTCTAAGGCAGAACTCTGTTGTAGGGATTTGGGGAATCTGGTTCCCAGGATGTCATCCCCTGACATGCAGGTGAGACCATAAGTGGGAGATTTTGGAGGATAAATTATAAACAGACAATCTGTACAGAAGTTTTAAGCAGTAGGTATGGGATATTTTTTTTTTCCTGTCTTGATTCCAACTTTGAACTTTCACAAAATATAATTTCTATGGTTATCCAAAGATATTATAGTTTAATATTTCTATATAAGTCAAAAGTATAAGATTAAATTTGCCATTAAAGCAACATGATTTTTCAAATAAGGAAGAAGCTTATTATTTGGGGGAAAAAATGAGGGCCGTGGTGCATTTATAAAAATTATCAGGGATTCAAATATCAGTTAAGATTGTGCGCTTCAGCCTAATTGAGAGAAATATTTATTGAAGCAACTTGCTCTGTACATTAGAAGAAGGTAATGTTCACAATTCACTAGCATCCTGATTTTTGCCCTGTGCCAGCAACTCTCCCTAGGATGAAATCCTAAAGGCCAAACATAAGTCATGGCTGCAGTTTTCTGATGGCATCTGCAAAGATGTCATTGCTATAGGGGAAATGTTAATGTAAAATACTTGAGTCAGAAAAGCTAGGGGACCCAGAGTAGAGAAACAAAAGGAGGAAGATAAATAAAAAGAAGGTAAACTATTAATTTTACCCATTTATTCCTTATTTTATTTCTCCCAGATACATGAAAACCACAGAATATCACATGTATTTTGTCTGATTGTTTGGTTGAAGCATAGTTGACCTAACAACATTTTATTAGTTTCAGGTGTGCAATATAATGTTTCAGTATTTTTATGGATTATGCTCCATTAAAAGTTAAAATATTGGCTGTATTCCCTGTGCTGTACGATACATTCTTTGTAGCTTATGTATTTTTATACACACTTGTTTGTTACCCTTACCCCTGTCTTGCCTCTGCCCACTGGTAACCACTAGTTTGTTCCCTATATCCCTGAGTCTGTTTCTGTTATGTTATAGTCACTTGTTTGTTTTGTTTTTTAGACATATAAGTGATAACATACAGTATTCTAATTTCTCCGTCTGACTTATTTCACTAAGCATTATACCCTCTAGGTCCATCCATGTTATTGCAAATGGTAGAATTTCATTCTTTTTTTTATGGCTAAGCAACATTCAGTTGCATGTACATACCACATCTTCTTTATCCATTCACACATTGATTGACACTTAGATTGTTTCTGTATTTTGGCTATTTTAAATAATGCTTTGGTGAACATTGGGGTGCATGCATCTTTTTGAATTAGTGTTTTCATGTTCTTTGGATATATATCCAGGAGTGGAGTTGCTGGATCATAAGGTAACTCTATTTTTAGTTTTTTAAGGAACCTCCATACTGTTTTCCATAGTGGCTGCACCAGTTTACATTCCCACCAACAGTGTAGGAGGGTTCCAACATCATCTCTGGCATTTGTTATTTGTAGACTTTCTGTTGACAGCCATTCTGACAGGTGTGAGATGATACCTCAATGTGGTTTTGATTTGCATTTCTACGATGATTAGTGATACTGAGCGTCTTTTCATGTACTTGTTAGCTGTCTGTATATCTTCTTTGGTTTTGTATGCTTTATTTACTTTCATATGCTCAGGCTTAGAACAGAACCTGGCATATAAAAGTTAATAAGTATTTGTTAAAAAATAAGGATAGTATATTACCATTTTGAAAATACTTAGGTGATTCTGGTTTAGGTGGTTCTAGGAGTACTCAAATACTGGTTAAAATTACAGATTATTTAAAAGAAATTAAATTATGTTATTATCAGGGGCAAATAATAGATCAGAAGAATGATTTCTTGTCTGTTTTGCTTCCGAGGTGGGTATGATTTCTTAAAACATAAAAATCATTATCCATGAAAGAAAAGATGATAAATTCAATTACATTAAAATGAAGAATTTTTCAACAGCAGGTACCATAAAGAAATTGAAAAGATAAGTCACAAACCAGGAAATGTAATTTCAACACATGTAGCTGACAAAGGACTAGTATTTGTAAAGAAATAAGATTCTATTTATCAATAAATAATATCTATAAGTCAATAAGGAAAAGACAGACAGGCTGATATGGAGTGAACCAAAGACTTGGGAAGACGTTTCACAAAAGAAATCCAAATGAAGAATACACATAGGGTAATGTGCTCAACTTTATTGATAATTAAGACATACAGGTTAAAACCACAATGATGTAATGTTACACATTCACTAAATTGACAAACTTAAGAGATAGATATGTCAGTATTAGTTGTGGTAGTGGATATGGAGCAGTGGAAAATTATACCTTGCTGAAGGATATAAACTTTGGTACAGCCATTTTCAAAATGACTTTTAGCATTATCTTATAAACTTGAATATGCCCCAACACCTAGCATTTTCTTTTCTAGGTATGTCCTAGAGAAACTCTTGCATATAAACATTATATACATGCAAGGATGTTCACAGCTGTGTTAGCATTTTATTTGTAATACAGAATCATTAGAAGTAGCCCAAATGTCCACCATCATGACAATGGCTACATAAAATGGACTATTATATGTAGTGAAGATTAAATAGTCACAGCTCCACAGCTATAGCATGGTCGAATCTTAACAACAATATTGAGTGAAAAAAGCAGATCACAGAAGAATCCACGCAGCTAAATACCATTTAAGAAAGATAAGCAAGCAAAACTTAATTTTATGTTTAAGATTAACTATATACAGGATAATTCCATAAGAAGAGCCAAATAGTGATAAATAAAAATTTCAAAATTTCAGGATAGTTGGAGCTCCCATCGTGGCTCAGTGGAAACAAATATGACTAGTATCCGTGAAGATGCAGGGTCGCTTCTTGGCCTCACTCAGTGGGTTAAGGATCAGGTGTTGCCATGAGCTGTGGTGTAAGTCACAGACTTGGGTCAGATCCTGTGTTGCTGTGGCTGTGGGGTATGCCAGCGGCTACAGCTCTGATTTGACCCCTGGCCTGGGAACCTCCATAGAACCGCAAGTGTGGCCCTAAAACAAAACAAAACAAAACAAAAATTTCAGGGTAGTGGTAGTTCTGGTGGGGGTGTAGGAAGAAGCAGATGAGGAAATAAGAACGGGGCATATGGGTTAATTCCAGGATGTTTGGAATGTTCTAGGTCAGAGGGTAGGTGGTAAAAGCATGAGGTAATTACTGTTATGCTTCACAATGTGTATGTGGCTTTTTTTTTTGTATGCCTCCAGTATTAGATAATTTAAAAATCCAATCACAAGAATGATTTTTAACTAAAGAAACTTTAATTTGTAATTACCAGGTTGTAAATTCCTTGAAGTTACCTGTTTGGCACAAATAAAATGTCAACAGTGATTTGATGAACAAACACTTTTGTGATATGTGTATATGGATACTTCTAGAGCTCCTGAAAAAAATGTAGTTAGAAGAGATTGAAGATTGATGTCCTATGTAGTCCTCTTATCACTTTGTCTTAATTTGCTTAGGAGAGCCATTTTTCACAGAGTGCAGCTAAACCACAGTCCTACGTCATGAGAAATATCAAATTAATAGGATCTGAATGAATGTGCTTTCATTAATCTGTATTAAATTTATGACTGTCGTATGCAGAAACTCATCATTTGTCCTAGAGTATGTAATTCACGTCTTGGAAGGGGCTGATGGAATGAATTAGAAGATTTAATTTATGCTGTTGGAAATATTCTTTGAGCCCCACTCACTTATTCTGAATAGAAAGTCAAGCTTTTACCCCCATATAATAAGTATGGTTAATGGATACTTTGAAAGAGATAGGGGGAAAGCTGTAGAAAGAAGGGTAGTTTTCTAGAGAATAATCTCACTCACTCGTTATCTGAAAGAGATTCTTTTGTACCTCAAACAGCAGGACTAGGGTATGAATAGCATCGATCTCCATGCTTAGAGACTTGAATGCTGCCCAGAGGACTTAGAAGAGGTTGACAGAGAGACACATTCATATCATACTATACACGTTTTTGAGGTAAGAAATATTTAGTGCTTATCCTGAAGACACTAGCGGTCCTGAGATCAGACTGGTCAGTGGATTTGACAGTGAGACCAGAGTGGACAAAAAAATCAAAAGGGATGTACAGCCAGTGTGGCCAGTGAGTCAAGGATGGGTCCTCTTTGAGGACCCAAAGTGTGGGTATTGAAGTCTTATCTTGGGATGATATTGCCAAAGGTTGGTCATTTGGGACTTTAGAGAATCATGAGATATTTCTGGTGCTGCAGTGGAGGAGAAGATAGGAAGCAGAGGAGAAAGGGGAGCCTATTCGGGAGATGGAAAGAGCATGCCACCAGGAGAAGGTACCAAGAAGGCTAAGCTCAGGGTAGGATAACAACAACCAACTCTATGGAGGTTGGTAAAGCCCACAGCCAGGGTCACTGAAGCAGCAGAGTAGCAAACTTGTACGTTACAGGCAGATTTTTAAAACAATGTTTAATGATTATCTCAACCTTTGGACAGAGTGTAAGAGGATGGAGTCATAAAAAGTTAGAAATGCTTAGGATTGGAAGGAAAGTAAGAAGGTAAAAAATATTCTGCTCCTCAGCAAATCCCTCTTTTGTTTTTATGTACTGGATTTTTCCTTTACTAAACAATGGAAAATAGTTGAACTAATGCGGGGAGAGCTTCTGCTTCAGAGGACTCTGTGTTAGAAGGGAATATGGTATTTAGAAAAGGGATTCTATTCATGTTCTCTGGGTTTATGCTGACACACGACTCCTCTACCTTGGACAGTTCTTGAAGTTGGGAACCTAATGGCATTTGAACTTGTTTGAGAAAGGATCATCAACATGATGCATTAAAGTACATCCATGCCTAGAAGATCGTTTGGACCTAGGGTGTGCACTGCAATGAGATTAGTGGAGATAGATCCTCGGAGGCATTATTGCATTTTTTTTTTTTTTTGATTAGTATCTTTCAATGTAAAGGCCTTTGCTTTAAGATCTTGGGTGCTTTATTTATTGGCCCAGGTAAGTTGATTTAAGAGGTGTGATAGAAAATGCTCCCATTCTCTTTAGGTAACTTAGTAACTAGGAGAATGACTCTAAGCATCAGACACCAGGAAGGGACAATCTGAAGGCCTTTGATGCAATCACTGACGTCCCCAAGTTAGTTTGGGAGCAGAAGACAAAGGTAAGGAAAAAGAATCAGATCTCTAAGAAACCTTAAGACCCTGGTTGTAAAGTATTAATCTAATCTGATTCAAATTCTTTCTTAAAACAGAAAGGTAGTGATCAAAGATTGATTGCAGGTGGAGTTTAAGATTTTATCTTAAATCCAAGATTTGTAATTGCTAGAATGTAAGTTGTGATGTCAGGAAATTTCAATATTCTAGTCTTGGGAAAAATGATCATCTTTTCCAAGGGTTTATCTTTTCCACTTGAAAACTGCAATTATGTGCACAGTTCCTGGGCCTTAGGATACAATGATGGTTTTGTAATCTCATTCCACTCTACAGTGGACCTGATAAGGCACTGAATAGACGTAAATAAAGTTCTGCTGACTGCACAGTAAAGAAATGATTAATAGCAAAACAGCCAGATCCACCCAAAGTGATTGCACCATAGCTCATCTTCTCAGTTTCTCACGTTTTTTATTAAAACGGTAGATTGATTTTTCTGCTTTCACAGCTTCTTCAGGATAAGGTGATGCATTTCTTGCCTGGCATCAGCGGCAGCCTAGAGTTATAAAGCTGAGTTCCTGTTAGTGTGTGTGTGTGTGTGTGCCCATGCATAAGCTGTAGTGCAAAAGTTCTGGACTGAGTGCTAGGAAATCCAGTTTTTGAAAACCACTACTCCTTGAACCTTTAAATTTTGTAATAGCAGCATTTCCTTTTGTTCCTCAGAGGTATGTTAGAGCCTTTTGTCATTGTTGCTTGTTGAGCCTATGAGGCACTGCGGTGTAATGGTTAGGATCAATGGTGCTGGATGCAAACAGATCCTCTTTTGAATACTGGCCCTGCCATTTACTTTGTGTGAGTGTAGAGAAATTGCTTTTCAGATAGTGTTTTCTCATTTGCTTGAATATGGCTGTTGTGAGCTTCAAATCAGAACCTGTGTGTACCAGAAAGCCAATATTTTCCAGAGCAATGATAATTTGTCTTCTGACAATTATGAATCTTAATGCTCTTTCAGTATAAGATTATACCAGGTAATACATCTGATATAAATCTCTAATCACTTCCTTTCTAGTTCAAGAGAGAATTCAGAGAGCTCAGTTAAATATCTTAAAGGAAGGGTTTAAAGTATATGTATGTTGTTCTGGTCCTTTCTTTTTCTGCCTTCTAAGATTCCTGGGGTCTGCACTGAACCTCAGTGACTGACATTGGAGGCTTTCAGATGGACCCTGCATTTGTTGAGTGAATAGATAAATTCATTAATATTATCAGTCAACAGTAAAGCCTTGATGATCCATCTAATCTCCAAGACACAGTCCAAGTGTCCCTTTATTCAATCTTCGTTTTGGACCAACTATGGAGACTTTTATTTAAAAATATTCTCTGCCTTTGTAGCCAGCCTCTGTTTTCTGGGACACAGCACTTGCATTTATGCTTTGTGGAATTCTTTATGTTTTCCCCAATTTGCCACAAAATAAAAAATATGTACATCATAATTGTCTGTTATTCCTTTTCCAAAACGTAGCAATAGTTTTTTTTACATTTTGGACAAAGTGCAAAGACTTCTTTTTCCTTATAAGCATGGAAAGCAGTAAAAAGCTGACAGGGAGTAAGTGTGATTTGTTTTCTCAACAGTGGCTGTTACCCAGAGTTAAGGACATTTCATCATTATCACTGCATTTGTAATATGGTGCTTGACGGTTGGTGTTCAGTTAACAAAGGAAAATGCCAGGTGTGAATAAAGCCAGTAAAAAGAAGATGTTCACTATGAGGAAGCTAATTATCTAACAAATGCATTTTGAGGTCTAATAGGATTTCTTGGAGATTTGAATGAACGGACCATTTTAGAGTTTATATTAGGAAAAAAGACGACATTATGAGAGACAAAATAAGCAAATACTTCATCTGGTCATTCTTTGATGTTTAGGTTATTTATATTCTGCTAGATTCTTGAAACGATTTAAGGTATCTTACAAAGGTCCTATATGGGAGCAAGACAAAATAAATTGAAAATGAGAATGAATAATGTAGCAAAGTAAAAATAAAGATAGGGAAGTACAGTGGAGCCTGGAATTACCTTAGTACAAAAAAGACAAGCTATGAAATGCTATGCACTTGTGAGGGAAGGCCCTGAATACTGGCTTGAAACTCCCTGTTGACCACTGTTAGAAGGAAACATGATCTAGTGTGGAATTCACAATATTAGTAATATAATGAGACATTCCTCTCACGGATATTTATAGAGAGCTCATTTTGAAATCTGGTTAATAGCATCTTCAACAACAAGATAAGCAAACACAATTTTAAAAATTGTGACAAAATCTATATAACATAAAATCTATCACTTTAACCATTTTAAAGTGTACAATTCTGTGGCATTAAGTACATTCACATTGGTGTTCCCGTTGTGGCTCAGCGGTTAACAAACCCAAATAGCATCCATGAGGACACAGGTTTGATCCCTGGCCTCACTGAGTGTGTTAAGGATCTGGCGTTGCTGTAAGCTGTGGTGTAGGTCACAATGCAGCTTGGATCCTACATTGCTGTGGCTCTGGCATAGCCCAGAGGCTACAGCTCCAATTGGACCCCTAGCCTGAGAACTTCCACATGCCTCAGGTGTGGCCCTAAAAAGGTAAATAAATAAATAAATAAATAAATAAATGAAATAAGTGCATTCACATTGCTGTGCAACCATCGATTCTAGTTCCAGAATTTTTCATAAAATGAAAACCTCATACCCACTGAGTAGTCAGTCCCCTGACAACTACCAATCTCTTGCCTGAGAAACATTCTTAGAATAAACATGAAAAACACTTTTATAATCCCATGCATTTTATATATATATTATATATATATATATAAAGTATGTATGTAGTTATATATATTATATATTATATATATAAGGTATGTATATAGTTATATATATTATATATTATATATATTTTATGGTCACACCTGTGGCTAGGGGTCAAATTGGAGCTGCAGCTGAGAACTATGGCACAGGCATGGCAACACTGGATCCAAGCCGCATTTGTGACCTAAGCTGCAGCTTGCAGTAACACTGGATCCTTAGCCCAATAGGCGAGGCCGCGGATAGAACCCTCATCCTCAGGGACACCATGTTGGGTTCTTAACCTGCTGAGCCACAACAGGAACTTCAACCCTATGCATTATAATGCTACAGATAGAAGTGGGTGGCAGCATACTATTTCAATATTTACTTTCAAGTGTTTTGTAATTTTGACTATCTAGAAAAACTGACTTGGCAGAAAAGAGGATGGATAGCTTCCCTCACTTCTGAAACCACCAGGAGGAATGCCTGGGGAGATTTGTTCTACCTAAGTGATTACGCTGGAAGAATTTCTACAGAGAGACATTTACCAAGTACTCTGGAGGTTAGTTGGGTGAAAAATAAAGGCTTGGATCAAGTTTGTTGAAAAGTGATTTATAGCCATAAATTGCATAACCATCTTAGCATTTATCACAATCCTAAGAGTCAACTGAATTCCTGCTGTTGCTGAGGCTAATATAACATGAAGGAGAGAAAGAAGGCACACTGGTTGCCCTGACAAAAAAAGAAGTAAAGATTTGGGAAGTTAAAGGTGAAACAGTATAATTCAGCCCATTGAGCTAAATTCCAGATGAGCAACGTTGGGGGAAGAGAGACGGGATAGATGGTAACCTTTAAAATCACTGTGGGATTTAATTTGTAGATTGAGTTCCTGAATTTTTCCTTCTAATATGCAAAGAAGAAAGACTTATTGATTTTGCCTTGCTCCAGTGTTTGAGTTTTAGTATTTAATAACAAGTAAGAGTGGGCATTTGAGTGTAAAGAAGCAGTGTGAGTTGAGATATGGAGGCATTGCACTTTCGGTTACACTCAGAATTGTCTTTGGTTCTTTCTCCTTGTTTTTTTTTTTTTTTTCAGCCACACATCCAGTCACTTTATGAGTTTTGCTTATGTGATGTCTTCATTGTTTCTCTTACCCACAACCTCTCTGTCATCCTTAGTGTCATGACCTTAATTCAAGACCTTGGCATCTTTTGACTGGATGACTACTGTAGCTTTCCAATTGGTCTTTGACCTTTCAAGCTCTTGACCATTTAATTCTTTTTTCAAACTATTGTCAGAATGAATGTCTTAAAAGATCTTTTAGGTCGTTCCAGTCATATCACTCTTCTCTTCATAAGCCTTCAATACAAAAAAAAAAAAAAAGTGGTGATGATGTCTTCAAAATTAGCAGAGAAAAAAGTACTATTCAAAAAGCTGAGCTCAGGCATGAGTTATTTACTTGGGAAAAATGCTACTTAAATCTTCATCTTATGTCATAAAAAACTGTAGGTATATTAATGAAATAATAAAGGCAATCAAAGATACGGGTGAATAGTTTTCTGATTGACAAGTAAGATTTTCTAATGGGAGAAATCACAAGAAAAAATTGCATCGATAACATAAAATTTAAATTTTATATGGGACAAGTATATATGAAAAGATATGCATGAAGCTGGTAAAAACCCATAATGAAAGTAAGAGATCCCTGCCTTTTATATTCTCAAGTCCCAGCCATACTTGTGGCATTTAATAGAAATAATCAGACTCTTCCTTTGCACATGTTGTTTTCTCTGCTGGAAATACTCTTCCTGCACATCCTCCCTTGACTGGTACATCCTCATTCTTTAGGTCTGGGTCAAATATTCTCTTCTTAGAAAGAAAGGTCTTCCCTGTTAACCTTTTGTAAAGTTGCTAACCCTCATTCTCTTACCCTTTATGACCTTCAGTCTGTCCCATTTCTTGTTTTGTGTTCTTCATAGCTGCTATCACTGATGGAAATCATCTTATTTGTTAGTGTCTTCATCTGTCCTCTAGAATGCAAGCTGCATGACTGTATGGATCTCATCTGTCTTGTTCAGCAGCAACTGGACTTCTTTTTGAAACATGGTAGGTGTTCAATAAATGTTTGTTGAATGAGTAAATGAATATATATATATGTAGACAAAAAGAATGGAATGATACACAGCAAAATATAGTAACAGTTATTTCTAGGTGGAATTTGTAGATGATAAAATTTTTCTTTTTTTAACTTTTCTTTCTTTCCCAAAATTTCTAAAATGAGTGTGCATTAATTTGATTGTCAGAATTATAACTGGTATTTAACAGAAGCCATATTTTATGAAACAATAGCATCTACGGTATCAGATCATTAATCTCAGTTATCATTGACAAAAGATGATAAAGTGTGCAGACTATAAAGAACAAATTTCTTAGAAACAAGAGTGTCAGCTTGCATCCTCTTAAAGTATTCACACATTTAACACATACAGTTAGCCTAGCTGAATAATGAAGGAATTAGGCCAAAAAGCACTATCCAAATTGGATCTTCTTTTAAGACTCTAAAATTAAACTCTTCAATTAAGGAGAAAAATAATTTTTAAAAATCAAGTATCGTTGCCTAGTTTAAAAAAAATAATTTCCAGGGGTTTAGTCTCCTGAACCTACCAGACATTAAAAAGGGCAGTTGAAGAAAAGGCCTGGATATAAAGCAGTTTGAAAAATATCACAGTGAAACTATCTTCATTGCCATCTGCAGACACATTATGACTCTGGAAAGGTCTGTTATAGTCTTTTATTCATTGTCATATATTAGCCTCGTTTAAATTGTTTGATACAGGAGAAAAAGCATTGTTATTTTTTCCCCCAGAATGTAATTTGTTTTTGGCCATGACAAAGACTTGGTCAGGTTTTTTAATATAAAGTGTTTCTACGTTAAATAACCTCAAATGGTCGAATTATTAGGAGCAAAGGTGAAACAAAATATAGCAGCCCTGTGTTTCGTTTATTCACTTGTGAAATCTTTATTCGGTATCTAACATGAATTGGGTGTTGTTGGGTATTGGGGATACAATGCTGAATAAGACATATGATAATCGTCCTCAAGGAGCTTACTTTGTAGTGGAGGGAAAACAAATAAACACACGAAATAGTTTTGTGGTAAATGCTAGAGAAAAAAATTTCTATAAATAATAAAAGGGTAAGGAGCAATGGTTAGGTAGAAAGATAGGGAGGACTGCTTCAGGGAGATGACATTTAGGCTGAGACCTAAAAGGATGAAAAGGAGCCAGCTATGTGAAGAGCAAAAAGGTGCTCATTACCAGTGCAGAGATGTCTAGGAAATGTCAGAATCCAGCATGATCGAGTGAAATGAGCAGTGGAAATGTGAGATGAAGTTGGAAAGGTAGCCAGAGGCCGGGTCACATAGGACGTTGTAGTATTTAATTTTAAATACCACAGGAAGCCACTAAAGTATTTTAATCAGGGGAGTGACAAGGATTTAAAATATCATAGGATGCCAGTAAAGTATTTTAATGGGGCAATAGCAGAATCCAATTTTAAATGATCACTATTGCTATTGTGAGGAGATTGAATTTTAAGGGGACAGAAGTAAAAGCAGGAAAACTGGTCAGGAGATGACTGTAGTCATCCAGAAGAAAGGCTAGGGTTGGACCATAGTGTCAGCAGTGGAGGTGGGGAGAAGTGGATAGATCCAGGATGTATTTTGGAAGCATACTTACTTGGAATGCTGGGGGATTTTATACAAGAATTTAGAAAAAAAAAGTCAGATTGAGTCCCAAGCTCTGGCTTGACCATTTGGGGGCCAAGCATAGGATGAGCAGATTGGTGGAGGAATGGAGTTTTTTGTAAGAGTGGTGGGGAAGTAAGTGTTCTTATTTTGGTATTTACAAATTGAATTGGCTTAAAAATAATCAAATGAAGATACTAATTAAGCAGTGAAGATTCCCCTTCAAATGATCAAACCAAATCTTGAAATTTTAGTAATATTTTTGTTGCAGACACTATTAACCCACCACCTATATTTTTGGGGGTCTTTTTACCGTTTTTTGAGTGCACTGCCTCCAGTATACTTTCCTTCCCAACAGCCAGCACCTGGATCCATCTTTGGATGGCTGCTCCAAAGCTGTTAGAACCGGCTTTGCCTGCCCAGACAGAGAGCAGGAAGTTCTTTCAGGGCTCATATGAAGGCAGCCTTAACCAGTAATTAAACCATGTAGGACTATAAATATACCATCTCCATTTCTTTGAGTTGGGACTACACTGTCTCCAGAATTCCCCCATAGCTGGAGTTTACTGCAGGACTTTTCTTGATACGTTATCCTTGATTGGCTTTCTTTACTTTCCGATCCCTCCTCTCCACTCTTCTATCAGCTTTCCTTGAGAAATTCCCTAGTGAAACACTTACTCATATATCCTCATCCCATGTTCTCGCTCTGGGGAACACAACTTAAAACATATATGTATTTTTTAACCATACATCAACCTGGTCTGTCACTGTCCAGCTTTGTCATGAACCAAAACCATGGTGCTCAAACACTGTCAATCATTTATGACATATTCAAAGTGGTTTTCCTGGTTTTATTTAGTTTCCATTAAATGAAAAAAATATGGGCATATGAAAAATTGGTCATATTCATTCTATACCTCAAAAATATTTCTTAACTTTTCTTATAATGGAGCAAATTAAGGAAGTAGAAATAACTATGATGTTTTATTTTTAATTAATTAATTAATTATTTTTTGCTTTTTAGGGCCATACCTGGGGCATATGGAGGTTCCCAGGCTAGGGCTCCAATTGGAGCTACAGCTGCTGGCCTGCACCACAGCCACAGCAACATCAGATCCAAGCCATGCCTGTGATCTGCACTACAGCTCACGGCACTGCCAGATCCTTAACCCACAGAGCAAGGTCAGGGATCAAACCTGCAACCTCATGGTTCCTAGTCGGATTCGTTTCCGCTGTGCCATGACGGGAACTCCAACTATGGTGTTTTAATAGTAAAGATTTCTGCAGTTTTATGCATACCTTTAGTTTATCTGTTTGAATTTCACCTGTTTTTATCAACACTTTAGATTTGGGCTTTATTTCAACAAATAGTTCATTTCTTATATTTCAACTTATTTACAAGCTGAGTTCTGATGTTTTCTAAGTCGCTCTTCATTCTGTTAAAGACGGCAGGTGCCATGCCAGCAGGAAGTGTTACCTTGCCTCTAGAGATGAGGTCATCATCTCATCACTGTGGTCAGTCAGTTTTAAAACCTTGGCATCGATTCCCCTCTAGTCAGTCACCGAGTCCCAATATTTATATAATGACATCTTTGACATATTTGTCTTATTACCTCTGCCTACTGGTTCTACCCTCTTTTAAGCCCATATCTCTTAGACAGACTTTCATAGTAATCTTCTTGTTGACTTTCCTTCTTTCAGTCATTTCTCGTTCCTATCTCACCTATACTGGAGGTCAGAAGGAGCTGCATTTTCTTACTGAAGCTCACTTCCCAGGTCAAAAACCTCACAAACTCTGCGTGATCAGCAGAGTAGTCATTCCCACACCAAAGCCCTGGATCAACTTATGTATTGGCTGAGATACTGGACCAGATGCCCTCTAAATTTCCTTCTGTATTAGTTTCCTATCCCTGCTGTAACAAATTATCACAAACATGGTGGCTTGAAACAACATACGTTTATTTACTTACAGTTCTGGAGGTCAGAAGTTTGAAACAGTTCTCACTGGGCTAAAATCAAGGTGATGGCAAGGCTGCATTCCTTCTGAAATTTCCAGAGGGGGAGAATCCATTTTCTTGACTTTTCTAGCTTTTAGAGGCTACCTGCATTCCTTGAATTGTGGCCCCTTCCTCTGTTTTCAAAGCCAGAAATGTCAGACTAAATGTTGTCATCTCTCTGGTATTCCTTCTTCTGTTTCCTCTAGGCTGACCCACACGATGACATCAGATAATCTCTCTTGCCCTTTCCTCTGGTTTGGTTAATGGGAAGCTTCAACACAGTTGTGGGAGCATGAGCTTTGGGCTTTTATTTTCTGACTTCCTCTCTGATAGGTGTCTCTGTTTTGGATGTCATCTCTTTTCCAAATGCCAAAGTTCTTCTGATGTGATCATCTCCATATATCTTTTCTGTCTGAGTTCTGGTAACCACTCTCTTCATGCCCCTTCAGGCATAGGATAATAATGATTCCTGGTTGTAACAGAATGGGAATAATTCATTGTGGGTTTGCCTGGAACTTTCAGAGCTTTAGCTGAATCCTTAATCCCAGGAAACCCTCAGTTTTCCACTGGGGAAGTTGACTGCTCTACTTTTACTAGACCTGAAATCCTTCCCACTCCTTTGAAAATGATCTTTTTCTCCCATTATATTCTCAGTTTCCCAGTTTTAGTGTCATGAGTTTCCACAGGCCTTGTTTGACCTGTAAGGTATTTGGGATCTATCCTTCTGCACTTTAGAAAGACGACTCTGGATGTAATATGGAAAACCAAACGAAGGTGGTCAGAGTGGATGTAGGGAGACAGAAGGTTGTCAGACTGGCCAGTGGGATGTGGTCTTGTCTGAACTAAGTTAATGGCAATGAAGTTGGAGAGAAGTGGGGAGAAGTGAGAAATATAAGGAAGGCAAGTATAATAGGATATGGCAATTAATTGGTTTTGGGTAAACAGAGATAGTGAAGAGACAAGGAAGACATCTAGCCTGTTGATGGAACACTTGAGTGGACTGCAGTGTCACTCACTAAGACCAGAAACACTCGAGAAGGCTTAAGTTTGGTTGGGAAGACTGTGAGTGTAAAGTTTCTCCCTCTGCAGCTTTTATTTTCAGGTTACTAAACAGGCCTCTGTTATGGATCATGTTCAATAAGAACCTTATGAATTTGTTAATGAGTTTGTATCTGATAGAAAGTGACCATAACGGTCATTATTTGTGTGGTAAAGGACAGCAAAACCTAGTCTTTTGGGAGAAGCTTTCGTCACCTTTTGAGTTTCTAGTGGTTTGTGTAGCAGATTAGTCTGTACTTTATGAGGGTGAATGTGAAATCCAAAGTTGGACTGGGCACTCCCTTTGAGGTCAGAAGGCTTTAGACAGAACCTTAGGAGGAAGGGAGATCCCACTAGAGACTGGCTCTGAGGGCTTTGCTGAAATTCTCCCATTAGCAGTCTAGCTAAGCAGGCAGTGAATAGAAACTTGTGAATTGGTGTGTGACCTAGGTGCACGTGTAACAAATGACTGTGTACATCTTGGGAACATTTGCAATGCTTGAGTGTCTGTGTGTGACTTTTAAATGTGAGTAACACTTGAGTAAGTTCCAGAGTTAGCTAGAGTCAGTAAATGCTTTAATCAGTATACCATAGCATTATAACTAGTATCACAGTTCCTTCTACATCTCCAGCTGATTATGTCCTGTAACACAACCACTTCCATGCTTTTGTTCACATGGTCCCAGCTGCTGCAGATCTCCTCTCCTGGAAACCATTCCTTTTTAACTCTGAATTTTCATGGTATTCGACTTGTATATTCCTTATGGTGTACATCATGTCTTGCTTTTTGTATGCATGCCATTTCCCCTAGAAGATGTAACAATTGTCAGACTCTGAGCCTGCTGAGATTCCTGATGAATTCCTGGGAGCTATCTCTGGGTGGCTCATAAATTCCCCTGGGCTATTGTTAAAAGTTTTCTCTGTAACTGCTGGTGTCTGATCTCCATTCTACCCCCTGGAAATCTTGATATCCTGCTTCTCTTGCTCTAATTTAGCTATTCTTAGTAAGCCTACTGATTCCAAAGAGGGCCATTAAACTCTCTCAGCCTTTTATAGCCCTCTTTGGATGTCTGGAATGTGAGGCTTGTATTCCTGAGTTAGCATGGGAAGGTAATCCATAGGCACCCCACAGTATCTTACCTCCAGTAATTCTAAGTCAGGTATCCCATGTCCCATGAATGAGCTCCAGATAAGGATCTTACATTCTTTTCCCCCCCAGTTTTAAAAATTGGGATAAAATACACATTATATAAAATCGTTCATCTTAACCATTTTGAGTATACAGTTCAGTGGCATTAAACAGTCATATTCAACCATCATGACCATACATCTCTAGAACTCTTTTCATCTGGCAAAACCGAAACTGTACCTGTTAAACTGGAACTCTCTATTCCCCCACTCCCGTCAGCCTCTGGCAAGCACCATTCTACTTTGTGTCTCTATGTATTGACTAGTAGACAGTATTATAAACATGTATGTTGTTATACAATACATCATATAAATTGAATCATATGGTATTTGTTTTCTTATGACTAGCTTATTTCACTTAGGATGTCCTTGAAGTTTATCCATGTTGTAGAATGTTGGAATTTCCTTTCTTTTTAAGGCCAAATGATATTCCATTGAAAGTATATACCACATTTTGTTTATCCATTCATCTATCAGTGGACATGTGGGTTACTTCCATGTTTCAGCAATTGTGAGTAATGCTGCTATGAACATGATGTATCCTTACATTCTCTTTTATTTCAGGTTTGCCTCTTTTTACCCATAACAGTTCCTAAGAGACTGGATTTATTCTGTTTTGATCTCTGTCAGTAAGACTCTGAGAAGAGGATTTATGTGTAACTGATTGATTAAGGAGGTGCTCCTAGGAGACTTAACAAGGCATTGGGGAAATAGAACTGGAAAGAGGATAAGGCCATCCACATGTGCAATATTAGGGAATCCTACAGAAGATAATGTCAGCTTGATGCCCCAGGAGAACCTTGGAGTGTAGATTAAGCAAGAGAGCCAAGTTTCACACTCTTATACTCTGTCATCTCCTTTGGAGAGGTAAACTCCCAGGCACTTCTGGCTTTCTGTGGTCTTGGGCAGAGTGGCTCCGGCAGTCCCAATGCAGCAGTCTTCAAAGTAACATTGCAGGTATGGGCTGTTGGAAGCAAAAGCACCCCAGATCTGGGAAAGGGACACACAGAAAGAGAAGAAGGGCCAGGGAGGATTGGGGTTAAGCACCAGCAATGTCTGCTTGAACATCTCATGGGGTGTTTATTTATGTTGCAGGGTCCTGGGCACAAACCATCACGTACACTGAGCTTTCCATGACCTTTCCAGGACACCGATTGAAAATTCATAAAATTATGACTCCTAGTCACCTTCTCCAATATGCTGGCATTTTGGAGAGCACTTATGAATGTCACGATATAAACCATCTGAGAAAAGCAATTATATATTTTTAGTTCTGAGATGCCAACTTCTTGGAGAAGGCTTTGCTGTTGACAGTGCACCCTAAATTTAAATGAATTTCTGCTTTTCCAGACATAGGATCAATTAATTAAATAGCACCTAAGGGTAGCCCCAAACAAAATCAAAATTAGGAGGAAAATAGCCCATGTATGTTTACTGGACTGAAGGTTAGTTTCATTAGTTGTATTTCTTGCTTTGAAATCAGACATTAAATGAGCAAAAGACTTGATTAGACATTTCTCCAAGGAAGAGATACAGATGGCCAACAAGCACATGAAAAAATGGTCAACATCATTGATTATTAGAGACATGTAAATCAAAACTGTTATGAGGTACCACCTCACACCAGTCAGAATGGCATCATGAATAAGTCCACAAATAACAAATGCTAGAGAGGGGGTGGAGAAAAGGGAACCCTCCTGCGCTGTTAGTGGGAATGTAAATTGGTACAACCACTGTGGAAAACAGTATGGAGGTACCTCAGAAAACTATACATAGAACTACCATATGACCCAGCATTCCCACTCTTGAGCATATACCTGGACCCAACTTTCTTTGAAAAAGACACATGCACCCGTATGATCATTGCAGCATTATTCACAATAGCCAAGACAAGGAAACAACCTAAATGACCATTGACAGATGAATGGATTAAGAAGATATGGTACATAACACACAATGGAATACTACTCAGCCATAAAAAAGAACAAAATAATGCCATTTGCAGCAACATGGATGGAATTAGAGACTCTCCTACTAAGTGAGGTAAGTCAGAAAGGGAAAGACAAATACCATATGATATCACTTATATCTGGGATCTAATATATGGCACAAATGAACCTTTCCACAGAAAAGAAAATCATGGACATGGAGAACAGACTTGTGGTTGCTAAGGGGGAGGGGGAGGGAGTGGGATGGACTGAGAATTTGGGGTTAATAGATGCAAACTATTGCCTTTGGAATGGATAAACGAGATACTGCTGTATAGCACTTGGAACTATATCTAGTCACTTCTGATGGAGCATGATAATGTGCATAAAAGAATGTATATATGTATATGTGACTGGGTCACTTTGCTGTGCAGTAGAAAATTGATAGAACACTGTAAACCAGCTATAATGGAAGAAAATAATTATTAAAACATAAAATTAGGCATTAAGGAGAACAACTTTCTTGGTAACTCCAAATGCATTCTGCTTCACATGGGTGAGATCTCCTTGAGCAAATGACCTAGTCATACTTGGGACTTTTCTTGATATCCAGAACTGTGAAACCTCAGATTTGATTTTCTAAAGCACTCCTTAGATGTCCATTATTATCTTTGCAAGCCTCCCTGCTCCCATTGAAATTAGTTTTGAAGGTTGTTCACAAAGTTATAAGACTGATTTTCCTCTTGCTGGCTGTGGAAGTAAAATATTTTGGGACCGTATGACAGACAAGGGACATTATTAATGTTATTTTGCAAACTCATATATATAACCTTGATTATATGAGTACACATTTATACCAGTGTTCAGGTTCTGGGGACTTCCTGTTGCTAGAAGTGCTGCATGGAGGGGAAGATGTTATTAAAATCCACAAATCCATCTCTCCCACTGTGAACATAACTTTTAATTTGACAGCCATAAAAGTCATCAACTATAACCATAAATACCATTTTAAAAATGGAGGAAGTGAGGCAGAGAAAGTTAATGGCACTTCACTGAAGTTATATTAATACAGTGATAGATCCCGCCATTAACTACAACTTACTCATTTTCAGTCAAAAATAAATTTCTTTCATGGGATGTAATTATTATTGATTAGCAATATGGTTTAACTTTCCTCAAAACTGGTCTCTTTCTAGCCTCCATTCTTTCTTTTTTTTTTTTTTTTTTTTGCCTTTTGTCATTTTATGGCCGCACCTGCGGCATGTGGAGGTTCCCAGGCTAGGGGTCTAATTGGAGCTGTGGCCACTGGCCTGCGCCGCAGCCACAGCAACGCAGGATCCGAGCTGCATCTGCAACCTACACCACAGCTCACGGCAACGCCGGATCGTTAACCCACTGAGCAAGGGCAGGGATCGAACCCGCAACCTCATGGTTCCTAGTCGGATTCGTTAACCACTGCACCACGACGGGAACTCCTAGCCTCCATTCTTTCAAAACGGGTCTCTTTCTAGCCTCCATTCTTTCTATTTCTAAATTTGCCATGTAAATTTTAGTTAATCCAAATGAGTTTTCAAACTGAATGGTTAGATTAGGCTTTATGCTATTGGAGCCTAAGGATCTTTGACTTTTGTAGTTTAGAATAGAACTGCTCTGACTGAAATTCAAATCAGATTCAGAGTCAAGCATTAAGTGATTTCTCTGTGCCTTCATCTCAGCTATCTTCTCAAGTATTATTCAACTTAATCTATACAACACTCTTATGAGAAGAGGTTATTGATCCCAGTTTTACAATTGAATGTGACAGTGGATCTTGATAACAGATATAATATATAATCATTTCATCACAATATCCAACATCATTCTCCTAAGTCCCATCTGGAATTTCTTATTAAAGAACCATGTAACTGGTACTTATTGATAACTTTTTCAAGATGGGTAAAGGAGATTAAGAAAAATAATGACCTGATATTAAAAGCAGCGCTTAAAGATTATGAATATTACAAGCAGTATCTATAGGATTGGAGAATTTCTAAACATATATTTTGGAGAACGAGGGGATATAGAGATCACGGGAAAATATATCAGACTGTGTAAGTGCATCCTAATTAGCTTATGCCAATGTTATCAAAGTTACCAGTGGAATGTAAAAACAGTGTAATTGTGATACTAAACAAACAGTGCTTGGCATATAGTAATAGATCAACTCTATTTTAGAGTCCTATGTATCTTGTGAAGATAACTCTTTCCTTCTCACTGGGTGAACACCCTAGCAGGACCCATCGCTTTTCTAGTTACTCTTCAAAAATAACATAATCCTAAGGTCAGTTGAAGATTTAAGACAGTTCAATACTTAAAATGTCTAGTCTGCTGTTCTACTAAAAATGTCATACTTCAGTGTTGATTTACAGTTGAGACTTTCTGGAGTTCCCTAGTGTCACAGCAGGTTAAGGATCTGGCATTGTTACTGCAGTGGATCAGGTTGCTGCTGTGGCATGGCCTCGATACCTGGCCCAGGAAATTCTGCATGCCCTGGGTGGCAGAAAAAAAAAGTTGAGATTTTTCTTCCTCCCCAACTGGGTATCTTTAAGGCATAAAAATTGTAGTTGGGGAAGAGAAAACTATGCTTAGTTTCTCTTTCCCTTCCTAGCACATATACTCCTCTTCTGTTTTGCCAACCTTAGTTTTTGAGTATTGCAGACTGGTTCACAAGGAGGGACATAAAATAAGAGGTGCCATAAAGTTCTTTTTCACTGGCACTGTCCTGGTGATCTAGCACCGGGATCACATGATAGGGGCCTAAAGTAGACTCCTAATCTAATGAACACCTTAATGGGTTCTTTGATGAGTCCTCTGTCTCTATTGCAAAAAAAAAAAAAAAATCTCCCTTATAATTCCCATGAGGGGGCAAATGTTTGGCTCATAGCTTACTTTTGATACACAGGCATCTGGCAACACCTAGATCTATCAGTCAAGTTTCATTAAAGCATTTTGAGCAGTAACACTTTTAAGGTAGGGAATTATTGCTTTGAAATTGTTGCAAGCACTGAGAGAGAAGATTCTAGAATGGACATTTAGGAATGATAATGAGAAAAATGTAGAACTGACCCACCAGGAGAACTCCTACCTCTGATACTAGAGCCATGGCATAATTAAGAACCCATTGCTATCACTGATCACTGCAAGTATCTTTGGAAACACAGAGAGTTAGACTATGAACATTATAGCTTTGAGTCATGGTTCAGCAAGCTAATAAAACATAACATCAATGCTGCCACTTCAACTATCGCCACAGCTACTTATCCATAAGGAAACAGGAGAATGGCTGCAGAGGAAACTTGTATTCCCATTACCATGCTTGCTAGCTGAAACAGCCAAATAAGGTATGGGAAAATAGAGTCTGCATTACTCCTGTCTCCTAAATCTCACACAAGTGTTTCTAATTGTCAGGAACAAATTTATATATAGAAATATAGCTATAAGGGAAGTCTAAGAGGTGATTTTAGCTTTACAGTTTTCGTAACCTATATGTACATTGGTACGTATGTATATATATTATTATTTATCTTCTTCAGCTTTATTAGGTATTATTGACAGATAAAATTGATATTCTGATATGCATATATGTTATGAAATTATGACCACAATCAATCTAATTAATATATCCATCACCTCATATAAATATCCTTTTTTTGGTGTGATGAGAACAATTGAGATCTATTTTCTTAGTAGATTTCAAGTATACAACACGTTATTATTAACTAACCATGCTTAACATTACATCTCCAAAGTTTATTTATCTTATAATCAAAAGTTTGTATCATTTGATCAATGTTTTCCCCTACCATCATGCCCAGCCTCTCGTAACCACTGTTTCTACTCACTGAAAACTTTAAAGTATTGACGAAAGAAATTGAAGATATAAAAAAAGGAAAGATATCCTATGTTTATGGTTGGAAGAATTAATGTTTAAATGTCCATTTTACTCAAAATAATCTACAGCTTTAGAGCAATCCCTATCAAAATTTCACTGGCATTTTCCATAGAAATTGAAAAAATATGCTAAATTTCATATGGACCACAAAAATCTCTGACTAGCTAAAGAAGTCTTGAGAAATCACATATCCTGATTTCAAATTGTATTACAAAGTTATACTAATCAGAAGAGTTTGACATTGGCATAAATGCAGCAAAATATTCAGTGATAAAAGACTCAGTGCATTTCCACCTAAGAATGGAAACAAAGAAATGATGGATTAATTTAATTAATTCTTACCACTCCCGGTCAGTATTGTACTGGGATTCTAGGCAATTTAATAAGGCAAGACAAAGAAGTAAAAAGCATACAAATTGAAAAGAAGAAAATAAAAATGTCTTTATTTGACAGCTTGGATGTCATTGTAGACAATCCCTCAAAATCTTAAAAAAGCGGCTAGTACTGGTTTTTATTGAAGTATAGTTTGATTTAGTTTAAGATGTACAGGATCGTGATTCAGTGTTTTTATAAATTATACTCCATTCACAGTTATTCCAAACAATGGCTATAATTCCTTATGCTATATAATGTATCCTTGTTGCTTATGTATGTTATACATAGTAGTTTACTTAATCTCTTAATCCCATACCGCTTTCCCCTCCCCACTTCCTCCTCCCCATTGGTAACAATTACTTTGTTTTCTATAGCTGTGATTATGTTTCTTTCTATATATGTTCATTTGTTTTATTTTTAAGATTCAAGATAGAGGCAATGCCATATAGTATTTCTTTCTCTGTCAGACTATCATAATATTCTCTAAGTCATTCCATATTGCTACAAATGGCAGAATTTTATTTTTTTAAAATAGATGGGTAATATTCCATTGTTTTTATATACCACATCTTAATTCATTCATCTGTTGATGGGCACTTGGGTTGCTTCCATGTCTTGGTTATTGTAAATAGAGTTGCTGTGGATATTGGGCACATGTACCTTGAATGTATACCTAGGAGTGGAATCGAAAAATCATATGGTAGTTCTAGCTTTAGTTTTTTTCTTGCTTTTTTAAAATGATTTTTATTTTTTCTATTGTAGTTGGTTTACACTGTTCTGTCAATTTTCTACTGTACGATAAAGTGACCCATTCATATATATATTATATATATGTTATATATATTACATATATGTCATATATATTATATATGTGTTATATATATGTGTGTGTGTGTGTGTGTGTGTGTATATATATATATATATATATATATGGCCCATTCATATATATATATATGTTCTTTTTCTCGCATTATCCTCCATTATGCTCCATCACAAGTGACTAGATATAGTTCCAGGGCTATACAGCAGTATCTCATTGCTTATCCATTCCAAAGGCAATAGTTTGCATCTATTAACCTCAGATTCATAGTCCATTCCGCTTCCTTCCCCTCCCCCTTGGCACCACAAGTATGTCCTCCAAATCCATGATTTTCTTTTCTGTGGAAAGGTTCATTTGTGCCCTATATTAGATTCCAGATATAAGTGATATCATATGGTATTTGTCTTTCTGACTTCACTTAATAGGAGAGTCTCTAGATCCATCCATGTTGCTGCAAATGGCATTTTTTTGTTCTTTTTTATGGCTGAGTAGTATTCCATTGTGTATATATACCATCTTTTTAATCCATTCATCTATCAATGGTCATTTAGGTTGTTTCCTTGTCTTGGCTATTGTGAATAGTGCTGTAGTGAACATACGGGTGCATGTGTCTTTTTCAAGGAAAGTTTTGTCCAGGTATATGCTCAAGAGTGGGAATGTTGGGTCATATAGTGAGTAGTTCTCTGTATAGTTTTCTGAGGTACCTCCATACTGTTTTCCATAGTGGTTGCACCAATTTACATTCCCACCAACAGTGCAGGAGGATTCCCTTTTCTCCACCCCCTCTCTAGCATTTGTTATTTGTGGACTTATTCATGATGCCATTCTGACTGGTGTGAGGTGGTACCTCATAATAGTTTTGATTTGCATTTTTCCATGTGCTTGTTGGCCATCTGTATCTCTTCTTTGGAGAAAGGTCTATTCAGGTCTTTTGCCCATTTTTCAGTTGGGTCGTTGGTTTTTTTGCTGTAGAGTTATATAAGTTGTTAGTATATTTTAGAGATTTAGCCCTTGTCAGTTGCATCATTTGAAACTATTTTCTCCCATTCCGTAGGTTTTTTTTTTAATGGTTTCCTTTGATGTGAAAATGCTTGTGATTTTGATTAGGTCCCATTGGTTTATTTTTGCTTTGAGATCTTGTTACCTTGGAAGACTGACCTAAGAAAACATTTCTAAGGTTGATGTCAGAGAATGTTTTGCCTATGTTCTCTTTTAGGAGTTTTATGATGTCTTGTCTTATGTTTTAAGTCTTTAAGCCATTTTAGTTTATTTTTGTGCTTGGGTGAGGGTGTGTTCCCGTTTGATTGATTTACATGCTGCTGTCCAGTTTTCCCAGCACCACTTCCTAAAGACCCTGTCTTTGCCCCATTTTATATTCTTGGCTCCTTTGTCAAAGATTAATTAACAGTAGGGTCTGGGTTTATTTCTGGGTTCTCTGTTCTGTTCCATTAGTGTGTATGCCTGTTTTGGTACCAGTACCACTGTCTTGATTACTGGGCTTTGTAATATTGAAGTCTGGGAGAGTTATGCCTCCTGCTTGGTTTCTGTTCCTCAGCATTGGAGCCTCCATGCTCTTTTCCATAGTGCCTGCACCAATTTATATTCTTACCAACAGTGTATGAGAATTCCCTTTTCTCTACATCCTTGTCAACATCTGTTATTTGTAGACTTTTTGATGATAGCCATTCTGACACGTGTGAAGTGATATATGGTTGTTGTTCTGATTTGTATTTTCCTAATAATTAGTGATATTGAGCATTTTCTCATGTGCCTGTTAGACATCTGTATGTTTTTTTTGGAAAAATGTCTATTCAGGTCTTCTATCCATTTTTGATTGTGTTGTTTTTTTGATACTGAGTTATATGAGATGTTTATATATTTTGCATACTAACCCCTTGTTGGTCATATCAATTGCAAATATTTTCTCCCATTCAATTGGTTGCCTTCTTGTTTTGTCAGTGGTTTCCTTTGCTATGCAAAAGCTTTTAAATTTGATGAGATTTCCTTTGTTTATTTTTGCTTTTATTCTTTTGCCTTAGGAAACAGATAAAAAAATATTGCTAGGTTAATGTCACAGAGTGTTCTGTCTGTGTTCTCCTCCAGGAGATTTATGGTTTCAGGTCTTACACGTAAGTCTTAAATGCATTTTGAATTCATTTTTGTATATGGTGTGGGGAAATATTCTAATCTCATTGTTTTACATGTGGCTGGTCAGGTTTTCCCAGCACCACTTATTGATGAGAATGTCTTCTCTGGTGTATATTCTCACCTCCTTTGTTTGAGATTAATTGACCATAAGTGTATGGATTTCTTTATGTGTTCTCTATTCTGTTCCATTGATCTGTATGTGAGGGCCATGGTGTTTTGGTTATTGTAGGTTTGTAGTGTAGTCTAAAGCCAGGGAGGGTAATACTTCCAGCTTTGTTCTTTTTTCTCATGATTGCATGAACACTCAGGTCTTTTATGGTTCCATGTATATTTTAGGGTTATGTTTTAGTTATGTGAAAAATCTTATGGGTGTTTTGATAGGGATTGCATTAAATCTATAGATTTCTTTGGGTAGTATGGCCCCTTTTACAACACTAATTCTTTCAGTTCAAGTGTACAAAGTATCTTCCCATTTCTTTGTATCATCTTCACTTTCCTTTATATTTCACAGTTTTCAGAATATAAGTCTTTCATCTCCTCGTTAAATTTATTCCTAGGTATTTTATTCTTTTTGATGTTGTTTTAAGCTGGATTGTTTTTTACCTTTATATTTCTTTTTCTGATTTTTTAAAAATTTATTTTTTATTAAAGTATTGCTGATTTACAATGTTGTGTTAGTTTGAAGTATACAGCAAAATAATTTAGTTATACATATGCATATATCCATTCTTATTCAGATTCTTTTCCCATTTAGATTATTACAGAATATTGAGTATAGTTCCCTGAACTACACAGTAGATCCTTGTTTGTTATCTGTTTTGTATATAGTAGTGTATATATGTCAATCCCAAACTCCTAGTTTATTCCTCCCCTCACATTTTTCCTTTGGTAACCATAAGTTTATTTTCTATGTCTGTGAGCCTATTTTGTAAATAAGTTCATTTTTGTCTTTTTTATTATATTCTATATGTGTGATGTCTTATGATATATGTCTTTATCTAACTTAGTATGATAATCTCTACGTACATCCATGTTGCTGCAACTGGCATAATTCATTCTTTTTTATGGCTGAGTAATGTTCTGTTGTATATATGTACCACATCTTATTTATCCATTCCTCTGTTGATTGACATTTAGGTTGCTTCCATATCTTGGCTATTATACATAGTGCTGCAATGAACAACAGGATGCATGTATTTGTTTTTTAATTATAGTTTTCTCCAGATATATGCCTAGGAGAAGAATTGCTGGATCGTATGGTAGTTCTGTTTTTAGTTTTTAAAGGAACCTCCATACTATACTGGAACAGTACAGTATCTGGTTGTACTTTCCTACTTCTAACATTTAATTATTAGTGTATAGAAAAGCAGTGGATTTCTGTATATTAATCTTGTATTCTTGCATAGAAAAGCAGTGGATTTCTGTATATTAATCTTGTATTCTCTGACCTTACTGAATCATTTATTGGTCCCAATAATTTTTTCATGGAGACTTTAGGGTGGAGACTTTCTATATAAAATATCATATCATTCACAGACATTGACAGTTTTACAATTTTCCTCCACATTTTCAAGAGTTCCTTTTATTTATTTTTTTGTCTGATTACTGTGCCTAGGAATTACAATATTGTGTTAAATAGAAGTGATGAGATTTGGCATCTTCATTTTGTTCCTGAATTTAGAGGACATACTTTCAGCTTTTCACCATTGAGTAAGATGTTAGCTGTGGGTTTGTCATAAATGGACTTTATTATGTTGAGATGTGGTCCCTCTGTACAAACTTTAAAGAGGGTTTTTGTCATGAATGAATGCTGAATTTTGTCAAATGGTTTTTCTGTGCCTATAAAGATGATCATGTGATTTTTTTCCCATTTTCATTTTGTTAATGTGTTGCAGTGTTTGATTTGCAAATATTGAACCATCTTTGTGTCTTTGGAATGGGTCGCACTTGATCCTGGTGTATGATCATTTTTATGTATTGTTGAATTTGGTTTGCTAATATTTTGTTGAGGATTTTTGCATCTATATTCATCAAATATATTGGCCTTTAATTTTTTTGTAATGTCTTTGTCTGGTTTTGATAGCAGGGTAACAGTGGCTTCATAGAATGAATTTGGAAGTGTTCCAGTCTGTTCAACTTTTTGGACTAGTTTGAGGAGGTTAGGTAATAGCTCCTCTTTGTCATTTGGTAGAATTACCCTGTGAAACCATTTTTTGGAGTTTTCTGGGATTTTTAAATTTTAATTTGATTTTTTTATTGAAGTATAGTTGATTTATAATGGGTTAGTCTTATATACATTCACACACACACACACACACACACACACACACACACATATACTTTTTCAGATTATTTTCCCTTATAGGTTATGACAAAATATTGAGTATAGGTCCCTGTGCTATATTGACTATATAGTAGGTCCTTGTTTGTTATCTGTTTTATATACAGCAGTGTGAATATGTTAAAACCAAACTCCTGATTTATCCCTCGGTAATAATACGTTTGTTTTCTGTGCCTGTGGGTGGTCTATTCCTGTTTTCCTTTTTTTTTTTTTGTGAATTTAGACCACACCTATGACATATGGAGCTTCCTAGGTTAGGGGTCGAATGGGAGTTGGAGACGCTAGCCTACACCACAGCCACAGCAATGCCAGATCTGAGCTGCATCTGTGAGCTACACCACAGCTCATGGCAATGCTGGATCCTTAACCCACTGAGTGAGGCCAGGGATCAAACCTGTGTCCTCACGGATACTAGTCAGATTTGTTTCTGCTGAGCCACAAAGAGAACTCCTATCCCTGTTTTCTAAGAAAGTTCATTCGTATCATTTTTTTTTTTAAAAAGGATTCCACATATAATGATATTTGCTTTTCTCTATCTGACTTACTTCACTTAGTATGATAATCTCTAGGTGCATCCATGTTGCTGCAAATGGCATTACTTCATTCTTTTTATAGCTGAGTAATGTTCCATTGTTTATTTACTTTGTAAGTAACATTCCATTTTCTTTATTTACTCATCTGTTGATGGGTATTTAGGTTGTTTCCATATCTTGGCTATTATAAATAGTGTTGCAGTGTACATTGAGGTGCATGTATCTTTTTGAATTATGATTTTCTCTAGATATACGCCTAGGAGTGGGATTGCTAGGTAATATGTTAATTCTATTTTTAGTTTTCTGAGGAAACTCTATACTGTTTTCCATAGTGGTTGTACTAACTTACAGTCCCACCAACAGTGTAAGAGGGTTCCTTTTTCCCTACACCCTCTCCAGCATTCATTATTCGTAGACTTTTTGATGATGGACATTCTGACTGGTGTGAGGTGATATCTCATTTTGATTTTGATTGGCATACCTCTAATAATTAGTGTTGTTCATGTTTTCATGTACCCTCTGATCATCTGTATGTCGTCTTTGGAGAAATGTGTATTTAGATCTTCTGCCCATTTTTTGATTGGGTTGTTTGTTTTTCTGATGTTGAGCTATATGAACTGTTTGTATATACACTGAGAGAAAGTATTTGCAAAACAATTGTCAGGATTAGCATTTAGAACATACAATGAACTTTCACAACTCAATAGTAAAATAACAAAATCCAATTTAAAAAATGGGCAAAAGATTTGAACAGTTACTTCACCAAAGAAGAGGTACTTAATGGCTGATTGCAAATAAACACATTTAAAAAATATTTAACGTCATTGGTTACTACACAAACTTATGAAAACACAAATTAAAGCAAAGTGAGACTACATTTATTTATTAGAACAATGAAAAGGAAAAGAAAGAACCCTACCTCTCGGCTCTATCCTTACCCGAACCCCGATCTTAGAGTTTCAAGTGTTAGTGACTGTATGAGAATGTGGAACACCTGGGGTTTTTTTAACTGCTGGGGGGAATGTAAAGTAATACACCCACTTTAGAAAACAATTTGGCAGCATCTTATAAAAATAAACAAATACCGTAGGGCCAGAAATCCCATTCCTGGGTATTTACACAAGAGAAGTGAAAACATATGTCCACACAAAGACCTGTATGCAAATATTTACAGCAATCCAAATGCCCATCAGCTGATGAATGGATAAACAAATTTTGGCACACCTACACATGGAACACTATTCATTAATAAAAAGAAACAAAGCGTTGATTTATGCAACAACATGACATCCTGGAAAAAATAAACATAGTAAGACAAATTATATCAGTGGTCATTAGGCACTGGGAATAGAGAAAGAAAATTTATTCCAAAAAGGGCATGAGGGAACATTTTGATAGGAATAATCAATATCTCGATTGTGATGGTAGTTACAAACTCTTTACATTTGCCAGAACTATACAGCAAGAGTGAATTTTACTATATGTAAATAAGAAAAGTGGTAGGGAAAAATGCAATGATTTATACATAGAATGAAGTCTAAATACTGTTTGCAAGTTTGGTCACAGTATCATACTCAGATTTTAATTCAATCTTATAAAAAAATATTAAAATAATATTAATCATTTGTAGTAAGGAATTGGATGCAAAATCAGAATCTTTGGATTTTATTTCTAAGTTGCTAAATTAGAAAAAATAAAAATAAATGTACCTAAGCCTTCAATTCAAGCAGTTGTAAAGAGAATAATAAAATAAGTCGAAGGAGACCAGGAGGAAAAAATTAATAAAGATAAAAGCAGATTTTGGTGGATCAGAAAACAGGAACAGAAGATTTGATTAATAAATCCCAAAATTAGTTATTGAGAAAACTGTAAAATACATTGCTACTCAACCACTGAAGGAATTAAGTGATATTAGGAATTATAATAGGATATAAAAACAGATAAGAAGATACAAAATATGAGAATGTGATGAAAAATTCAATGCCATGCTAAGTTTTCAGTTTAGTTTATTTAAAATAACCGTTTCCTAAGTGATAATTTTCATAGCATATATATGTGGAAGAGAATACTTAAAATGAGAATCGCTAATGTTCCTATAAATACTATCATTAATAATTTGGTATATATTATTATAGGTATAATTTACTGTCTTGTCTATTCATAGTAGTTTTTATAAAATAGGATAATTCTCTACATTTTGTATATTTCTAGAAGCAGAATTCCTGGGCAAAATTTAAAATTTTTGAGAATTATGATTTTTTCTCAAATTGTCTTCCAGCAATAACATAATCCTTTATTATTTTGTGAGCAGAGTATGAGAGCCTACTTTCCTACCCTTTTTACCAGTACTGAGTAATAAACTTTTTTCAATCTTTGCAATTTAACCTGTGGAAAATGGCATTTAATTGTAAAGTATGGGAGTTCCTGTTGTGGCTCCATGGGTTATGAACCTAACTAGTCTCCATGAGGATGTGGGCCTCACACAGTAGGTTAAAGATCTGGCATTGCTGCAAGCTGTGATGTAGGTTGCAGACGCTGCTTGGATCTTGCTTTGCCATGGCTGTGGTGTAGGCTGGCAGCTGCAGCTTTGATTCAACCCCTAGCCTGGGAACATCTGTATGCTGCAGATGTGACCCTAAAAAAATAGATTTTACTCTTTTTTAATACCCAGATGTTACGTGTTCTTTGAAGAAACTTTGGAAAATTCAGATGACATGAAATTAAGAAAATAAAAGCACCCAAAATTCCATATCTAGAAAAAGTTGTATGTCTATATTCTAAGCTTTATTAAAAGGGGAGTATATATTTGGTCATATTTAAAATGGTTTTCGGATTTCAGTGGCTCTAAGTTCTCCCCCTTATCTGCCTGTATGTGAAGTGATTTCTTTTCCTAAATATTTCTACGAATTCCCAAGATTACTTACACATTTAAAACAACTATCTCTCACCTGTGTCACATACCTTCTGAGACTCCCTGACAGAAGGAAAATATTTTCTTATAGAAAATCAAAGTTTCTGATGGGAACTCTTTGCTTTCCTTTTTACCACCATATTCATTGGGCTCATGGGTCATTTGTCCTTAAGTACTACTTTGAAACCTCCTGTTGCCCTACTGCTCTTGGATTATGTACCTCACTACATGCCCCTGGGTTGTTAGCACTGCTGCCACCACCCCAGTCTTGTGAATCTGGGCTGCTGTGCATTGCTGTTTTCATTGTGGTCCTTCTCTAGCTGTTACCGGTCTCAGTGGCGCCACCAAAGCTGTTTTCCCCTGATTTCCATTGCTCACCTCTCACCAGCCAGGAGGACAATGCCTTCACCTTTTTTTTTTCCCTTGTGTTTAACTTTTCAGAGTGACGTCCCCATAGCAAAGTTGTTTAGATCTCCAGTACATATCTTTTATTTCTACCGCAACTCTTTCCTTTCTAGAGATCTTGGGTACCTGGAGTTGGGGGAAGGTTGGGGAAGCTAAAGGGAGGGAGATCAGGAATGGTTAAGCCCACCTTTCCTTTTTCCATTGCTTCTTCTAATCCCTAGGACTTGCTGCTATTTCTGGTGCAAGGTGCCAGATTTCCTCTTTCATGCTGATATATTCCTTGGGCCTCCACATTCTTTCTTATGTTGAGTCTGGTCTGGCTTTTCTCAGGGCTTGTCTCCTCACAGATCCTCCCATTTATGTCTGCATATCTGATACTCAGTTGTGGTTAGGGTTGAAGTTATTTTCTATGGGCCCAAAGAGCAGCGGACCGTCCTTTAGGGGGTCTTAATGTTCCATGGAGGTTAAGCACTTCTCTAACATTCTTTGAACAGTCTTACCCAACCAGTGGTTTGGGAAATTCTGAGATTTAGAGAAAATGTTCCAAGGAGTTCATGGTGTCAAAAGAAATAATGTGCTTGTTTAAATTTACATTAAAGATCAACAGATAAAGTACTTATTTAAAAATATCCTTTCAAAGTGAACATATAGTTCCTTTACGTGTAGTAAGTGCATGTTGTTGAGATAAAATGAATGTGTTTATGACTCAGTCACTTAGCCAGACACTGAATTAAACATCAGCCACCAGCCATGATGGACTTGGCCATCACATAGCTATAAATTATTTTTATTCATTTTAATTATTATTAAGGGTAGGGAATTTTTTAAGACCGTTACATAAGGAACACAGTACCTGATAAATCAAGTTAATGAATATAAAATATTAATAATTCTCAAATTTCTTTCAATATGAACTTTACCAAATCTGTAAATTATATTCATTTGATCAAAATTCTCATGTAGTACATCAGAGATAGGAGAATAATTTAAAAATCATTACTTGGGGGGGTTCCCATTGTGGCTCAGTGGTAACAAACCCAACCAATATCCATGAGGATTTGGGTTTGATCTCTGGCCTCCCTCAGTGGGTTAAGGATCTGGCATTGTTGTGAGCTATGCTGTAGGTCACAGACACACCTCAAATCCTGTGTTGCTGTGGCTGTGGTGTGGGCTGACAACCTAGAGCTCCGATTTGACCCCTAGCCTGGGAACTCCCATGTGCCATGGGTGCAGCCCTATAAAAACACAAATAAAATAAAATAAAATTCATTATTTACATTCTTTTTTTGTCTTATTTTCGTAATGGTCTATCCCAGGACCTTGGATATAGTTCCTTGTGCTATACAGTAGGACCTTATTGTCTATCCATTCTAAATGTAATAATTTTCATCTATTAAAATGAAAATCCCAGTCCATTCCACTCCCTCCTTCCTTTCCCTTGGCAACCACACATCTCTTCTCTATGTCTGTGAATCTGTTTCTCTTTGTCAGTAGATTCATTTGTGCTGTATCTTAGAGTCAATGTATAGGTGATATCATATGGTATTTGTCTTTCTCTTTCTGACTTATTTCACTTAGTATGGAATCTCTAGTTCCATCCATGTTTCTGCAAATGGCATTATTTTGTTCTTTTTTATGGCTCAGTAGTATTCCATTGTATCTGTGTATGTCATCTTAATCCATTCCTAAATGTCAGTGGACATTCAGGTTGTTTCCATATCTTAGCTATTGTGAATGGTGTTGCTATGAACATGTGGATGCATGTATCTTTTTGAATTATAGTTTTGTCTGGATATATGCTCAGGAGTGGAATTGCTGGATCATATGGTAGTTCTATATTTAGTTATGTTTTCCATAGGGGTTGTACCCATTTACATTCCCAAAACAGTATAGGAGAGTTCTCTTTTTTCCACACCCTCTCCAGCTTTTGTTATTTGTAGACTTATTAATGATGGTCATTCTGATTGGTGTGAGGTGGTACCTCATTGCAGTTTTGATTTGCATTTCTCAAATAATTAGTGATGTTGAGCATTTTTTCATGTCCCTGATAGCCGTCTGTATGTCTTCTTTGGAGAAATGTCTATTTAGGTCTTCTGCCCATTTTTTTATTGGGTTGTTTTTTGTTGTTGTTGAGTTGTATGGTTTTGTATATTTTGGAAATTAAGCCTTTGTTGATTGCATCTTTTGCAACTGTTTTCTCCCATTCCATAGATTGTCTTTTTTTTTAATATGGTTTCCTTTGCTATGCAAAAGCTTGTAAGTTTGATTAGGTCCCATTGGTTTATTTTTATTTTTTTTGTCTTTTGTTTTTCTTTTTTTTTGCCACACCTGTAGCATATGGAGGTTCCCAGGCTAGGAGTTAAATCGGAGTTGTACCTGCTGGCCTACACCACAACTTCACGGAAATACCGGATCCTTAACCCACTGATCAAGACCAGGGATTGAAC
Organism: Catagonus wagneri; assembly: GCA_004024745.2. Taxonomy (NCBI): domain Eukaryota; kingdom Metazoa; phylum Chordata; class Mammalia; order Artiodactyla; family Tayassuidae; genus Catagonus; species Catagonus wagneri. The sequence continues at coordinate 31,068,807 of PVHT021183634.1, read as the reverse complement.
CTGTGTCCTCTTGGCTACTAGTCAGATTCATTTCCGCTGAATGAATTGGTTTATTTTTGTTTGTATTTCTATTACCTTGGGAGACAGACCTAAGAAAACATTTGTAAGGTTGATGCCAGAGAACCTTTTTGCCTATGTTCTCCTCTAGGAGTTTTATGGTGTCTTATGTTTAAGTCTTTAAGCCATTTTGAGTTTATTTTTGTGCATGGTGTGAGGGTGTGTTCTAGTTTCATTGAGTTACAGGCAGCTGTCCAGTTTTTCCAGCACAGCTTACTGAAGAGATTGTCTTTTTTTCCACTTTATATCCATGCCTCCTTTGTCAAAGATTAATTGACTGTAGGTGTCTGGGTTTATTTCTGGGTTCTCCATTCTGTTCCATTGGTCTGTATGTCTGTTTTGGCAACAGTACCACACTGTCTTGATTATTGTAGCTTTGTAATATTGTCTGAAGTCTGGGAGAGTTATGCCTCCTGCTTTTTTTTTTTTTTTTCCCCTGAGGATTGCTTTGGCAATTCTGGGTCTTTTATGGTTCCATATAAATAAAAATCATTATTTAAATGGAGAATCTCAGAATGACTTTTCGTGTGAAAATAAAGACTATTTTTAAGCACATGTGTTACTATTAGAAGAGTGTACACAAGCAGACAAATTAAACAAAATCTGAAAATACTAATTGCATTTTTTGCATATAAAATAAAAGACTATCAGACATCCATAGTAAGTTAGTTTTTAATCTAATTTATGCTGTAGTTCATAGGTAAATTTTATTGTACTGTTGGCTCCCAAATATCAATATAGTAACACTTTTAAAATTATACTTTTCTTTTATAATTAATTTATTTAACTAGCATGTGTTATTGTTAACTGCAAAAAGTCAAAACTTGTTTTTGTACATAGGGTATATATATTATGTAAATGTATGATTTGTTGAAGGTTGCATTTAAATGGAATTTATAATACAATATATTTTCAACCTAAAATCATATCACTGTAACATACAGTGCAAAAAACATGGCAGCCCACGGAATTCCTCTCATGGCTCAGCAGTAATGAACACGACTAGTATCCAAGAGGATGTGGGTTCAGTCCCTGACCTTGCTCAGTGGGTTAAGGATCCGTCATTGCCATGAGCTGTGGTGGAGGTTGTAGATGTGGCTCGGATCTGGCACTACTGTGGCTGTGGTGCAGGCTGGCAGCTGAAGCTCCAAATTGACCCCAAGCCTGGGAACTTCCATATGCTGCAGGTGCGGCCTTTAAAAAAAAAAGAGAAGAAAAAAAGCCAGCCCGTTAGCAAATATCTAAGGAATTCTATCACCATACCATTCAATATGGTAGCAACCAGCTGCATGCAGCTTTTAAAATTTAAATTTATTAAAATGAAATAAAATTAAAAATTTAGTTTCCCATTTACACTAGCCACATCTCAACTGTTCAGTAGTCTGTGTGACTGGCAACTGTCACATTGGACAGTATAGTTGTGGAATATTTGCATCACTGTTAACAGAATATTATGTCCCACAGTGTTGATCTATATTATCATAAAAGGAATTTGTTAAAATAGTAGGAAAGGCTGTTTTATGTGTTAAAGTTATTCTTGCTAATGTCTTTTCCATGATTTTAAGCATTTAGAGAGTAAGATTTATGTCTGACCAGGATTGGTCCATGCTGGATGCTAAATACATATAAATGTACTTATTGTATCCCAGTACCAATAATGGAGACAATAGCAGAAAGAACAATGCTGCCATATATTTTGATATACTTTACGTTGTGCAGCTTATTCCCATTTTACAGTTGAGAAGTTTGAAATTCAGGAAAGTGAAAGGACTTTTCTAGATAATAACAGCAATAATATTAATTGATAATGTTTTTGGTCATTAATTTTAAATGTTTATTAATAGGCAGTTTGCTCAAAGTTCTGTTATTTCCACTCTGGAAGTCTGTTATGTTTATATGTTGGGCTAAATTTATACTCTGGCTTTTCTTCCGCTCTAGCTTTGGCCCTTGATATTCAAAACTCAGCATGGGCCAGTTGGTAACATGGTAGTCCCAATTTGACCATCTTTTAAGGAAAGAAAATTTAGCAACTAGCATGCATGTCAAATAGTCCAACAATATACATTATATTGAATGTAGCAAATCTTGAGATGCATGGCATCTTGGTGGGATAAACGGAAGCTATTGATCAAAGGAACAAAAAACTTGTGCTTCTGTAGAGTCAGCCTTACATTTGTTTGCAGCTGAAAACAATTATGATTTTTCTCTATAATCGAGCAAACTGACAATATGCTGTCAGCCAAAAACCTAGAGATCGCACAGTTAAGGCAGTAACAACTTGGCATTGCTAAGTAATAAGCTCCAGCTAAAAACAGATGCCTCTATAATCATTAGGAACTCCAGGTGTTTACATCATTTCCAGCCCAATATTTTTGGGTAATCTATATGACTCCAACTCTGTGACAAATGTGAGTTAGTTTTCTGAGTCTTAGGGCTTGGGCAGAAATGATGCTGTACAGATGGAAGGCTGATGCACAATTTGAAGTATTGTCACGTTCATGTGAATGGCTAAAAAAGTTTCTGCAAGCAGTCAGAACATGTTGCACATCAATCAGATAAAAAAGTGCTGTTTCAGTAAAATTCCACTGGCCATGAAGGTGAAAACCATATTGTCAGAATTTCTTGTCATCTACAAGACAAGTACCAGGCTTCTTTAGTACTGCTCTGTGTGTGTGTGTGTGTGTGTGTGTGTGTGTCAGAGAGAGAGGAAGAGAGAGAGATAATAAGTCTGTGGGTTTATATTGGCTGTACTCTCTCAGTTGTAAAAGTCAGAAACAGTTCAGCCTGGTTTAAACAAAGAAACACAAATTGGAATCCATTGTCTCTTGTAACTGCTATTTTCAAGGGGTCAAGCTATATTTAGGCATGGCTGGATTATGAGATTAGATTGATGTCATTAAGAAGCTTTCTCTTTTTCTTCACCTTCCAAGACTACATTCCTCTTTTGAATTTATTCTCAGGAAGCTTTTCTTCATATGGACACAAAGCTGCCCTTAACCACATCTTCTTAAGTAGCTCTTAGCCTCTATAATCCTAGAAAAAGGAGTACTTCAGAATAGTTCAGAAGAAGTTCCATGGAGGGCTCTGATTACTCTGACTTGGGTCATCTGATCATTTCTGAACCTCTTTGAAATAAACTAGAGGGATGGACCCTGAGGTTGATCAGGCTCAATCATGTGCTCACCTCTGAATTGGGAAAGTAGAGGCCACCCTCTTCAAACCACATAGACTGAGAGTAGTGGAGAGATGTTTCCTAAAGTGAAAAATGGGTTTCTGGTAGCAGCTAAATAAACAGATGGTCACTACTTGTGTGTGTGTGTGTGTGTGTGTGTGTGTGTGTGTGTTTCTGTTGTGTTGTGTTAAGACAAACCCTAGCCAAAGTTCATCAGTGACTTTGCAAAATTTGATTCCAATACCATGTATAACTTTGAAATAAACCTTTGCTTTTGTTAGTTTAGAAAGTTTATGTTTAGCTACAATTTCTAGTGTAAGAAATAAGTGAGTGATCTTGGGTTGCTAAGAAGTACTAGAAATGAAATTTAAATATCTTTATGAAATCATGTATACCGGTGAACACCAAAGTAAATTATTATTCATTTTTGTATACCAGTAACTCAAAATGTAATAAAATAATTAACTTTGGTAATAATGCCTAGATGTTCAATGTATTTTAGTAAAAACATTTGTTGACTTCTGAATAAATATATAAACAAAATCCTAATTAGTTTTTTCTATTATATCAGGCTGTTAAAGGAATTTGATTTTTGGTAATATATTCCAGATGTTTAGTACTATGAAATAAAAAAGGTAGACCTATGATCACTAGATATTAAGTTTGACTTATTTTATTTGACTCCCATGGCCTTTCAGTTATTGAGATCATGAGAAGAAAGTTAAGACTATTTTTCCAAATAAGAAAGGAATTACTGGTGGACAGAGTTAGGATTCACTTTAATTATAAACTATGGGCAAAGATAACTGATGGTGATCTAAATGTCTAATTTTCTTTGAATAAGGAATTATTTTGCAGTATTCTTCAAACAGATCCATAAAATTTCATGCTAATTATCCTTAAAATGTGAATTTTGATGTGATTTTAGGAGCCACAAAGCTTTATTCTGTATCATACTTCTTTCAGATGGCCATCAGAAAACTTTGAGAGCTCTTCTTTTTTTGTCTTTTTGTCTTTTAGGGCTGCACCTGTGGCATATGGAGGTTCCCAGGCTAGAGGTCCAGTTGGAACTGTGGCCGCCGGCCTACTCCAGAGCCACAGCAACATGGGATCTGAGCTGCGTCTGTGATCTACACCACAGCTCATGGCAACGCCGGATCCTTAACCTATTGAGTGAGGCCAGGTAGCAAACCCGCGTCCTCATGGATGCTAGTCGGGTTCGTTAACCGCTGAGCCAAGATGGGAACTCTGAGAGCTTTTCAAAATAGGGATCTTATTTCAGAAATCAACATCATTTAGAACTATGGTGCACTGAAAAAGAAAACTCATATTATGCTATGATTTAAGTTATTGAATTGGAATAAAATAGTGTTCACTTCCCTTAAATACACTTTTTTATTAAAGAAAATAATTGAGTTTCCCAAAGTACACAGCAATAGAATTGTGTCTTTTAAAATTTCATTGTAAAAGAGCATACAATGCTATTAAAAGAGCATACAATGGAGTTCCTGCTGTGGCACAGTGCGTTAAGGATCCAGCGTTGCTGCAGCTGTGGTGTAGTTTGCAGCTGTGGCTCGGATTCAATCCCTGACCCAGGAACTTCCATATGCCCTCGGTGTGGCCATAAAAAAAAAAAGACCATACTACTATGACCTTCCATGTTCCTTTCTATTTATTGCTTTTGAACATTGTTCTCCTCAAATTATCCTATGGTCTGTACTGAGATCACAGGAACTTCTCCCTAGTGCACAAAATTTGGTATCCCAAAATTTAAGTGAGCTAATAGAGCAATGATATCCTCCATAGGGTTGATTATATTTTTCCTCAGGCAGCATTACACAGGAGCACCAATTGGTTATTTTGTTTAGGTGCCTTCTAAGGCTGTCAACAGTATCCTTTTCACCTTGAACCCTAGGCTGTCATCACACATGTGTTTGGCCTCCTAGTTCCTTCCATGGAGAATGCTCTGGAATGTCTCCTTGGTTCCTGCCTCTGCTCCTTTCCAGCTGCTCTGTGATCTGATTTAGCTACTAGCCTTTTGACCTGTTTTCTGCTTTCAGTTCTATCATCAGCCCTTGGTTATAATAGCACAACTGCTCCTCTGATTCCATTCTTTTCATTCCTTTCATTGCCTGTGGCATGCCACTCAAACAAATTGTCCTTCTTGGTAGACAGCAGCCTTTGAAACTTGTATTAACAACTTCAGGGTATTCACTGTTTTCATTTTAAGGCTATTCTTTTTTAAAAAAATTTTAATTGAAGTATAGTTGATTTACAATGTTGTGATAATTTCTGCTGTACAACAGAGTGATTCCATTATACATATACAAATAGTACATTTTTTTCAGATTCTTTTCCTAGGTAGGTTATTACAGAATGTTGAGTAGAATTCTCTGTGTTATACAGCAGCAGCTTAAGGCTATTCTAAGGCTAGTCCAAGATGGAGAGATGAAGAGGCGAAATCTAGAGATACTAAAAACTCAAAATTTAGAAAAGTTGAGAACTGATAAGAAATGAAGGGACAGTGGGAGGAGAGAAAGTCTGCATGACAAATCAGGTTTGACAGTCAGAGAAGTATTAATTCTGTGGAGACTGTAGAGGCATGGGCAGAATCTGAAAGGACAGTTCAATTAGCAAGCTCTGCTGAAAGCCAATGTCAAGGATTAGCAGAACAAATGTGTTAGGGATCCCACTAGAGAGGTGCCAAAGGCCAGCAGAGGCTGGATGGACTCACTCAGGGAGCCAGCTGGGATGGCGTTTCAATAGGACTTCGTCTCAGCTGTTTTAAAGTCTGTGTTGCATGCACATGAGGGACAGCCCTTTCTGCTCTCACCTCTCAAGAGGGCTCATAGGTGTTCTTCGACAGTGTGACAATCCAACCTGCAACTAATGCATCCAATTGCACCAGAAACCAACTAATATTTCTCTGTCCTATTCTCAGGGATATTAGGAGAGGCTTTATCAGATCTGCTGCTTACCTCCAGATGGTCCATGCTTCACATTTTCCTAAGCTACCCAAACTATTTACTGGTCAGGATGACTTTTTTTCTGGAGGATTGATGATTTTCCCTAGTGATCACAATGATTAGTTTTAAATGGTGATGTTCTTCATTGAATACTGGGATATATTTGTTCCATCTCCTATGTCCTGGCATCTTTTTCACTTCTCTGACACATCAAAGATTACTGAAATTAGCTGATTATATAATTCTGTATTTATGAATATAATTTATCCAGGCTAGGAGACATAGGATAATATAATATATTTGGTGTTTTCTTATGATTTATTCATTTATTTGATTTTATTTATGTTAATTGGACCAAGAAGACAAATGGAATATAGAAGCTATGAGGTTCTGACTTTTTAAATGTCTTCCAGAATCATTGTACCTTTGACCACATAGTGAGTCTGTGTCACTTCTTTCATTTTTGTACTGAAGGAAAAAAAGGTAAAAGTGAGAACCAGACCTTTTGATGAACTTGTCTTCTTTTCAAGAGTCATTAGGTCATGGGTTTTTAGTCCTCTAGGAACTAGTCTTTCATATCTGAGATGCCTTAAAGATGAATAGCTCTGTAAGGAGTGACTGAAAGAGTGTGAGAATTGCCTTAGCATCAAAAATATCTTGCTGTACCACCACATGTAAGCTTCATTTCTGTAAAAAAAAGGTTGTAATTTATAAATCCTACTAAATTAAATTAAAAATCTGAATTGGTGTACTTTAGTGGCACAATGGGTTAAGGATCCAGCATTGTCAGTGCAGCTGCTTGGGTTGCTGCTGTGGCATGGGTTTGAGCCCTGGCCCAGGAACTTCCAAATGCCTCAGGCAAGGCCAAAAAAAAAGATAAATTAGTTAATTTTATATTTGAACAATGAAGGTTCCCTAGCCTCATCTCTTTCCATTGTAAGGTAACTAGAAAATCAGAACCCTTGGCCACATCATCAGCTACATTAAAATTGTTTTTATTACTATTATTATTATTATTTGTAGAGTCACTGGGATCATGGTTGGTACTTCAAATGTATTAGTAATGATTTTTCATTTCTCAACCATAAGTGGTTACTCAACAGAAGTCATTCAAGACTGGGGTTCCCATTGTGGCTCAGTGGGTTATTAACCTGACAGAGTATCTTTGAGGATGTGGGTTTGATCCCTGGCCTTGCTCTGTGGCTTAAGGATCCTATGTTGCTGTGACTGTGGCATAGGCTGGCAGCTGCAGCTCTAAATCTACCCCTAGCCTGAGAACTTCCATATGCTGCAGGTGCAGCTGTAAAAAGAAAAAAATAGGCAATCAACAAAATAATGCCATTTGCTGCAACATGGGTGGAACTAGAGACTCTCATATTAAGTAAGGTAAGTCAGAAAGAGAAAGACAAATACCATATGAAATCACTTATATCTGGAATCTAATATAGGGCACAAATGAACCTTTCCACAGAAAAGAAAATCATGGACTTGAGAACAGACTTGTGGTTGCCAAGGGGGAGGGTGAGGGAGTGGGATGGACTGGGAATCTGGGGTTAATAGATGCAAACTATTGCCTTTGGAATGGATAAGCAATGAGATCCTGCTGTATAGTACTGGGAACTGTTTCTAGTCACTTGTGATGGAGCATGATGGAGGGTAATGTGAGAAAAAGAATGTATATATGTATGAGTGACTGGGTCATTTTGCTGTAGAGTAGAAAATGACAACACTATAAACCAACTATAATGGAAAACATAAAAATCACTTCAAAAATAAAATAAAAGACTTGCCACCATGTATTAAAACATAATAGGTGGCCAAACCAAAAAAAAAAAAAAAAGGAACATTTTGTGAGTATACCTCAAAAAATTTGGATAACTGTGTCTGTATGATGGGTTTTAAAACATTCTGGGAAAACAGATACATGAAGTAAATGATTGGGGTGGATGTGTTAAAGGGTAATCTGAAGCAGTTATATACCAATTTAAGACATAGCTAGTTTCAAAGTTCATGGAGTCAGAACATTCTAGAAAATGTGGTGAAAAGAAATTCATACCATCAGGTTACTAAATCTCTTTTATGCCTATAGGGTAAAATATGTATGGAAAGTATAATATACATGGAAAAGATTTGCTTCCTGTTAGTAGGGTGCCAGCTTCCAAGATCATCCTGGCATGTGTTCTCCCTGCTGCAGGGAGTATAGGTGCTGATGGCACACAGATGTTACCCCCCACAGGGGCTGCCAGCAGTTGAAGAGCGCTGTCTTGCCTAAGGTTATGCCCGCATTTGGACAGCCCACATCCAATAAAGGATCATTGTGGAGTTACAAGGTCTCTTGCTTCATTCTCAGACAACTTTGAAGGGCTATCCTCTCTCCAGAGTTCCCTGTGGGCTTAGTGGGGGCCTCTGTTACAACTGCATCTTGCATCACAGTTCAGCTTCTCCCTCTCCCATCCTCACCAGTGTGATTCATGAAATCCCTCTCCAATAAACCTCCTGCATACAGATCTTCACTCCAGAGTGTACTGCCAGATAACCAAACCTGTGTGTAAAAGAAATGGTTTAGGAAGATGGCTCTATAAGGCAGTTTTAGAGCTGGATGACCTCTTAACTATGATGGGTGAAGTACCGGTAACTTTTGTCATATTGGAATCCTGCAATTGTTAAAAATTTTACTGGTGGTAAATGGGGTGAGATAATATTGGGAGGGACTATATTGGCTGGTGCAGTGTATCAGGCATTGAGAGTTGTGGAGAAGTAGTTCTTACAGGAATTGTAAAACTGAAAGTCTATCACTGAGTAGTACTGATGCATTGGAGAAGACAGTGAAAGGCTGAAAGTTGATTAAAGCAAGATAAGAATATCAGAGGGTCTCCTTAGTATATAAAGAGGTGCTTTTCTCTTGCAGATAGAAGAGGAGGAAATTCTGAGAATCAGTTCTAAGACTTAATTATAAGAGTAGCAGGACTCCAGAGAAATTTGCAGTGTCTACTCCAGCAAGTTTGCTATGCCAAAGTCAGGGACCTGACTGAAAAGTTGTGGTGCTCTGAGATTTGGAATGAGGACATATGGATTACTGTACTCTGTAAATTTGAAACCTTGGATCCCACTGTACCTGGTGGGCGTACATAAGTGTCCCATCCTTTCTGTTAATGGTGATGATCATTTTAACTCCAGTTTTGCTGTGTGATCTTGCACAGGTACTTAGGCTCTTGGTTCTTTAGTTTATCATCTGTCGTATGGTTGATCTCCAGTGTTGCTTTTAGCAATGTTAATTAATCATCTTTATACTCCAGTATCTCCAGTGATGTGTGGTGAATAGCAGTCACTTGATAAAGCCTGTTGAATGAATGTTTTATAAGTCTAAAATTGGATTTTCACTAGCATTCAAAATTAACTAAATTCAAAATTGTAATACATATATGCTTTTCTTACTCACTGCACTGCTGTATCCCTGGAACCTATCACAATGAGAGTGTAGGTACTTTGTAAATATTTATTTGACAAAAGCATGAACAAATATCATGGGATTTCTTGGTTAAATGGTCACTTAACAACAATGTGAATTTCAGAGCTTTACTGTATTATTTTTATTTAAAACTTCTCACAGTGAAGGGCATTTGTCACAAGATATACATGTATTTCCACTCAAGCCATTGTACTGTTCCCACACAAGTCATGGTATCATGATATATGTCCACAAAATGAGCATTAAATTAGAACTTGCCCAGGCAAAATCAATCTACTACAAGTTATATAGTCACTCTAAGACAGTTTCCTTGGTTTTGGGGAGAGCCTATAGGAAGCTAGCCAAAATCTGGAAAGATATAAGGGGAAAATTTCCAGGCTTTAGCATTAGAAGGACTAAAGTTTCAGGTTCAGTTCCTCTGCCTACTAGGGATGTGTGTTTTAGGAAGATGTTATCAAATGAGACCCTCAGGTTTTTCATCTGTTAATCAGGGGCTCAATATTACTTGCCTCACTGACTTGTTCAGGCAAATGAAAACAACACTAAGTAGTATTACTATCCATTCCTTTTAAAATAATCCTATTTTATTTTGTAGTACCTAATGGATACATTCCAAAAATTGGCATGTACACACAATTTTCTGTGAATTGTATTTAATTTGTTAGGAAACAGATAAATTTTCCTTATAAAAGTATCCTGCTGCAACTCTTTTTGAAATGGAAGTGGGATGCCCCATAGTTTGTTTTGTTTGAGATTTCAAGTTTGGGTATGTAGTTTTACAGCGTAAATGCTCAGTGTTCTCCATCAGCAAATTATCCTTTTAGATTTGTTTCACTGTCGATTGAAATACATATGGCTTCTTGGTCTCTCAGTGAATTCTGGTTCCCAGGCCTTTTTGTTGTACAAATCAAAGCAAGTCAGTATATCACAGTAATTAAGATCACTGGCAGCAGATGGCCTGGGCTCTCACATAGTTCTGGCCCTTACCAACTAGGTGGCATTGGGAAACTCAACCACTTTCCTAATGTCGTAAAAAAAGTACCTACCTCATGTTATTATGAGACTTACATTCAGTAAATGTCTTGTGTATGATGAGGTAAAAATATTTAATTTATTTGTCTCCAGATTTATTTCCATATCCTGGAATTGATATGCTTGGAACTGTAAAGGTGGAGCTAAGCAGAGGGCATGCAAAAGCTTGGGTTAGATTTTTCAACTTGCTCAGAACTCTATTCACAAAGCAGTTGTTTGAAATGGGGCTCTCCATAGTGTTTTGGAGATCCTCTGGTGTATATTTAATTTATTGCTCTTCCTAAGTGCTTCCAATGCACTTAGATGGCTTCACAGTTGAATTTTTCTCTCATCTGTTGTGGAATTCACTAAAGATAGTATATAACTATAAATAAGTCTACCCATGCAATTGTAACCATGACAACCACCAGCCTTCAAACGGGGAGAGTAGGGCTCACAAGGCTGGTCTCAACTTCACAACAGCCTGATATGTCCCCTCTCAGCTCAAAAAGGCACTTTGCATACAATACAGCCATTCATTGCTCTCTACAGAGTGCCCATCATTTACTTCAATCTAATTCAATTCATTTCTAGCTCTTGAACATTCTTTGAAAGCACTGTACTAGGTTCTAGGGGATAAAAAATGACTTACACTAAGTTCTTCCACCAACATACAGTGGCATCTTCCTAACATTTATGTTTCTTAGGTTACTTCCTCACTAAAACCTTCTCAATGGCTCCCTGGTGGATACAGAATCAGGCCCTTGCTTAGTTTGAAGCTTCATTTCTCACTCTCCTTTCTGTTGAATCTTAAACTTCAGGCTTTGTCTGAAAATTCTATGCTGTCCAATGCTGTTCTCTCTCTTTCTGGGTTTTTCTCCCAACTCTTTTATTTGCTTTTCAAATTTTTACTTTTTAACCCATCTCAGCTCACTTGCTTCCCCTTGTGAAATTTTCTATTATGATGTAGTCTTAAGATTAATTTACATAGAAGTCAATCATTTCTCTCTTGCTCACATGAATGAGTCAGTGGGATCAAGCACTTACCTTACTAGGTACCAGCAAATGAAAAAAAAATGAAACAACAAAAAAATTCAAAATCTTATATATTGAAAAGAATGAAAAAAGCAAATGTTACTTAAGCTAAGTCTCAACATAGAAGATGCTCCTGATCTGATAATCTTCCTTAAATGGATGTGGCTAGTGAGAATTGTGAATGCAGGTATTTGGTGAAGGGTGTTGAGTGGGGATAGATAATAGACACTCAAAAAAAAAAAAGGGAATTCATAGAATTTGATTTAAATGAGAGCTTAGAAAAAGAAGTAAGAGAGGTAACTGTGAGCTCCAGGTGAACTTTGAGAATAATGATGCCATTATTATAATTATAGTATTTATTTGTAATTATAATGATGTCTCACATTATTAAGACAGGAAGCACAGGGAGAAGATGTTTAGGGGTGGAGTTATATTGGATTTTTGACCCATTGCATTTGCTGTATCATCACTCCATACATGTCTAGCGGAAGGTTGGAAATTACTGCTTAGACCTTACTTAGGAGTAAGTCAGAACTGGAGCTATAGAGTAGAAAATTATCAAAATGTAGGTGAAAGTTTAAGGCAATGGCATGAATGAAACAGCTCGAGGAGAGTGCAGATTGAGAGGAGACACTTGTATTCAAGAAGGAGACCCAGAATGGATCACTAAGAGAGAGACAATCAAAGGGGCATGGGCCTAGGCCAGGAGAGTAGGAGACAGTGTGTCTTTGAGCCGAGTGGGAAGGAGCGCAGTTGTAGGGGAGTGAGAACAGACACCGCCCTGTCCCCTCTCTGAACAAAGTAGGGGTCAGAGCATCTGTGAGGGGTGGAGGATGCAGGGGCAGGTTTGTCATCTTGATAAGAAAAGAGCAGTTGAAATGATGCCATTTTCAGCAACATGGATGGACTTAGATATTATCATCCTAAGTGAAGTAAGCAAGACAGAGAAAGACAAATATATGATTATTGTTTATATATGGAATCTAAACTGTGATAAAAATGAACTTATTTACAAAATAGAAATAGACCCACAGATATAGAAAACAAACTTATGGTCACCAAAGGGGAAAAGGGGGGATAAACTAGGAGGTTGGGATTAACATGTACATACTGCTGTATATAAAGTAGGTAACCAGAAGGGATCAACTGTATAGCACAGAGAACCATACTCAGTATTTTGTAATAATCTATAAGGAAAAAGAATCTGAAAAAGTGTATGTGTGTTTATCATTGTGCTATACACATGAAACTAATACATTGTAAATCAACTATACTTCAATTTAAAAAGATAGGGTAGGAGTTCCTGTTGTGGAGCAGCGGAAATGAATCCGACTAGGAACGATGAGGTTGAAAATTTGATCCCTGGCATTGCTCAGTGGGTTAAGGATCAGGCGTTGCTGTGAGCTGTGGTGTAGATGGCAGATGCAGCTCGAATCCCACGTTGCTGTGGCTGTGGCATAGGCCAGCAATTGTAGCTCCAATTGAACCCCTAGCCTGGAAACTTCCATATGCTGCGAGTGCAGCCCCCTCCCAAAAATAAAATAAAATAAAATAAAATAAAATAAAATAAAATAAAATAAAATAAAAGGTAGGGTAAAATTGAAAGTTCTGCTGTGGGAAAAGACTTAAGGAAGAGAAACTAGGTAGATTAAAGCAGCTGAGATTGGATAATTTATGTATAAGTGGAGACCATCACATGATTTATTTCATTGGGGCTTACTAGCTTGGGAGAGGGAATGAAAATGAGTAACAATGAGGAGATGACCTTCTCTCTTATTACTTTACCTCTCACTTGCTCCATCCCAGCCGCCTTGACCTCCTTCCTGCTCCTTGAACATTTCTAGTGTACTAGCGCTTTCCTCTGCAGGAAAGGTTTTCTCGCAATAAGCTAACCACTTAGCTTCTTCCTTCCTTTCTTTCCTCTTTTTTTCTTTTCTTTTTTTTTCCTTTTTTGGTCTTTTTAGAGCCACACCCACAGCATATGGAAGTTCCCAGGCTAGGGGTGGAATCAGAGCTATAGCTGCCAGCCTACACCACAGCCACAGCCACGCTGGATCCTCAATGCACTGAGCCCTACTGAGTGAGCCCAGGAGTCGAACCTGCCTTCTCATGGATACTAGTCAAGTTCGTTTCTACTATGCCACGACGGGAACTCCCTTTCTTTCCTCTTATTGGGCCTTCTCAATGACTGTCTACTCTGACCATCTTTTGAATACTATAACGTCAACCCTCTGCATTTCTGAACTTTTATCCCCTTTACCCTTCTTTAGGCCAAAACACTTACCTCCTAATATATTTGATAATTTACTCATTTACTATGTTTACTATTTATTGTCTATCTCCCTCCACTGGTATGGAGCTCCCTGAGGACAGGGATCTTTGTTCTGTTGTGATGTATCCTAAATGACCAGAACAGTGCCTGGCACATAGTAGTAGCTTGATAAATATTTGTTAAATAAAATTAATGTGACTTAAGAAATGTGGGTCTCGGGAAAGGCACATAATGGGTGTTAGCTTTTACTTAACCAGAACCAGAAAACCCCTATAAAAACTGCACTTCATGGTTACTCTTTAGATTTAATTTGTTACAAACTTCTTAGGTTATAAAATTAAATTATCCCCCCTCCTTCAGACACCCACTTCTGTATCTCCTTCCATATGTAGTTGTAGTTATAACCAACTCTGATAGATCACTAGCTCACATCTAGAATAAAATCCTCGCAATGCATTTAAATATCATAAGGCATTTTGTATTTAAAACTTTTGTATTCCTCGTCTATTTACTTAAGAGAGCTGGGTTGGTTCTAGATGCCAAGAAAGTCTCAAAGATGGAAGAGATAAAGTGTGCCATCACTAAGAGTTGCCTTTTCTACCTGTAGGTGAAATGACCACTTTTCAACCCCATGTTTGTTACTTACCCTAGAAAAAGATTCTCAATTTTGCCCAATAAATTTTAGATAACTAAGTAGCTATTCCAAGAATCAATGAACTACTTTCATGCTTCATAGAATTATTCTATACATTTACCTAAAAAGTAGCATTGAGACTGTTAGATAACATAATTTGTTTTTTCCCGTATTTAAGAATCCTGTGAAAGTGGTAAAAACAAGTTTAGGCCAAAGCAGGTTTCTTACAGTTTAAAAAGAGCATTGACCTTAAGTCAGATGAAAGACGAGGACTCTGCTCTGTTGAGCACAGTAAGCTTTCTTGCCTCTCCCAGCAACAGAAGACGCTGCCTCTTACTCAAGAAGCTTCCAGGTCAAGGGAGATTTGCTCTCATTCTCTTCTTCACCCTCACTTTTAGGCAAGTCTTTCATGTCTTTACCATGGAAGTCATCTCTTTCAGCTCTTCCCTCCGCCCCAACTGATGGCATAAACATTCCGTGAGGATCAGGGGGAAGAGTTTGCGGGTGGATGAAGGCTTCCCTTGTGTCTGGCACTCCTAGGCATTCCATCTTGCCAGCTCTAACCTGTCCCTTAATATTTAATTAAAACCTCACGTGTTTTCTTGTGCATTTCTGTGATGACTGCCTCCTATCTCTTCTGCTCTGCCTAAAACAGAGCAGTCATGAGATCCATTTCTCCTTAGAGATCATTGCCATCGTTTTGGATTTTAGTTCAATAGCTTACCTTGAGCTTTCTGAATGGATCAAACATTTTGATTTTTATGGGTTATCTGACTTGTTCTCATTGTTAGGATAGTAGCTACTTTCTCTGCTTAGTTTCTACATCCTAGGTGGAAGATATTTTTAATATTGGAAGGATTATTTGGTTCTTTCTCCAATCTCTTTGGTAATTTCTAAACTTCTTGGTTTCTTACATTTTAAAGATTTTTTTTTTATTCTTTAAACATTTGAGACATAGTAATTTTACATTCTGTGTCTAGTAATACTATTACCTGGAATCTGTGCAGATTTGATTCTGCTGTCTCTTGCTTTTGATGTTTCTCAGTGATTGTTCTTTGAGTTCCTGTATGTTTTGGGATTTTAGACTGTGAGCTCATGTTCTTTTGAATGTTATCTGTGGGAATTCTTTGAAGCCCACAGTGAAGTTGAATTCTTTTGGAGAAGATTCATGTTTACTTCTGCATGGAGCATAGCCAACCATTTTATTTTAAAATTATTGCTTCAGGTTTTTCAGACCACATTGGTAGTATGACAGGTAGTTTGTAGCTGTGAATTCTTAGAGAGGATATATTTTTTTTCCCTTTACTCAGCACCAAAGCCAAGATAATTTGATTTCTGCATCATGCCATTTTGGAAGGTGGATTTACTTTCAATTCACTGTTTTTCTTACAGTACACTTCTTAGAGGTCCCAGCTTTATTTAGGGTGGAGTGAGAAGAGAATTTGCCTCTTTTAGCCAGATTTGTGACTTCTTCTGTCATTTCCACAACTGTGTAGCCATCAAGAGAGAAGACAAACATCTTCACAGAAACTTAAGTAAAAGCCATATTTTTGGTTTATTTTCCTTTTTTCTTCTTCATTTGATTTCTGCGTGTTCCTTGTTTTGTACCTGTTCTGCAAATGCAATAATCAAAAATACTATGTTAGCATTTAAATATCAGGAACATTTAGATGTCTAATATGTCACATAGCTACAACAAGAATTTCTCTTCTAAAATTTCTTCACTGGGAGTTCCCTTCGTGGCTCAGTGGTTAATGAATCCGACTAGGAACCATGAGGTTGCGGGTTCGATCCCTGGCCTTGCTCAGTGGGTTAAGGATCTGGCGTTGCCGTGAGCTGTGGTGAAGGTTACAGACGCGGCTCGGATCCCGCGTTGCTGTGGCTGTGGCGAAGGCCGGCAGCTATAGCTCCTGTTAGACCCCTAGCCTGGGAACCTCCACATGCCGCGGGTGCAGCTCTAGGTAAAAGCAAAAAGACAAAAAAAATAAATAAATAAAAAAATAAAATAAAATAAAATTTCTTCACTGCCATATTAGTAAGGGCTCAGAAAAAAGAAAGCATTTGTATTTTCATGGCATATTGTTTTACTTCAGAAACTAAAGACGTTTCAAAGAAGTATAGAGTTATTGAAATGGTCACTTAGAGGCTTATTTAAGAACAGATAATGTCATTAAGACTCAATCCCAAATTTCATGTTCTTAGAACATCTTTCCCCATAGGCTATTTTGCTACTGATTATAAGTATATGACTAATTAGCATATTCCCAGGCTTTTATCATCCAGGCTGACTGTTCTCCGGAATTGTAGGATAATTAAAGATGGAAAATAATCTTGATGCATTCATGTCCCTAAATTCTAATCTCATTGTTTATATGAATCTGGGATGGTTTGTTCTTAAGATGAAAGGAGGTTTGATATTCTTTCTCCCTCTTTGAACAATTCACCATTCTTCAAGACCTCTGATTTAACATTTGGGTTCTACCAGAGAAGTAATCCCTATGAGAAACAATCTGAATGACTGTTTTCTCAAGTTTCCCAAGGATGGTAAACATTAGTACCATTCTACTTGCATAAGAAATAACTATTCATTATATACAATGGGTACCATAGGCTGGGATTATGGCTTAATTCTCTCTTGGAACCTCACATGAGAAGGGCTTCTAAACACTTCTCTTCCACATGCCATTCATTTGGGGACCCTTCAGTTGACTCCAGTTCCAAAGGAAACAAGAAGTCTGATTTTTTAGAGGTATTGTAGGAAAAGGGAGGAAATGAGAAGACCTTTCGCTGTAATCCATCGTGGTATTTGCCTTCTATATCCCATCTCTAAATGGTAGGGTGTTTGAAAATATGCAACAGTTCAGTAAAGAGGAGGTGGTTTTCTCAATAAACCATGGTTTTAGAAATGTCATTTGTTTCCATGTCTCAAGGAGAGTTTTCTTGGTTGAAGAAAAAGAATTGAGTCTAATTTTAAAATGTGAGTTTTCATTCCTTTTGTCACCTATTCCCGTCTTTACCCTGTGTAGGGTGAAATCCTTGACACCAAACAAAGGCTTCAGTTTTATTAATACCTACATGTTTGCTAAATTTATTTTAAATATTTCAAGTTCACGTACTTTGGGATAACAGCTATAGGATAAAAGTTCCATAGATAGTTAACTTTGAATTAAATTACAAATACCTAAGAGTATGATCTATTTCGTAGTAGAATGTCATAGAACAAATCACTGGCCAAAGTGAATTCTTTAAATTATTTTAATGAGTTCTAATCCATTTACTAGTCTTTGTTCTACCTATTCCCCCAGAGAGCCATTATTCTAAAATTGATCAGATTCTCTTTCACTCATACTTAAAAACATTTAAAAGCCCTCTATTGCATGATGCATAAAATAACAGATTCCTATTAGGGAATTCAAGATTCAAAATCGAGTTTTTGGTCTAGACACAGAGCATATCCTTTGTATTAACATCCCATGCCTTTGCTTATGTTCCACTTTCTACCTGGGGTGCCTTTTTCTGATTTCCCATATGCTAAACTCTTATTAATCCCTCAGCTATCAACTCAACATCTCCTTGACTCTTCTTCAATATCAGATAAATGGTTTGGTCTTCAAACTTGATTGTACATGGAATCACCCAGGTAACTTAAAAAAGGAAGGAAGGAAGGAAGACCAATTTCTGGGTCCCAGATTTAGGGATTCTGATTTAGTTGATCTGAAATGCAGCCTAGGAATCAATATTTTTTAAAAGATTCCCCAGGTTAGGAGTTCCCTGGTGAGCTAGTGGTTAAGGATACAGCGTTGTCACTGCTGTACCTCAGGCCACAGCAGTGGTGCGGGTTTGATCTCTGGCCTGGGAACTTTTTATGTCACAGGTGTAGCCAGAAAAAAAAGGTTCCCAGGTGAATCTAATGTATAGTCAGAGCATCTAGTAGTATGATTGGGAGCCCAGATGATTCAAACTGTGGATGAATCTTGATTTTATTCCTTACCTTGTTGCCTAATTTCTCTGTGTCTCAGTTTTCTCATCTGTAAAATTGCAAAAATAATTATATTTAATTCTTAGGGTTGTTGTGAACTTTAGCTTAGATAATGCAGGTAGAGTTTAGCCTAAAACCTGCCATATTAAATATTAGCTGCTATCAGTAGGCACATTAGTTGTTCCCTTTGGGTTGTGATATTTATTATTTTTTAAATTAAAATTTAACTCTGTTGTAACCTTTATCACCTGTGCTATGGTTCTTAAAGGCATTTGTCTATTTATCCATCCACAGATTAGATCACTCCTGGGAGAAATCTGGTCCTGGCGTTCCCTGCCCCCAGCTTCCAATTCCGTTAGAATTATCTCCTATTGACCTTATCTCTTAGACAAAACAGAGTTGAAGACCACATTCTGTCTTTGGAGGAAAATTGTAGAAACTTCTTTAACTAATCTCTGTTCACCCAAGCTCTCCCGTCAACAGTCTTAAGCAACAATTTCTTATGTTTTTTTTCTCTGTGCTTCAAAAGACGTTGTAAAAATGGTTGTTATGAAGCTTATGATTCTTGATTTACAAATGCAATTACATTTTAGACTATGAGTGCTCTGAAGGCAAGGTCTGTGTCTTATTTCATTTGCACTTACGGCTTCTTGCAATGTCCAGGAACATAATAGGATTTAGTTTGTAGGATGGAAAAAAGGGGAAGAAAGAAATTTGGAGAGAAATAGTGTTTCTGAACCTACTTAAAAAATGTAATTGAAAGCAGTCTCTAAAAAGTCTCTGTTTCAAGAATTTAGATAGAACAGAAGGCAGATAGGAATATTGAAAAAAATCTCATACAACATAAATTTATAAATTATGGTGCAGCTGTCATAGACTAAACTGAAAGAGTTTTTGAAGCCTCGATATCAGTACTCTGATAATTTCTTAAGCTCTTCAATAAAATTTTCTATTTCTCTGCTCATTCCTTCTCCTTTCCAACTCCTTCCATGTTTGCCATTAACCTAAGCGAGTATTATGTCTTAAGAGCGGAGCACCATAACTAGGTTTATTTCTTACACAGAAGGCTATTGAATAACAGTGTTGCTTGGAAAAGAGAAATTTGAGAGGTGAATGGAAATGTTAAATTGTCTTTGCCACAGTGCTGATAAAAAATGCTTCTGGGGGTATTGAAAAGAGATGATTATATGAAGATGGTGAAAAGAAATCTGAATTTAATCTGTGTATTCTTTATGATTAAAGGGAAAATTAAAACCAGCTTAATAGTCATGCTGTTCAAGTGTTTTGTGGCATTTTAATAGTGTATTTTCACATTTTAGTACCAAACTCATTATAAAATATTTCAAATATCAGCATTTTACCATAACCACAAGACCATTAGAATGTATACTATTCTTTTCCTGTGGGAATTATATACCACTTCTTATTTATTAGCCTTGGGGCATGTTTCAGAGTACTTAGTACTGCAGTTTATGATCCAAAGGAGACAAAATATAAATGAACTACAGCCTCTCTTACTTGTAAAATTTAGACAATATTTTAAGGAGTTTTATATTTCTATTCTTCTTTCATTTTCTTTTAAAAGAAACAACATGTATCTTGCTTCTGCTTATAGAAGCAATGCAGGCTAATTATTTAACATTTTGAAAGCAAATAAAAGCAAAACAAGGTAAACAAATATCTCATAATCTTATGACTCCGTGATGATGACCAATGACATTTTGTCATATTTTATTTCAGCCCTTTTTATATGTGAAAGTGCATTAAATTTAACATGAAAATCCTACAGATGTTGTTATATACTTGCAAGTTTAAATATTAAAAGTGTTTCTGCAGCTTAATTTTTATGTTATTGGTTGCTTCAGTGGGCGTTGCGGGAAAGGGGATAAGACATGTATTATCTTAGCGCCATCTTATCTAGAAACCTTCTGCAATGGTTTTTGAACAAATGAGAATGATAAGAAACCAGAATCCACTCGCCACATAAAAGGTAGGAATACAGATTGGGAAGAGGGGAGTGTCAGGTTGGCTAATGTGAGAAACAGCAGATTCA
>PVHT021183634.1:31023847-31047159 GCA_004024745.2 Catagonus wagneri | reverse complement strand
GAAGGAAGCGGGGTGGGGCGGGGGGAGTGGGGGGGGGCGGACCACAAAGGTGAGACCCGTAGGCCAGAACAGGCAGGTACAGAGAAGCAGATCCCAGACAGGTAAGAGGGACTTTAACATCTTTTCTTTTTTCTGTCCTATCCAACATTAACTGCAAAAGAGAGCACAAGAGACACACCACCATTCTTTTGTCTGTGTAGATTAAAGTGCAGATACTCTAATCACTCACTCATCTCTACAGTGTCTTTATTTCTGAAGTCAAAGTTTCATCATTTTGACCCTCAAGGAAATAAAGGCATTGGGTGTGGGAGGGTCAAACGTCCAGTTAGGATTAGGTGGCGGTGTGAGCTCCACTGGTGTAATTGAAATTTGACACTCTTGTAACTCGCAGGCAAAGCTGTTGCCTGTTTCTTCTTCTGTATTAATATTGCATCTAATTAACCAGAAATCTCTCGAGAGACCTATGAACCTCGTTTTACATCCAAGGAAAAGGCTGTTCAGAGAAGTTAAATCATTAGTTCAACTTTGCACATATGATGAAGGAGCTCAGATTTAAATTCGGGTCTATTGACCTTGAAGGATGGTGTATGATTTTTAAAAATTTTGAGTGGAATTCTGGAATAGTAAAATCATGGGAGCTCTTAGGCTTGAAGAGTGTGAACAAAATCCCATAATGGGAAGAACAACTTCAAATCATATATATAGGGAACTCATTTCCTCAAGATTTGGTGTTCTCTAAGAAGATCAGTCTGTTCAAGATTTTCAGAAATTTGCCATAGGAAAATTATGGACGCTTGGATGCATTTTCAACTTCTCAGGCTTTATGTTCTTGGGCGCAAAAAAAGGGCTTTGTCTTTTTACATTTCTCTTTGGGAGTTCTCACTATGGTGCTGTGGGATCGCTTTGGGAGTGTTGGGACACAGATTCCATCCCTGGCCCTGCACAGTGGAATAAGGATCCAGCATTGCCACAGCTGCAGTCTAGGTTGCAGCTATGGCTCAGATCTGATCCCTGGCCCTGGAACTCCATATGCCACGGGAGGTCAAAACAAACAAACAAACAAACAAACAAGCAAACAAAACTTCTGTGAGGCAGTAAGATAGACTAAAAAAAAAAGGTGTGAGCCTTGGAGACAAATGGATTGGGTCCAAATTTCAACAGGACCATTAATTATTTTTAGGTATTGGGCATGTTAATGCTTCTGAGTCTGAATTTTGACATCTGTATAGGGGATAAAACTCCATTTCTCATAATCTTGCTCTTCTGATTAAATGAGATTGTATATTATGAAAAGCTGTCTAGCAATGCTGGCTGTTGATAAACAACAATTATTACCATACAGTGAACAAAATCATTCTTCCAAAAAATGCCAGATGTTATTCTTGGTTGTGTTTCAAAGAGCACTAAATATGATTGCATCCTTGGGGTGACTGCTTTGTAAGCCAGGTGTGAAAAGAAGGCATTTTACCAGAGAGTTTCGGTAGTCATACCAGCCAACTCATGTAATTCTAGACCAACTCAAGTACCATGTGGACCTGGTATCCATCTGTTGTTTGAGTAAATCATCATCCAATTCTTATTTGCAGTTAAACAAAATAGACAAGAGCATCTACCATTGCTTATTCATTGACAATGTGTCTGCTTTCTGTATAAATTATAGCATCTCAGTTGATTGTCTCTACATCTAAGCTTGGAATAGCCGCAATTGAATTTCTGTAACCTTGGCCAAATATTGAAAATATTTGGTAGAAAATGCAGCTCTGCTTTTATCTGGACACTCAGTTAACCTTGTACTATATCTGTCTGACCTTCACCTTTCTGCAATATTCTTTACCCACAGAATAAAATCTAAGATCTTCTGTGGTATACATCAGGGTGCCCACAAATTAATTTCTGCTCTCTCTGTTTCATGTTTCCTCCTCTTCTCTCCATGCTTTCAACTTTCTAGTCACAGTGGCTTTTCAGAGTCCCCAGCTGCCTCATGTTTTCTCTTTCTTGGTTGTAATTCCACCTGCATGAGGCCATTCCTTTACTTTCCAGTTGAGATGAACATCACACCCCAGAGTGGGATCTGGATTCTTGATCAGCTGTCAGATCAAGCTAACCCACCGGGGGGAACATTGATGGATGGGAAAACAGACAGATGAAATTTTTTCCTTTCTCTTGTTTGTGAACTATTCCCAGGTGTGGCTCACTTGGAGAAGCACCAATTGAATCTGTTTGCGGAGTAATGTGCTCCGTGTCTTTGCTTGTGAAGCTATAGCTATTGTAACTCACAGCATCACCTTGTATCAGATCTTCCTTGTCCCCTTCCTCCTGCTTTCTTTCTCTCTCTTTCTCTTCTCCCTCCCTCCCCTTCCATCTTCCCTCTTTCTTCCTTCCTTCCTTCCCTTCCCCTTTCTTCCTTCCTTTCTCCCTCCCTCCTTCCTTTCCTTTATCCTTTATCCTTTATCCTTTATCCTTTTAAGTCTTTGGCTTGTACCTCCCAAGTGAAGTATTAACTCCTTATTTCTTGTTTCAGGTTCAATTTGCTAGGGGACCCAAGATACACATTATCATTCCTCAATCCACCACACTTTTCCACACTTCCACGTTTTGTACATACTCTGCTCTGCTTGTAATGTTCCTCCACTCTCTCTATTCTTTTTCTTTTTGGCCCATGCCCGCAGCATGTGGAAGTTCCCAAGCCAGGGACTGAACCTGTGCCACAACGGCGACCCAAGTTGCTGCAGTGACAACACCAGATCATTAACCCACTGAACCACTATTCCTAAAGATCTGCTTCAGTGGCTTACATCTCCATTCCCCCAGAGTACCTGGCACCTCTTCAACTGCAAAAGCATGAGTCATGCTATTTTATATATATGTAATGGTGGACCAGTTGCCCTTAACAGACTGTAATATCCTGGGGGACAGGAAAATTGTCTTATTTTTTTCTCTATTTATAGCACTTAGAATAGTGCCTGCCTCATATATAGTACTCCATAAAGTTGTTTAAAGAAACTGAACCAGTTCAGTTCTATGCTTTCTTTGGTTGTTCTTGAGCATGATGTTTTAATGCTAAGATGTTTTTAATACTTTAAGGTTATTTAACTTTAAGTATTTAACTATTTTAATATAGTTTCTTTTTGACAAATTTCAGAAATTGGTGAAAATGATGAGCACATCTCTAGATGGTGTTACCCTAAAATCCTGTGTGTTGTGTACAGTCTTCTGTAATGCCTGACTTACTAGGATTCCAAAGCTTATCTAAGGACAAAACATGACATTGTTAGAACAGTTACACTTCAAATGGGTTTATGTAATGAATCTGGAGGATAGAAATTTAGGAAGGCTTCCGTGGGGTTGAGGAAGTATTTTATATTACTTGGATAAGCATTATGGGCCTAGAATTATAGAAGCTCTAGAATTAAGTGAAGCCTGCCATCTTGGATTTCCTTACTTAGTATACAGTGTTCTTTGATGACACTGCCTACATTTCTACCTTTCCCTGTGTTGATGTGTAGAACCTATGTACCTGGGTGTTTTCCTTTGACCCCAAGATGCTGGACAGGAGAGAAGGTCCCACAACCAATATGCTCTAGTAAATGTCCTTATGAGCAGATGCCAAAGATCATGAGATGCCAATAAATAATGGAAAAATGTGAACACTAATCTCTTACACTCACTCACTCACTCACACTTCTCTCTTTTGAATATATTCCTTCCATGGTCCCTCCTTTTCCTCTTGCTGCCCCCTTTTGTCTGAACTTTGTATTGTCTTGGAGGCCTTGATTGAAAAATTCATGTGAAAATCTAATGAGTTAAGCTAATACAAGAGCATTCCTTAACTTCCCTAGTGCAAGTATAGCAGCTGTCAAAAAAACCTCCTAAGAGCTTCTCAGCGCAATAGTGCTGACCATTTATAGTTTGTATATGATCCTATGGATGCAGAGAGAAGTAGATTATGGTAATTGTTGGGCCAGGGTTGCAGGAGGAGCTCATAATTCAGAACTAGGGTGGGGAAAGGTACTAGCATTTATTGGATGCCTAAATACTATTCTGGATATTTTATGTGTATAATTTTCCCAGTAGCAATATTGTAAAGTAGGCATTATATTTTCATTTTACATATGAGGAAACTGAGAACCCAGAGGGTTTTAGTAACTTGACCAGTGCTGCACATCCCAGAAAGCACTGAATTTATGACGGTTGCCATATGCACACATGCTAGCATCACTTCTTTCAGATGTGGTATGGTGAGGGCTGTCTAGGAAGAAGATAGTTTTACACATTAGATGAATTCACACCCTTAGTGCCATCTGTTTCAACTGCTATTGAAATACTCATAATGTATTAAACTATTTCAGACACAAGATTACTTCCTGCAAAAGGAACCGTTTCTCATATAACTCTTCTGGGTTATATAAGAAATAGGAGACAATGAAGATTTAACAGTGGTAGTTGAGAATGGCAGTTCAACAGTTAATGCCTGTGGCACAAAGCATCCTGTAGAGATGAACAACAGAGTGAGAATTTCAGCATATTGGACTTTGGCAGGCATAGAGTGCAGCAAATGAGCCTCTTGACATATGATGGCATCTCATCAATTGAAAAGCCTAAAGAATGTTCTAAACCTTCCGGTCTCTTCTCCTGCAGAGATAATATCACATCATTTCTGAGAACAGCAGAAAGTTTATTTTGTGTACTTTTCAAATTTAAAAACTCACACACAAGTTCTTATAATTTGAATGGTTGAACAAAATGTTCAACCCCATTGTCTCTTTTAGTTATTACTGTTGAGAAGCCACTTTAAGAAAAAGACCTTTCTTTTCTCTTTTCAAAATAAAGACCCAAGCCTCAAGAATCCACCAAAATAAATTATTTGACACAATTTTTTTCAGAAAAGAAGCACATGTGAGTATTTCTTAATCTTCCACAAAGCTCTCCACCCCCATAAAAAAGGAAGAATTAAAATGAAATGATAGCAACTCGGAGTCCAACAAATTGTGATTGTTAAGAGAAAAATATAATAAAAGCGGAGGTGTACTCCAGGTGGTTCCATCTCAGAGCTCTCTCTTCAACAGCACTGTTTTTCATACCTACTCTCATGTATTTATTAGAAGCCTTTCTCCTCATCTACTGTCTGGCTGCCATTCTTGGCTTTCTTATTAAATTTAACGTGATCAGTGTGGAATGCATATATCTTTTCTGAAAGCCCACTTTAACTCATGGCCCCCCACCTATTTTTAAAGGAATGGTATTATACTTACCATTGCAATTCCAGAGCCATCGTGAAGTCCCCTTCTCTGACAGATTGCCTCTTCAGATCATCACCTTTCTCAACAGCCACAGTTCTCCCATGAGCTTTTGCCTTCCCATCCTTCAAGCCATCATGCTCTTTCAGGCCATTCTCGCCTCACATATAAATCACTGCCATGGTCTCTTAGTTGACTTCCCCTTATCTGTTCCATCCTTCACTGCTTCTCATAGCTTCTAGTAGCTGATCTCAAACTCTGATTTTCATCCATCAGCCTCACTACTGATTAACTTCATGATCCCTCCCTTCTAGCCAGGCAGTTCTCTTCACGGTTTTCCCAAAGCATGAGGGTATTCCAGGAACTATTTTAAGCACTTTTCACATATCATGTAGTTCAGTTCTCATACATGTATAGTGAATAAGAGTGCTGACTGGTTGCACTGGACATTGAACTTGGGGCCGATAATATAATCCATTGTATGACCTTGTAATGTTCCTCCACTTGGGCAGATAAGGTAACTAACTGTTCCATGTGTTTGTTTCCTAATCCGTAGAATGAGGATAATCCTAACACCTACCTTACTAAGTTATTGTAAGGATTTAATGCAGACACAGATTAACAGTGCTTGGCCCATAAGGCATGCTCAATGTTGGCTATTAGTGTCACATTATACAGAAGAAGACACTGAGGCACAGACAGGTTAAGCTATTGTCAAGGTCCTATAACTCTTAGTGAAGTTGGCGTCTGAACCAAATCTGACTATAAAATTCACCTAAACATGCTGTGAAGCTTCTCTTTACACCATGTACACCTGCAGTCGCTCCTCAATCTCTTTCCTTTAAGGAATAGCATAGACTTCCAGGACCATGAGAAGTTGCCCTCACTCTACTCTGAGATGCCATGGAAGCCACGGAAAGGGAGCAGGTGCTTGTGGCTCTAGCCACTTCATCTTGACTCCTGGCTAGGGGGCCGTGATAGCCAACACCTGACCCCTCTTGTACTCTGAACTATTTGAGTGAAAGTTCCTGGTTTGGGCAGAAAACGTTGAACTCTCCGGATTAAGATGCCTGGATTGAGGCTCTTATTGAGGGAAGCAGATCAATGCAATATTTTTATGTCATAGAAAAGGCTATTAAAGAGGTACTGCCTGTACTTTAGGATGCTGGAGCTGGCTGAGAGACCTGGTGTCCTCCTAGGGATCATCCTCTGCTGAAAGGAGTCCATTTTCAGTATATGGGCCATGTTTATGGCTTGAAAATTTCCAAACAGAGAAGAACTCTTGAGATCCATAATTATTAGTGTAGGACCGAGTTACGTGGTTTAGGCAGAGAGAGATCCCTAGAATGCTGGAGGAAAGAAAGGAGAAAACTAATATTTTATTATATAAGGATCTCTTCTGTACCAGACACCATTCCATACATTGTCATATATATATTCCAGAAATAAGTTTGTCAAATTTTAAAAAGCACTTTTTATGTGCTAGGAAAGCACATGATAATTCCTGGGGCTCTGAGATGAATATGGTGGACATATTCACGTCCTTGCCCTCATGGAGCTTACAGTCTAGCAGAGGGAAAGATATAGAGCAAATATTTACATATTCCCTTCAACCCCTGAAAAGCACGAATATAGTTCCATTTATAAATGTGGACACTGAGGCTCTGAGATGTAATCCATCTTGCTTAATATTGCAGGCCCATTAAGTTAAGAAGTGGAAGGAGTTCTCTGGTGGCCTAGTGATTAAGGATCCAGTGTTGTCACTGTTATGGCCGGGGAACTTCCACACGCCCAGGCATGCCCCCGCCTCCCCGGAAAAAAAAAAACAAAACAGAAGTGGCATTTTAGTCCCAGTTCTTTCTAGATGTTAATTTTAATATCCTCCCATTTGCCGTAGAGTCTCTTCTGCCATTAATTTTATGGATAGCTTTGTAGCTAACATTAGGTTAAACAATAAATTTCAGAGGCAAGCTTCTGAGATTTTGACTTATATTGGATTGTTATTCATGAAATAAGCCAAATCCTTTCATTCAGCCTACAGAAATTCTCAGCATCAGGAGTTTTGAGTATTGACTCTTTTGCATAAGCACTGGGTATATTAGACATAATTATCTCTGAATAACTCAATAACAATAAAAATTTTTCTACCTAATCCTGTAAAAGGTATGTCTGTTGATTTCAAATAAAATTAGTTCCACGTGAAAAAGTGGCTTGAATGGTAGTATTTAATCCTCCTCTCAGCCCCAGCAAGTAGAGTCTTACTGAAATGCCAGAAAAGATATAAAAATAAAGAACATTTTGTATCCACCCTGGGAAAAAGGAAAGGATATGTGATCATCAGAATAAGCTTAAGAAAGCTTCTCTCACGGTTGTCTCCATGTCTGTCACAGCAAAGGTTTATTCCTCAACCCCCCTCTCCTTTACATTTTTCCTGGAATGTTACCTTTCCAGTGAGACCTTATGTGCAAATTTTCCTAGCCCTCTTCTTCTGATGTACATTCGTCTTCCCTGTTTTATTTTTTCTCCATAGCTTAAAGTAATCACCCATACTATAAATTTAGCTTTTTTATTGTATTGTCTGTCTTCCTGATTTGTATTACTAGAATAGAATCTCTACAAAGGAATGGTTTCTTTCATTTTTCATTGCTATATCCCTGTTGCCTAAGATCCTGGTATACAGTAGGCACTGAATCAGTAATTCTTAAATGAAGGAATCCCTGTTTTCCTTATGAGGAAACTGAGGTTATAGAATACTGTGCTCTCATTCTGCCCCATTTTATGGTCATCACTATGTTTATGAGATTTCTCCATGTTGACATATATAGATTTTATTAATTCTCCTTGGCACGGTATTATATAATTTGGATATTATTTTTCTGTTCCCCTATGGATGGGCATCTGTGCTGCTTCCAATTCTAATATAACAGCTTAGTGCTGGTTTGAGTTGGGTGCTTCCAATTGGCTCAGAAGTGCAGAAATCAGCAAAAGCCTGAAGCTAAGGACAAAAGGAACTAAGTCCATCCACGTTCTATGTGGATGGAACTCTCAGCCACAGGTGTCACCTGCCTCTCTGCAGGGCTTGCCTCTCCCAACTGGTTTAAGAAGTGGGTTGGGGGAGTTCCCATTGTGGCTCAGTGGGTTAAGAACCCAAATAGTATCCATGAGAATGTGGGTTTGATCCCTGGTTCTGCTCAGTGTGTTAAGTATCCGGCATTGCCATGAGCTGTGGTATAAGTCAGAGATGTGGCTTGGATCTGGCGTTGCTGTGGCTGTGGTACAGGCTGGCAGCTACAGCTCTGATTCAGCCCCTAGCCTGGGAATTTTCATATGCCATACTTGTGGCCCTAAAAAAATAAATAAATAAATAAGACAGGTTGGGGAGAAGAGGAACTGAACTCCTCTTGAGGAGTACTGTGTTCACAGAGAAGCTCTCTCTTCATCTGTGTGTGTGTGTGTGTGTGATGGGCATATGTCCCTTTCCTGAATGTCAGGAAAGGAGTGCACAGGAAATAATTTATAAAGTTCCAGGGTGTCCAAACTGCCCGTCATTACAGTTTGAGTTCAGGAACTTCTCCTCTGAATGTCGCTGATGCCCTGAGATACTGGAGAAGGGGACCTAAGAATGAAGATCCAAGAGAAGGAACGCCAGGAAAGCAGGTTGAGTCTCCTCTACTTGGCGTGGCAAAACTGTGCTCTTTTTCTGTCTTTTAGGTGATGGCGACATTTCTTTGACTGTCATTTAAAGATTTGAGTTGAATTTTGGTACATTTGCTGTTGATCTTTCATCTTCCATCATTGACTTGAAAGTAGTTTTCTTTCTTGTTTTAACAGTATTCTCCTAAAGCCCCAGTGTTTTAAACAAAAGGGCTGATGTTAAAGGTTTTCATGTGTGGTTATGTAACTCTTACTGTGAAGACACAGTGCCTTTAAAATGAGGAAAATCATGCTGCATTCAGGAGTTTTAATGGGAGAGAAATAATTTTTGGTTATATATAACAAAATAGTTCTACTTGAGGTCTTGAATAAATCAGAGTAGACAGCTAAATAGAGTAACTTTTAGATATATTAAGAACAGTATCCAAGCTGCCTTTAAAGTGTCCTGAGTAGGATATATATACACATATTTTTGACTAAAACATAATTTATTTATAGTTTTCAAAGTAACATATTCACTCAAAACAACTTGTGTGTAGTCTTAAAATTCCATCTAATTCTTACTCTATATCATGCTGTGTAACTTAAAGATCATATTTATTAAATATGACCTCAAAGTTTTTTTTTTCCCATTCCAAAGGCAATAGTCTGCATCTATTAATCCCAAGTTCCTAGTCCGTCCCACTACCTCCTCCTTGGCAACCACAAGTCTATTCTCCAAGTCCATGATTTTCTTATCTATGGAAATGTTCATTTATGCCAAACATTAGATTCTGGATATAAGTGATATCATATGGTATTTGTCTTTCTCTTTCTGACTTCAAATTTTTATAAGTAAAGAAATCACACTTTTTTGA
The DNA here is from genome assembly GCA_004024745.2 of Catagonus wagneri. Classification (NCBI taxonomy): domain Eukaryota; kingdom Metazoa; phylum Chordata; class Mammalia; order Artiodactyla; family Tayassuidae; genus Catagonus; species Catagonus wagneri. The sequence goes on along the minus strand of PVHT021183634.1, from coordinate 31,037,411 downwards.
AGTGATTAAAAGCATCAGGTCATAATGTAATATCAAGACATTATTTGTACATAATTTAGTTAATAAGGCTTTTCTCATTAAACCTTATTACATGCCTCCCATACATTGATGGTGCCGTTTATGATTTGATCATATCTTCTACCCAAGCTCCTTCTGTGTAGAATACCTTGTCAAAATTATGTTTTCCTCTAATACTCGGTCAGTTAATGTTTGTTATAAGACTGATAGTTTTTATTAAAGTTATACTGAACTGAAATCATGCCTTTAAAGGCTCCGACTGTTCACCCTGTGATTTCTTCTCACTTTTTTCCAAATCTGGTTATTGCATATTGTGTTTGAATTGACTTCCATTGCCAAAGTTTTGATTAAGTAAATGCCATTGCTAGAAATTAAATTAGAAGCACTTATCAAATTGCAGCCAAGTGATATCGATCTCTAAATGTAACCTATATATTCAGTGCAGCATGCAGGGTGTGGAGCTAGCTATCTATGAAATGAACTGTAGTAATAAATTGGGTATGCTACATTCCTCATCATGCTTTTAGTATCCATTAACCAATTACTAAAAAGTGAGGGGGGGATGGGCGGAGAAAGAGGATGTACATGCTGCAGATTTTTAAATGTATAGTATTAGCAATGAAGAGGGCATTGCAGCATTCACTTCTTTATAGTTCCTTCTTAGGAATTCTTTCCTAAATCATTTCTCTACTGCTCATCATTAGGTTGTGGGGTGTATAACTTACTGCATGCACTCAGGTCGGTTCTTCTCTGGAGAAATGCTACTACTGGCAGAACTTCTTTTACACTACAACTCCTTGGGAGATTTTGCTCAAACCCAGGGCATTGGAGGAGCTGCTGCCAGTATTCCTCCACCAGGAATATTGAAGGCCTCTTGCCCATTACCTTCAATTAGGGAGAGTAGGTGTCCCAACAGACAGCTGTAAATGCTGAGGAGGCCTCTGCAGCTGCCAAGTTAGTGCCAAGATTCTGCAAATAAATGGCCAAATTGCTGCCTGGGGGCACCAAGGTTTAGAATTTTCCATGCAGGGGCAGTTACCTCCAGCTTAGAGGTGAAAAAGAACTTCTGTTGAGGCTTTTTCCCTTCCAGGGAGGGACTGCCAGCATACAGTGAAGCCTCAAATTAATTGGATGTCAGCCCTGACTTTGCTATTGGGAGGACTGTGATAACTGGGTCATTCTTATTTTAATCCTAGCCAAGGAAGTTGGAGGATTCAAATAATTGCCTGGGAGTTCCCACTGTGGTGCAGCAGGTTAAGAATCTGACTGTAGCGGCTGGAGTCACTGTGGAGGTATGGGTTCGATCCCCCCGGCCCAGCACAGTAGATTAAAAGGATCCGGTGTTGCTCCGGCTATGGTGTGGGTTGCAGCTGTGGCTCAGATTCAGTCCCTGGCCGGAGAACTTCCATATGCAGCAGTGTGGCCATAAAATTAAAAAAAATAATTTCCCTGATATTTCTAGGGCAAACTAGAATAGTCGCTGTGGTTCCTGGATAAAACTGATCTCTTGGCTAAGTCTCATCTTATTCTCACTTGAGTCTCTTTATCCTCCTTCCCCTCCTTTGCTCCTTTACTTACCTGAGATATTGGGTGGTAATGAAAAGAGCTTTGGAGCTAGAAAGATTTGCATCAAATCTCCAGTTTTCTGCTTATTAACCGGTGTGACTTTGGACAAATGGCTTTCTGTGTTGATCCTGCATTTTCTCATCTACTAAATGGGTTGTTGTGAGAATTAAATAATGAGTTCAATGATACAAATAGCCTTGCATCTGGTACAACGTTGGCATATCAAGTTCTAATTCTTTTATTTTTCCCAATATTATGTGTCCATTTTATTCATACTAGGGCTTCACAGCTGTCATGTACAAAACTTTAAAACGTATCCTGATGCTCTGGAAACATCTTGTAAGATAACTGGCCACATTAAGCACTGTTCAGTTCCAGGCCAAACTGACTCTATGTCTATTCCATCACTCATTGACTGAATAATTGATGGACTGACTCATTCATTGAAAAATTATCTCATAACCAACACTGTATTCTGGATGATGCTTGTACCAGGCAGTGGGGAAGAGGAAGTCTTTTCAAGGAGAGAAATGAGCATTAAGTCTGGGAAGGTGGAAAATTTTCTCATAAAAAAGAGAAATGTGCTATGCATATATATGGCATTTTATTTGAGACTAACTTTCTGAGAAATAAAAGTGATAAAATCCTACCCCAAATGATTTGTTTAGTGGTTCTATATTTTCATCTCTTTGGCTTTCTCAAAGTGGGTATCTATCTTCATGCTCGAGGCAGCAGGACGTAGAGATTGCAAGCACAGACATAAAGACTCCAGTCTAGAACTACACTTGCTGGTTTGCTGACTCTAGGCTCAGTCAATTACCGCTTACATGACTGTGGTTAAGTAACTTAGCCTCTCAGTGCATCAGTTTCCTCATTTGTAAAATGGAGCCTATAACAGTTAATCGCCTGATAGGGCTGTTGTGAGGATTAAGTTGGCTAATATTTGTAAAGCATTCAAAACAGTGCTGGACATATAGCCCTAGAGTATTGATAGTTAGCCTAGGGTATTAACAGTTATCCCTAGAGTATTAATAGTTAGTAGTGTAAAGCAATGTCTATAATCAGTGGTTACACTGTATATTTCCTATATTCTCACAGAAGATTTTGTCCAGATTTGTTCTTTAATTTGTATTATAGAACAAGAGGATATGGAACACTCTCTTCCAAATTACATGCCCAACCTTAAGATTCCTATATACCAACCATCTCTGTCTCTCTCTCTCTCTCTCTAGCTCTCCTTTATTAGGAATCACAGAATAAAATAAGTCCATTGATAATAAATGTTGGATATTTGTGGGCTGTGGAGGGTGGTTAGTGATATATCTAAAAGCTGAAATGATGGAATGAAATTGGCTGGATTATTCCTGTAAGAACTTTACCGGCACTAATGAAATGCAGTGGACCCATTTCCCTCTACGGAACATCTGGTGCAATTTCCCCTTTGGCCATAAATTTCTGCAGCCACAGACAGCTGAGCAATAAATTCTTTGTTTAATTTCTCATAGCCCTCTGTTGGGAAGGGGTTCCTTCACATGATTATACTTGATGTGAAAAAGAAATGACATTGTTCCTATTCACTTTTAATCAGTTTGTTTCTCTCTGTGTTATATATAATGCTTAGGTTATTTTTACACACTTAAGCATAATGGGATAATTAAATAGAGTTCTAATGCTCTTAATTCTCCCTGTTTTTATAAAATTGTGTTTCTTTTAATTGTATCGAGTTTGAGAAAAGGAAGCCATACATTTTATGTAGTTATCTATTTTGGGATTTGTACTTATGCCATTAGGTAGCCCTAATCCCCACGGACTCACACATAGTCATTAACTGTATTTTTAGGTGCAGTATTGCCTAGGGTCAGGGGAAAGATTTAACTCCTGTGTCTTAGGCTGTCATATGCTCTGCCTGGAAGATGGTCCACAGCAACAGGTTAGAGCTCATGGAGTTAAATGTTATTCTTCCATTTTTCTCTCTTCTTTTTTGTAGAATGAAAGTTTCCAAATTAATCATTCTTCACCAATTTTTTTTGGTTTTAATAATTTGAATCTATAATGATTTAATTTTCACAGCTTCCGGGTTTCATTTAGAATCCTTTACAGCAAGCATTTTACGGTGGTGCACCAGTAAGTAGATCTCTGAGGGGAAATGCCTTGGCTTGTAATGCATGTCCCCATGATATAAATGTTCACATCATGGCTGAATCCAGGATGCTGACATGACATCCCTAAATATGAAGTTGGGAAGACCTGTGTACATCTGGTGCTTGAGAGCCAATGAGGCAGCTCTAGCACTCCACTGCCTCTGTAATTTCTTTTTTGTCTTTTTAGGGCCACACCTGCGGTGTATGAAAGTTCCCAGGCTAGGGGTCAAATTAGAGCCACAGCTGCCAGCCTACACCACAGTCACAGCAGTGAGGGATCTATGACACATCTGAGACCTACACCACAGCTCATGGCAACGCCAGATCCTTAACCCACCGAATGAGGTCAGGGATCAAACCCACATCCTCATGGTTGCTGGTCAGCTTCATTAACTGCTGAGCCATAATGGAACTCCTGCCTCTCTAATTAACAGCATATTTTAACCAACAAAATGAGTCAGTATTCCCAATTATTCTATATCAGCTTAAAGACATTGTATATACATATGTATAAATGTATGTGTGCATATATATATGTATGGGCATGCATATATATGTATATAGATGTGTGTATATATCTATATATGCACACACAGGATACATTTTATGTCTCTATATATCTATATATCTAAATCTCTTTTGAGCCAGAATTTTAGGCATTTTGATTTCCTTGGCAACTGAGTATCATGTGATTGCAAGTGAAATCCAGTATAACAGCTTTATTCCTTTGGATAATATGTAAATGAATAAGGATATTAGGTATAAAACTCCAAAACTGGAGAGATTCCATTTTATCAGATTGCTTTTCTAACAAGCCAGGTGTTCTTAGATTAAAAAGAAGAAAACAGAACATTTTTCAGTAAGCTGATTTTTAGTTTAACTCTATTTAAATGAACAAAAGGTCTAATTAAAGAGTCATCTCCTGTTACACTTCCCCAAAACAGACCCAGATTGCTGTAAATTGTGATTTTCTTCAATCACTCAAGTTCTGCTCTCTATGGAATCTCTCTTAGCCTGACTGAGGTTATTCCTGGGATGGGCCCAGCTTGGAAAGCTCTCAGAACCTTGATAATTCTGTCTTTATTATCCTGAATGAACTGGAATTTAGCAAAGAAGTTGTGCATAGTGCCTAGTGTTATTCAGCTGGCTGTAGTTGTGTGTCTGTCCATAATCTCCCAGTGTAATTGTGCCCTTGGACTTCTCTGAAATTCAGTTTTCCATGTAAACAGCCATAGATGTCATGGTTGGAGGAGATAAACTGACTTTGTTTCACTGAAACACTAGACCTGATAAAACAATGAAGTTCGTTCCTGTTATCAATAGGGATTATAATGTTAGCAGGTCCAGCTACTTGATTTGCGAGGTCCAGTGCAAAATGAAAATGTGAGTACATTTAGAATGGGTAAGCGATGAGATCCTACTGTATAGCACAGGGAATTATACTCCATCTCTTGGGATAGAACATGATGGAAGATAATATGAGAAACAGAATGTATATATAAATGCGTAACTGAATCATTTTGCTGTATAGCAGAAATTGGCACAACGTTGTGAATCAAGTATACTTTAAAAAATAGATAAACAAGAGGGTCCTACTCATAGCACTGGGAACTATATTCAGTATCTTGTAATAACCTATAATGGGAAAGAATCTGAAAAAGAATATATATACACACATGTATATTTCTGTACATATCTATATCTATATCTATATATATATATACGTATAAAACTGAATCACTTTCTATACATCAGAAACTAACACAACATTGTAAACCAACTATACTCAATAAAAAGGAAAAAAGAGAAAAAATGAAAATGTGAGGTTCCTTGTTAGAATCACAGACTGAAAAACTTATGGTTTCCAAATGAGGCAGCTTGGGGATCCGGGGGGTGTGCTGGGGGTTTGGGATGGAAATGCTATAAAATCTGGTTGTGCTGATCATTGTACAACTGTAGATGTAATAAAATTCATTGAGTAATAAAAATCGTTAATAATTTCAAGGCAAGTGTGGGGCCCTGAGTACTGCACTGGCCATAGGTCCATGAAACTAAACCAGTTGTTGGGCATCAGTGTGGGTCCTCTGAACCTTCTTTCCCCATCCTGTGGAGTCCCTGTGATGATGGATGGAGCCGGACGGCTGCAGGAAGGACAGTACGTACCTAGATTTGAGGAAGCTTCCATCAACATGGACAAGAAAGTTTTCAGCCTTTAAACAAGAAATGGCAGTCAGTGTTTCCTTCCAGAAGACAGCTTAGGCAGAGAATTACAATATAGAGCAGCAGAATGCTCAGTCAGAATAAATTCAGTAGAAAAGGAATTGCCATGACATGAAGTCCAAAGGATAAATTTGGGGTTTCCCAAGCAGAATCAGAAAACTTAAATCTAAAATGTTCTGTGAGAACAATTCAGTGAGAACTAATCTATGTAGCCTACCCTCTAAGCAAGAACAACTAAGCAGAAAAAATCATCCCCATTTTCTGCTATGATTCTGCAAAATGGCACTAAAACAAAAGACTACAATCTGTGAAACCAGCTGCTAACTGACTTGGTGGAAAATGCTTAATTAGTAATATCCAGAGGTTAAAATACAGTTTAGATTTTTTTTTTCTGAATGTAAATATCCTCTTATGGCCAATGCATTACACAGATCAATTGGAAATGATTTTTCCACTGTAAAAGGATTCTCCAGAGCAGAATTTTGTCTAAAGCCTTGCTGTCACTTAAAAACGTAAAGAGTTGACAGTTCTTATTCTTCTACCTTGATATAAATGACAACTGGGGACACGCCAGAAAAGGTAGAGGCAGGAAATCGTAGCTGGCTGAGTCAGAGTCTGGATATTAGGGGGAATAAAGCATGATGAAACTTGTCCCGAGTTGAATACGGTGTTAAGAAATAAGCAAGTCCATTGCTAGTCTTGAACCTTAGACCTGTTAACCGGTAAACTGAGGCATGTTAAAATTTTTAACAGTTTATTTCAGCAAATGTCAATTGGAATCAGGTGGTGCCAAACCAGAGGGGTTAGGAGCTTGCTGCCTAAGGGAGCCAGGGGAAGGGCTTGTATAGAGACAGTGTGGAGGCAAAGAAAGGAGATGATTTGATTGGCTGTAGCTTAAAGCCTAGTTGGCTGTGTGTGACTGGTTGTCCTTAGTATTTTGATTTTGTAATCTTGATGTATTTACAGGCTTAGATTTTGGTTTTCTTGTATAAATCACCACCACCAGTACCACGTCAGTCTAATGGTTTCCCTGTTTAATTAACTTAAGACTGTATTTCTAGCACTACACACCTTAGGAGATGTGGTTGTCTTCCATGGCTTCAGCAAGTCCTTGAGCCGGACACTTGCAAAGATCTGCCTCTAGCTTGTAGCTCTTTTCTGAGCTGTGGACTTAGACCTCACTCCCCACCACATTCCCAGTCACACTGAGTTTGTGGGATTTAGAACACACGGCCCGGTACCTTTCCCCTTGCTCTTCTCTCTGCCTAACCTTCTGTCTTAGACATTCACCCACCACCAGCACCTTGCCCTACCTTCTCTGTAACTTGCTAACTTTTCACATTCTTCTAGACTCAGTTCAAATGTAGTTCTTCCTAGAAGCCTCCCTCCCTTTGCTTTCTGATTTTTATGCCCTTCTTCCAGCATCCTTCTTACCTACAATGCTTATGGCAAATTGTGGATTAATTAATTTGTCTCCTTCCCCAAAGCTAGAGCTCCTTTAAGGGTCAGAACCAATCAGGTCATGTTCTTGTTATATTTTCAGTTCTTTAGCCCAGTGCTGAAGCAATGTGTGTAATAATTGCATGCTGGATGAGTGAATGAATGGATGAATGAATAAAATAAACACATACATACATACATAAATAAACAGACACTGTAATTCCAGAGGGGCAAAAGAAGAAATATTTTCTACATTCTGGGCCCTTCCTCTAAGAAAAATTGTTTGGGAGTGGTTATGGAGAGGTAAGAAGTGTAAGGATTAGTTACATGTAAGCTTAACATGTAGTTAGTTGACTGCTACTGAGAACACGCTTAAATAGTGTAAACCTGGAGTTTGTTTCCTCACTTCCTCTGTAAGGGGTGATGAGGAGAATTGTTTTACTCCTGTGCTGCTGTATATCAATATGGCCTTCAATCGTGACTTTCTGTTCTGGCCAGGCATTTGGGGTACTCATACCAGGGCCTTCTTATTAATTCACTCTCTTGTTCCTTCAAAATGTTTCTCTCTCCAACGCTTTTGACTATATTCAGGAAATTGCTAATATGGCCGAGGGGGATGGACTGGGTTCTTGCTGTGAGCTCGCTGCTTCCAGGGCCATAACTGAGGCTCTGGGAAGCAGGGCGGTTGGTGGTTGGTTGGCTGCTGCCTTCTCTTATCTTACCTTCTTTGCTTGATATTGACTTTGGCTGCTTGGTTTCTTTTGGGACAGCCAGTCCTTGGTGCTTGGTTTTACTTTCCGCTCAAACAGACCCAGAAAATGGAACCACCTACCTCAACTGTGGGTAGACCAAGCCTGTAAGGCTAGTCCAAGAGACCAAGTGGTAGATACTTGAGAAAGTGATGGAGTGAGTTAATTTGGAGTGAGAATCTTGGCAGTGAACATACAGGTGATCGGACAGACAAGTGTTTTTAATTTCTTATGTTCTTCTCAGAGTGTGTTAGAAAGAAATATCTGTAAAAGGAAATAGATTCATACATCCCATAAGTTCTGAAAGAGGCAGATGAAAGTCCTGCATTGTAGACCCACTGATAGCATCAAGGTCTGTTAGGAAGAGAAGATTCAACCTCTTGATTTCTTAGGTAATCATAATAATTGGCATTCCTTGAGAATTTACTGTGTACCAGTATTAAATATCATCTTTCTATTATTTCATTTAATCCTCAAAATAACTCTGAAAGGTGGGCCTTTTTATTCTCATTTTTCTTTCTTTCTTTTTTTCTTTCCCTCCCTCCCTTTCTTCCCTCCTTCCTTCTCTTCCTTCCTTCCCTTCAACTGCACCTGTGGTACATGGAAGTTCCCAGGCTAGGGGTTGAATCAGAGCTGCGGCTTTAGGCCGGTGCCATAGCCACAGCAACACTGGATCAGAGCTACATTTGTGACCTATGCTGCAGCTTGTGGCAATGCTGGATAATTAACCTACTGAGCAAGGCCAGGGATTGAACCCACATCCTCATGGACACTATGTTGGGTTCTTAACCCACTGAGCCACAAAGGGAACTCCCTATTCTCCTTTTAAAGATGAGGATCTTTAGATCAGAGAAGTGAAATAAATTACTTGATGTCAGGTAACTAGTAGGTGGTGGAGCCAGAGTTAGGACCCATGAGACCTTTAATTTTACATCTGTAATAATATTAGCTGATATTTATTTTTGAGTGGACAGACACTGAGAGGAGCCCTTAAATGCACAAAGTCTTTGCATCTTCATGACTTTGGAAGATAGATATTATCTTCGCTAGACAGACTAGGAAACTGAGATTCAAAGAGGTTAAGGGGCCTATTCAAGGTCAAGTGGCAGAAATGCACTAGAAATCAGGCCTCTCTCAGGTGAGTGCTCCTTTAATTCCTTCAGGTTATGTCAATGTCAGGTTATGTCAAAGTTTAGAGGGAATTTTTGACAGTATTATCTTCATAATCTAGAAGGGGAAGTGGGGCAAGTTAATGTGCCAGATTGCTTATTGGTATTCTGCACTTCTGCTTACCTGGGTTCTCTTCCAGCTATCACAGGGGTTAGAAGCCTGGAATTACATTTCCCAGAATCCTTGCCACCACAGTTCTACTTTAGGTTACACAGGTGAAAGAAACTTCCAGATTTGGAAAAGGAAAAGAAGCAGAAGACAGGATCTTGCTTCATCTTCCATCTCCCACTGCTCACCATCTTCTCATTTACTCTACTCTAGCCCTGTCATCCTCTTTGCTATTTAACAAACACCCCAAGAGTATGACACTGTCATGGATTTTGCACTTGATCATCTTTCTGCCTGGATTGTCCATTCTTCAGATATCCACATGGCTTTCTCCATCTCCTCTTTGTTCAGGTATCTCCTCCTTACTGAAGCCTTCTCTTAGGATCTCATTTAAAATTGTAAAATCGGAGTTTCCGTTGTGGTGCAGTGGAAACGAATCCGACTAGGAACCATGAGGTTGTGGGTTCAATCCCTGGCCTTGCTCAGTGGGTTAAGGATCCTGCGTTGCTGTGAGCTGTGGTGTAGGTTGCAGATGTGGCTCGGATCTGGCATTACTGTGGCTGTGGTATAGGCCAGCAGCTGTAGCTCCGATTGGACCCCTAGCCTGGGAACCTCCATAGGCCATGGGTGCGGCCCTAAAAAGAAAAAAATTGTAAAATACACCCTGGCACATGCTAGTCCCCTTTCCTTGCTTCAGTTTCCTTCATAGCATGTATTATCATCTGTTTATTTTGCTTTTTAATTTATTTCAGTCTCTTTCCAGTAGAATGTAAGCTGCACAAAGGTGATTATTCCTGTCTGTTCGTTACATGATTTCCAGGTCCAGGAACATATCTGGCTCAAATTAGGCATGCAATAAATATTTTGCAAATGGATGAGAATAAATACTGCCCCTGACAGGTGACCACAGGTGGTGATTCTGTGCATGGGGTACTGTTGCTCTCTTGGACATTGTTTGTAAGAATCTTATTTGTTTTGATTCAGAGCCTACGCTTACCTTTGCTTTTACTCCTCCTTCTTCCTGCTACTCTGATCTGTGAGGGCATCTGTGTTTGGTAAAAGATCCAGTTTTCCATAAAAAATGCAGATGGCACTATCAGGAAGGCTACGCACAGCAGAAGCCTCACTCTGCCAAGCATTTGTAAGATCTTCATTGCGGCAGTCAGTGAGGCACCAGAGGGGAGGCAGGAAGGCTGTCTGCCATGATGGGGAGCAGTATTTCATCCCTGACATTGTTTAGAGTTGCCCGTGAATGGTGATAGTAGGAAACTGGCTTTTAGTTGGCTTTATGTATAGCTTTTTTTTTTTTTTTTTTTTACAGAAAATATAGTTCCTTATTGCCTTCACAGGAACTGGTCCACTGACACTGCCCTACCCTTGGTACCGTACCTACAGGTAGCAGTACAAAGGTGGCTGGGGGTCTGAAGCTGACCTCTAACTGGTCACGCCCACAATGACTGGAATCTAACTGTCGTAGCGCCTCTACCACTGAACAGTGTTCATTTGCCATGAAGGTTAGTGTGGACACTAGTCCAGATCTTGAATTTGTTTAGTTTATTCATTGCTTCCCGATAGTCCATTCATATTTCCAAGTCCTGAACTTACACGTTGCAGCGAGGTTTTAGGTCTATTACGTATTTCTTTATAGCAAATCACTCTAAAACTTAATGGCTTAAAATAACATTGTCTCAGATCTTCTCAGGGCTAGGAATCTGGGCAGCCTAGCGGAGTCTTCTTTCTCAGGGTTTCTCTGTGGGTGACAGGCTCTTTTGGGTTGGCGCTTTGTGCCATACTTGGTTATTTTGAGTTATTCAGAACCAGATCATAGTACTAGGTTACAGTCAAGGTGTGGGCAGGGGCTGTAGTCTCAATTCAAGGTTCAGCTGGGGAAGCATTTACTTCTAAGCTCACTCACCTGGTTATTGGAAGACCTTAGTTCCTCGAGGGTTGTTGAACTGAGGGTCTCAGTTCCTCAGTGACTGTTGGGCCAAACGTTGCCCTTAGCTCCTTGCCCTGTGGGCCTCTTCAAAGAGCATCTCACCACACAGCAGAGTAAGCAAGTTAGAGGGTAAAAAAAGAGTACCAGCAGGAGGGAGAGGATTAGCAAGACAGAAGTCACAATTTTGTAACCTAATTTTGGAAGTGATATTCCATCATTTTTATTGTATTCTGTTAGAAGCAAGGCCCTAGGTCCAGCACGTGTACATACATGGTAGGAAATTCTACCAGGGTGAGAAATATCAAAAGGCAGGGATTATTGAAAGTCATTTCAGGTGCTGCCCACAGCACTGGATTTCTTTTTCAGTGGTTACTCCACATATTTTAAATATTCAATCATGGAACCTTGAGTAGTATTTTACTACTCCAGGTCCTGTTTGTGCTATATTATAGAAATTCCTCAAAGTTTCTGCCTTATTAATGGATTTTTTTTCTTCCGGGTTACACTGAGGATGAAAATTTTTTTCTGCTTTGAAATTTCAAAGGGATCAAATATTTTTATATGGAAATTTCTGACTTTTTAAAAAAAATAGGTGCGTGGGCAATACAATTTTTGAGCTCTTGCATGTGAAGATGCCTTGCTGATGTGTTTGTTCATAAAGGAGTTGTGTGAGTATCGAATATAGTTGTCGCTTAGTATCCAGGGAATTGGTTCCAGGGCCTCTCATAGTTACCAAAATCTGCAGATGCTTACTAAACGGCACAGTATTTGCATATAACCTACACACATCTTCCATGTACTTTAAATAATCTCTGGATTGCTTATAATATCTACTGCAATGCTATGTAAATACTTGTTGGTGTATGCAATTTTAAGTTTTGATTTTTTGGAAATTTCTGGAGTTTTTTTTCAAATATTTTTGATCTTTGCATAGTTGAATCTGGAGATGCAGAACCTGTGGGTGTGGAGGGCCAGCTATATTGATACATATTCATTTCTCCTCAGAACTTTGCTGACATTAATTCACTGCTTTCTGTTGCTGCTGTTGTAGAGGAGAACTCTGAAGCTAATTGGGGTTTTGGCCATTATTAGTAGATGCCTTTCAAGTGCCCTCTTCATATCACCTAAATATACCATTTTAGTTTGTGCCAGTATTGTCCTGCTACAACCGTCTGTGAGATCCCGTCTGAAGGCTTTCCCTGCATATGGGCTGAAGACGGAAAGCAGTTCAGAATTCCTGACTACTTTGGTGGATGATACTAAAGAGTGCTCTCTATTCCTAGATTTCTCCATTAGGACTGAGCCCCTGTTGCCCATAGCTGCAACCAGCTCAGTGAAGACCTTTTGATGATTCCTTTCTCTTTCTTGTCTCATGTTCCCATGCCCCTACATGGGAGCTCACTGGATGACAGTTCTTTATGGATAAATTTGTTCATATATCGATAACCTTGCTCAAATGTTTAAAAGATTTAGGAAATTTTGTTTATCTTGATTACTCAATATTTTGTCAGGTTTTGAGACTGTGTTCCTTCAACTCATTTTTCCTGGATTTAGGAACCCCTTAAAATATATATGCACTGGCCTTTCCTCAGCTCAAGGATTTTATTAACTGTAGCTTTGATTATTTTTTTTCAACTTCTTCTGATTTCTTCTCCATGAAGTTTGATTTGTTCTGAATTCTCCTCTGTCACTAACCAGCTGAATATTTTTTCTCTGTTTTCTTCTTCCTTATCTGTAATTGTCTCTCTCATTAATTATATTTTTTCCTATTCTCCATATTCTAAGAAACCTTTTAAGTTTGTCACACCATTCCTTCTGTTTTCTGCAGCATAGGTTTTGTTCTTTATTCCCTTAGTGTTGTCTGAAATTCTGCTACTGTGTTTTTCCAATTCCTCATTATCTCATTTATCTCTCAATTTCATCTCAACTTTTAAAATGACTTGTTTTGGAGTTCCCATTGTGACTCAGTGGTTAATGAATCTGACTAGGAACCAAGAGGTTGCAGGTTCGATCCCTGGCCTTGCTCAGTGGGTTAAGGATTAAGCATTGTCGTGAGCTGTGGTGAAGGTTGCAGACGCGGCTCGGATCCCGCGTTGCTGTGGCTGTGACGAAGGCTGGCAGCTACAGCTCCTGTTAGACCCCTAGTCTGGGAATCTCCATATGTCGTGGGTGCGGCTCTAGATAAAAGCAAAGAGACAAAAAAAAAAAAAAAA
>PVHT021183634.1:30937588-31013222 GCA_004024745.2 Catagonus wagneri | reverse complement strand
CTTGTGCACCTGGGATGAATCCCACCTGATCATGGTGTATGATTTTTTTGATATGCTGTTGGATTCGGTTGGCTAAAATTTTGTTGAGAATTTTTGCATCTATATTCATCAAAGATATTGGCCTATAGTTCTCTTTTTTTGTGGTGTCTTTGTCTGGTTTTGGAATTAAGGTGATGTTGGCATCATAGAATGTCTTTGGAAGTGTTCCTTCTTCTTCAACTGTTTGGAAAAGCTTAAGGAGGATGGGTATGAGTTCCTCTTTGTATGTTTGGTAGAATTCACCTGTGAAGCCATCTGGTCCTGGAATTTTATTTGTAGGGAGTGTTTTGATGACATACTCAATTTCATTTGTAGTGATTGGTCTGTTCAGTTGATTTATTTCTTCTTGATTAAGTTTTGGGAGAGTGTAGGTCTCTAAAAAGTTGTCCATTTCTTCTAGATTATCAAATTTGTTGGCATATAATTGTTTATAATATTCTGTCATGTTTTTTTGTATTTCTGTAATATCTGTTGTAATATCCCCTTTTTCATTTCTTATTTTGTTTATTTGGGTTTTTTCTCTCCTCTTCTTGATGAGTCTTGCCAGAGGTTTGTCAGTCTTGTTTACCTTTTCAAAGAACCAGCTCTTGGACTTATTAATTTTTTCTATTGTTTTTTGAATTTCTATTTTATTGATTTCCTCTGTGACCTTAATGATTTCCTTCCTTCTGCTGACTTTAGGGGAGCTACTTTAAAGGCTATGTGGACAGGCTGGGAGAGGAAGTCTGTACGTTGGTGTTAGCAGCTAGCAATAACCATCTGTCTCCATTTGGGCAATGGCTGCCCTTAGGGTTCACTTTCCGGGAGAAGCAAGATTTCAGACAGGCCCTGGGAGGGTGCTGGAGAAGTACGCAAGCACAGCACACAACTTGACAGCCTCCCACTGATTGGCTTGGATCCTTTGGGGCATGGGTAACTGACCACTGCAGAGCCACTCTCTGAATTCCTGCCAGACTCTCAGGACCGGTATTCTGACTGCTTTACGCACACTGACTAGTGTCTCAGTACTGGATGACCATCTCAGACACAGTGACCACTCCAGAGATGTGTAAAATAAAAATGATGACAACTATATATGCATGCAATACTTTCCAGGTACTATGTCTAGGTATTATAAGGCAGTAAGTATAAGCGGTAATTATCATTATTTTTGTTTATTTATATTGAATTTTATTTATATACTTTGAATTTTCTCAATGAGATAGGGATGTATATTTGTATTACCTTTATTTTTATTATCATTCTTATTTTATACATGTGGAAACAGGCACGGTGACTTGATAACAACAAAGGGACAGAGTAGCTGGTGAACCCAGTCACCCTGGGCCCTTGGTCCACATTCTTACTCCTACACTGAGCTACTTTGCTGGCCCAGTGCTAATGTCACTCCAACTTACAATTCTCTATGTGCTTTACCTATATAAACACTCAGCTGGGTATTTTGGATGGCAGGGTTTTCTTATGATTACTCCAACTACAGACAGGCATCTATTGAGCTTCTAGAAAGGGCTTATTTTGATTTATAAATACCAACAGTGGTGATAAGTATTTGGTAATTGGCAGAAATTTCATCTTGTTTTATATCAGACTAAGAAGTTCTACTCTGCCTAGTGGCAAATATTTTTTACTTACTTTGAATTTTATACAGCGCTTTAAATAAGTGTTTATAAATGTATATATTTTTTAGTTTGTCTTAGGGACAAGAGTTTGATTTCAATTGTTTATCCCTCATGATAGCTGTTTTTAGTCACCAATAACTAGGTGCTACTTTCTCAACAGCATAACCATTAAGTTCAAGAAGCATTATATGAGAATTATAAAAGTAGTAACTTAAAAAAGTACAACCATTAATATTCCATTAATTGTTATTAATGTAGGCCTTGCCATTACTGCTAATATAAAACAGAGAACTAATTTTTAGAAAATTGATACATACAGTGTTATGAACATAAGCTGGAAAAACAGAAATAAAAACCAAGGAGTTCCTGTTGTGGCTCAGCAGGTTAAGAACCTGACTAGTATCCATGACGATGCAGGTTGGATCTCTGGCCTTGCTCAGTGGGTTAAGGATTTGCTGTTGCTGCAAGCTGCAGCATAGGTCGCAGATGCCCCTTGGATCCTGCATTGCTGTGATTGTGGCATAGGCCGGCAGCTACAGTTCCAATTCAACCCCTGGCTTGGGAACTTACATATGCCACAGGAATGGTCCTAAAAAGAGAACTGAACAAAATAAGAGGTTGTGTAGCCTTCTTTAGATTGGTTGAGACAGCTGAAAGCTATCAGTTAATTCTACTTCTTAAGTAACACTCTTGTCATCAAAGTGTTGAAGACCAAAGAAATTGGAAAATGATTAAAATGTGAAGAATGTCCTCTGAGTGTATGGTAGACGTGGCATCAAACTTAGTGCCAAACACAAATCTGTCAAATAGGGTAATTCCTTATCTCTGAGGTGATTGGGAGACTTTAGACCAACTCCAAGATGCCACACTGGAGGGTTTAGAGTCATTTCATCAACCTAAACAGGAAGCCAAATAGAAGCGAGGCGGTAGGTGGAGAGTAGATTGCAACAGTGATAAACCAGCTAGTACTGCATGGGCTCAAGTGAGGCTAAGCCAAGAGCAAGGACAGGGCTTAAACTTATCAGTTAAGTTATAGCTTCAAACAAGGCCACTTTGGGTAAATATGACTGGGAGAATTCAGAGGCCAAGGGAAGCCTCTGAAAACTGCACTGGTATTCACAAAACAGAAGCAGTCTTCAGCAGTGTTAATGAATCATGTGTGACAGCCACACCCGTGCATGCCTCAGTCCCATCCCTCAGAGGAGGATAAAATAAGCTAAAGACGTGTAATGTCTCGTTTCAGCCGTAAGCACGTGAAACACTTAATGAGGATGATGCGGTTTATACATTTGGAACATTAGTTTCTAAATGTGTCTTTTGAGCTATAAGGAACCTAAATAACTTGGAGGTTGGTTGGTTTGGTGTTTGTTTATTAAGGATCTGAAGAGGCTTAAAACAAGAATATAAATAAATTGTGGTAAAATTTAAATAAAGAATATAGGAAGGCAAGAGCAGTAAAAATATAGGTATGCTTTGAAAGACAACAGGGAAATTTTCTCTAGGCTGATCTACTTGTCCCTATAGTCCCCCTACAGTATAAGCCCATCCCCCCACGCCCATCCCCCATAAAGCCTGTATGACAAGTGACAAAGGGTGATGAAAGAGCAGGTCATGTGAATTGCCATATTTGGCTTGAAAGTCCAGAAATTTAAGCAATAGCACCCACGGCTGGCAGTAACCAACGCCAAGCTGCCATACATTTATTTCTTCACGTAATGGGTGCATGTATTATATAGCACAGAACAGTCTAGAGGGTTACATGTTCTTGTGTGACTGATTGAATACATGGTAGGAAAAAAGTACCCTTTGGTCCAAAATTTTACACGTAGTAACTGTATAGGAATTGACAATTTTAAGAAAAACGTCCACGGTTAAAAACTAAATTGGGTTTTGTTGGTTTCTGGTTCTGCACATAAGAGCTTAAAAGTTACCCTCTGTCCTAATGACGAGTGAAAAGCTGAACAGACTGAAAAATCACCTTTCCTTGAATCCACAAAAGAGGAGAGGACCCAGGGCTAGCCACTGCCTCCAAGATTAGAGAGACATCCTGGAGAGTGGGGGTCATCGGGGTTTCTCTCAGCGGAGCTTCAGGAGTGGAAATCATCAGAGTAGCTGGTGCTAGGGGAGGAAAACCCGAAGTGTCCTTGATGAACTGCTAGAGGCTCAGTGCAGCAACTCTGAGAGTGACCAACTCCAGGGGGACCAGTCACAGGACAGGGGAAGACACTTGTGGGATTTACCTCCAGGAGTTTGACCAGGTTCTCACAGTAAGAATGAGGAAAATCCGGAGTTCCCCTTGTGGCTCAGCGGGACACCCGGCTAGTATCTATGAAGATCAAGGATGTGGGTTCGATCCCTACCCTTGGTCAGTGGGTTAAGGATCTTGCAATGCCTCGAGCTGTGGTGTAGGTCGCAGATGTGGCTCAGATCCCGTGTGGCTGTGGCCGTGGCTGTTGTCAGCAGATGCAGCTCCGATTAGACTCTAGACTGGGAACTTCCATATGCTACCAGTGCTGCCCTAAAAGGAACAAAAACAAACAAACAAAAAAGAGGAAAATCCCCTCATGCTTCCAGCAGGGGGTGGGGAAGGGAACCATTCTGAAATATACCAGAGTACTCTATTCTTAACAAGGCCTGCCCTCAGGAGAAACTGGTTAACTAGAGCCAACTTATTGGTGCTTTATCACAGTAATTCCCAGCACCAGCCCACTCTAGCCATCTTGTGCCACCTAAGGGCGGGGGGTTGAGGGGAGAAGCCAACTTGAGAAACACTGTGTGAAGTTCATAGTCTAGAGGCATAGGCTCACTAAAAGAACCTAAAACTGCTGTGAACATGGGTATACATGTATATTTGAATTATGGTTTTTCTGGATATATACCCAGGAGTGGGACTGCTGTAACTCTATTTTTAGTTTTCTGAGGAACGTCTACACTGTTTCCATAGTGGCTGCACAAATTTACATTCCCACCAACAGTGCAGGAATGTTCCCTTTTCTCCATTCCCTCTTCAGTGTTTATTGTTTGTAGACTTTTTCGTGATGACCATTCTGACCCATGTAAGGTTGGTCCTCATTTTTTGGGGGTTTTGATTTGCATTTCTCTAGTAATTGGTGATGTTGAGCATCTTTTCCTGTGCCTTTTGGCCATCTGTATTTCTTCTTTGCACTATTCACTGTAGCCAAGACATGGAAACAACCTAAATGTCCATCAACAGAGGAATGGATAAAGAAGATGTGGTATGTATAAACATTGGAATACTACTCAGCCTTAAAAAAGAACAAAATAATGCCATTTGCAGTAACATGGATGCAACTAGAGATTATCATACTTAGTGAAGTAAGTCAGAAAAATAAAGACATATGATATCATTTATAATTGGAATCTAAAATATGACACAAATGAGCTTATCTGTGAAATAGATTCACAGTCATAGAGAGGAGACTTGTGGTTGCCAAGGGGGAGAGGGTTGGACGAGGGTTGAAGTGGGGTTAGCAGATGTAAACTATGATATATAGAATGGATAAACAACAAGTTCCTATTGTATATCACAGGAAACTATATGTAATATCCTATAATAAACCATCCTGGAAAAGAATATTAAAAAATAATATAGAAGTTCCTGTCGTGGCTCAGCAGAAATGAATCTGACGAGCATCTATGAAGATACAAGTTCAACCCCTGACCTCGGTCAGTGGGTTAAGGATGCAGCATTGCCATGAGCTGTGGTGTAGGTCACAGATGCACCTTGGATCCTGCATTGCTGTGGTTGTGGTATAGGCCAGCAGCTACAGCTCTGATTCGACTCCTAGCCTGGGAGCCTCCACATGTCATGGGTGTGACCCTAAAAAGACAAATATATGTATCTATATATGTGTGTGTATATATATATATATATATATATATATATATATATATATGTAACTTTGATGTGCCACAGAAATTAACACATTTTAAATCAACTATGCTCTAATAAAAAAGAACCTAAAACTGCTCTTAAAAAAATTAGATGAGTTGCCATTTTACTGCCCAAACAATACTTTTTTCCTTCAGGAGGTAATTCAAAATCCCATAGGCACAGAGTGCATATGCCACTGTTGTATATGGAATGATTGGCCAACAGGGACCTGCTAAATAGTACAGGGAACTCTACCCAACATTCTGTGATAATCTATATGGGAAAAGAATCTGAGCAAGAATGGATGTGTGTAGATGTATAACCGAATCACTTTGCTGTACATCAGAAGTTATCATAACATTGTAAATCAACTGTATTTCAATAAAACTTTAAAAAAATGAAAAAAATTCCATTGGCAATAATCTCTTAAACTCAGGGAGTCAGTGAATTTTCAGTGAAGCCTTTTAAGTCCAAACAATATTTCAATAAGTAAATAAGAGGTGTAGAATTATTTTTCTTTTTAAAAATAATATGAATGCATTTATTCTATAGTTACTTCTACTCTGAAGGGAAATGCAAGACAAAACTTTGTCATTTATTCTACTTTGTTGAAATCTCTTAGTGCTGTTGTGCTCTAGATTTTCCACCAACAGATAAATTGGCAGATAGTATTTTCACAGGGCTACAGCCCAGCCGGATAATGTTTGTTATCAAGAAAGAGGAATTTGGGGGACAAAAATGAGAGAGTTTGAAATTTAAATTATTGAAAATAAACACAGTCAATTTGAATTTTGTAAACAGTTCAGCTTATGGGTCTGGTTTACTTTGAGTGATCTATGCACTTAGTTTTAAGAAACGAAGGGAAGTTTTTTTTTCGCCCTTCCAAATTATAGCTATAGAAATCAAGGGTTGGTTACATTACTCAGTCTTCTATAATGTTTTTAAAATGGAAAAGAAAACAAATTCTTTTCTCCTTCTCTTTCTCACACTCTCTCTTTCCCTTCCTTCATTTCTTCTTTCCTTCTTCCTGATCTTCCTTATTCTATTGAATCAGTTTATTTACTTGTTTTGATGAAGTTATAACTACTGAACTCTGTTAGAAAAATTTCTTTGTGAAATACACAATTGGTTTAATACACAGTTGGGAAAATGACTTACTCTGATGCCCTACTTAGTTTTTTACCCATATTCTCCACTGTTGGTCTATAGTTTCATCCTGTCCGTTATGGCTGCAGAGCTGGGATGCAGGCCCCAGGGAGAGACCCTCAGAGTTCAGGCAACTGGATGTAGCCTGGGGGGCTGAAAGAGACCTGACTTGTCCTTCAGTGTCAGGCCTTGCAACAGCAGACTGGTGGGTGGGGCTAAGAAAATGACAGCAAACACTTCCTTGTCAGTCTGCCCAGAAGGCCTTATTTCTTTCTCACCATTTGTAGTTTTGCATTTGTCTGTCCCCTGTTGAAAAATCTAATGAAACACTTGGAGAGAAATGCATGTTGTGTTGTCCGCCCTGGCTCCCATTCTTACACTACCTGTTCTCTCCAGAGAAACAATCTGGCTATGCTAAAGTGATAAACAGATGGAAATCGGTCTTGGCAGCCTATCTTTATGCTTATATCTCTTCTGGATTAATGTTATTTATGGGAGAAAAGATGGCTTCTTTTAACATGTGACTCAATGGGGGTTCTGTTTTCATTTTAGGGTCTTTGCATATCTGTCTGAAAATCTCTGATGTTGAAGGTCATTGCTTGGGCTGAAGGTGACTGGAGTGCCAGAACATACCAGAATCTGAAGGTAGCTCATTCATTAATTTATTTATTCAACACTTTCAACACATTCTGTGTCAACCACTGTTATAGGAAAACTATTATATGAATGCATGGGGGACTTCACTGGCAATATGCTGGGCAGTTGTGCTGATCCTTGTGCTTTTTTTTGCTCAAGAGACCTCGTGAAATTTCCTTCTTCCCTCTCCAGATGAGCCTCTCTTTTCAGTACAGTGCCAGGGTATGGAGGCCTGACGGAAACCAGCTCTGATGAATTAAACAGGGTTGATTGGTATCCGCAAGAGAGCTCTTAGGGAGTTCCCTTGTGGCTGCCTGGCTTAAGAGTCTCTTTCTGTCACTGTGTTGGCTGTGGTAAGAGCTGCAATGGGAGATCAAAGCCTGGTCATATCTGTATGAAAATCTCTAATTTTTAAGGTCACTGCTTGGGCTGAAGGTGACTGGAGTGCCAGAACATACCAAAATCTGAAGATAGCTCGTAAATTAATTTATTTATTCATTCAATGCATAAATATTAAGTGCTCATTCTGTGCCAACCACTGTTATAAGTGAAAAGAACTATCTGGGTAGAAAATGGCTTGAATAATTGGTCAGGAATCACTGCTTGGGCTGAAGGTGACTGGAGTGCCAGAACATACCAAAATCTGAAGGTAGCTCGTTCATTAATTTATTTATTCATTCAGTGCATAAATATTAAGTGCTCATTCTGCGCCAACCACTGTCATAGGTGAAAAGAACTATCTGGGTAGAAAATGGCTTGAATCATTTGTCAGGCATTGTTAGCCTCATGGTATTCAGTTATATTCCTAGACCTCAGATTTTCTATCTAGGATTTGGTAAGTCTTAGGTATGGCTCATTATCCTCAAGTGTGACTAGCATCTCAGTACAAATTGAGGACCATGGTTATGAACCATCAGATTATTTCTTGCTCAAAATTGTATATATTTTCCTTGGCTTATCATTATTATTATTATCATCATCTTTTTAGGGCCGGACCTGCGGCATATGGAAGTTCCCAGGCTAGGGGTCAAATCGGAGCTGTAGCTGCTAGCCTATACCACAGCCACAGTAATGCCAGATCTGTGCCGCGTCTGTGATCTACACCACAGCTCATGGCAATGCCGGATCCTTAACCCACTGCTTGAGGCCAGGGATAGAACCGGCGTCCTCATGGGTACTGGTTGGGTTCGTTACCACTGAGCCACAATGGGAACACCTTTGCCTTATCATTATTAAATTCTTGAACAAAGTGTTTTCAGACAGAGGGCCCTACCTTAGACGTTCAGCCAAATCCAGCATTAGCACATACAATATAATAACACAGAACAGTATTTAAAATAATCTAATAAACGTCTCTTACTTGTAGCTTTACCGAAAAGTCCCATGTATCCAATTTTAATTAGGGCCTCTACTGCACACCCTTCCCACCACCCACTGAGGCTGGATTGAGAAACAAATCTGAAGGCCCAGACCAGAAGCATAAGAAGAATATTCAGTTTTTTTCACATAATACTAGTAATAAGGAAAGATATATATTGAGCGTATGCTAAGTGACATACATAATTATGATCTTGCCAATCTTTCAAGTTTGGAGAGGGGAAAAAAAGAGCCATTCTAGAAGCCATGAAGGTTTGCTTGTCTTTTCCTATGTAGATTTGTTTGATGGTTACACACAGATCTATTGAAGCCATGTTATGTTCAGACAGACAATAGCCAAAATATCTCAATATATGCAACTAAATACAGCTTTGCTTGTACTGATCAGGAATTAAAAAAAGACTGTATTTCTTTATTCTCAGTCCATTGTTGTTGTTTCTGGTTTTCCTTTTAAAATGCAAGAACAAAAGGAGACTCCCAGAGATTATTGAATTCGGCTCTCAAATCCCCAAAGAGCTGATGAAACTAGAATACCTAGATTCAGCCATACTTGCTAATAGAGCTGGTGGGGCTCCCACAAGGACTCCTTGAAGAGTATATCAAAATTTTGTGCGTGTTCAAGTCCTTGAACCTGTTGGTTGGGGGTTAGAAATGTCCGTATTTATTTGTTCAACAGTATCAGCAAGGTAGTCCTCAGAATATATTGCTAATAACAAGGCAGCTGTAAAAAAATCACGTCGAGATGAAAATGCTGATGATTATGGACATAAGTACTATGTGTGTAGTGTATCTTATCTTCACAGACAAATCTGAGTGTTTGACTTAGATAATTGCAAGGCTTTCAAACTCTTTTGACTTGAGGAGAGGAGAAATTAAGTATCAAGTGATCTTTGTCACGGAGGAGGGATATGCTGGGGTAAAACACAGAAACAAAGAACTTTTGGCTTTGGTTTCTAAAAACTTAAAGTTTTAAGGCTCTGTAGAGAATTCTAGGCATAAACAAAGTATTTTCAAGTTTGGAGAGAGTGGGGCCCTTCCTCCATCTCCCAAACCAGGCTAAAAAATGTTTCCTTAGAAGAAGTGTTGGAGGTGGAGGGGAAATTAAAGAGTAGAGGTATTTAGCATTTGCAGAGAGTGGCCTTGTGTCTTGCTCTCAAGGGCAGAGCCCTGAAGCTGAACTAGTCAGTGGATTCCATCTCTTGGCCCCTCTGTTCTGGAGGGAGAAATCAGAGTGAATCTCAAGACTCCTGTGAGCAGTTTTAGAACAAAGGCTCATTCTCTCCCTTTGGAGAGTACGATGAACCATTTTTGTCAGGATGAGGGAAGCTGCCTTCAACATAAAGCTGATTCACAAACGACAGGAAAACTAAGGCAAGTTCAGCCAACAGTTGGGAGTCCTGATTGACACAAAGGACTGATGTGTTACATTGCATGTGAAGTCCACTCTATCTTAAAACTTTTCATCTATGTAATACAAGATATATCCTTTATTATTAAAGTCAATCTGAATTAGGTATTCTGTACTTGGATTCAATAGTATAGAACATGGTAAGATAAGTACTATTGTTTTAATATATTTCCTATGAGTACAAAGCTTTCAACATAAACTCAGTTCACACCACCCTGGGAAGAGAACTTCAGAGTTGTTGCTGAAGGTAGCAGAGTAGAGATTTGGATCTGGATCCGTCAAGACCCAAAGCCTGGATTCTTTCCTTTTTTGTTGTATTATATCCCAGTTATGGAGTCTCATATCCCCTGCAGGTATTCCATTAGAGTTCTGTGTTCAGTGAGTAACATGCCTTTTCTGACTTCTACCTGGGACTATTTCCAACCACCAGTATTTTTGAGGTATAGGCCACACAAAAGCACATTTTATTTTATTTTATTTTTGTTACTGCTGAATCCCCTGATGAGATTCAGGAAATACAAATCAAAGTTATATTAACAGATTAGAATCTGTTTTTGAAATAGACTCAAGTATTTGGGGAGAATTGAATGCAATTCTTTTAAAACAATGTTATTGAAATATAGTTGATTTATAATGTGTTAATTTCTGCTGTACAGCAAAGTGACTCAGTTATGTATATATATGTACACATATATATTCTTTTTCATATTCTTTCTTATTATGGTTTATCACAGGATTTTGAATATGGTTCCCTGTGCTATACAGTAATACCTTGTTATTTATCCATTCTATGTATAATAATTTGCCTCTGCTAACCCCAAACTCCCAATCCTTCCCTCCCCCTCCCCAGCTTTCCCTTGGCAACCACAAGTCTATTCTTTATATCTGTGAGTCTGTTTTTCTTTCGTACACATGTTGCTTTTTGTCATATTCTAGATTCTACTTAGAAATGATATCACATGATATTTGTCTTTCTCTTTCTGACTTACCCTTGCTTAGTATGATAATCTCTAATTCCATCCATGTTGCTGCAAAAGGCATTATTTCTGAGTGCGCTTCTTTTAAAGCATGTCTGAAATGGCAACAGGAAGTAGCAGAAAGTATGGGGGTCTAGAGTAGATAGATATGGGTAAAAATTCCAGCTTTAGGGCATATAGATTTACACCATGGCAGATTAAATGTGCCTAACAGATATGCTACCCAAATATCACATAAAATACAAAAAAAATGAAAAAAATAGCAAAATTAAAAATGACAGTGACAGTTGAAGAAGAGGCTATTGTTCAGAATCTGGCCTGCATTTTCTTTTCTTTGTTTTTTTTTGTTTTTTTTTTTGTGCTATTTTAGCAGTGCACCTGTGACTTATGGAGGTTCCCAGGCTAGGGGTCAAACTGGAGCTGTAGCCATTGGCCTATGCCAGAGCCACAGCAACACCAAATCTGTGTCGCATCTGCGACCTAACCTCAGTTTATGGCAATGCCAGATCCTTAACCCACTGATCAAGGCCCTGGATCGAACCTGCGTCCTCATGGATACTAGCCAGATTCATTTCCACTGAGCCACATCAGGAACTCCCATGGCCTGCATTTTCATTAACTGCATCAATGAAGGTGAAGGGTTGAGTATCCCTTTCTTGGATGACATACCATGTGTTCTACCTAAAATAGTCCCTCCAGAAGGTATTGAAAAATCCTAGTTAGTCCTCTCCCTGTACAGCCACGCCAGGGTAATGAAGGGTCACACAGTCAGAAAAACTCAGAGCAGTTCCTACAGTTACACATGAAATGTCTTCTGAGCCAGACTAACCTGGCTGCTAAACTGTTCTCCACTCTGACAGTTTGCCAGTCTACCAGCCTTCCTATGGTGAGTCTCTTTCTCTAATACCTGTAGTGAATACAACTCCAAAGGCACAATACTGCAGGTGGGAGAGAAGCCTGGAGCATTGTATAATGCACTATGTGAGAAGTCTCTTGGATGGATGATTTGTCAGTTTAAAAAATGAAAGCAGAAGTGGAGACAGAACAGGGACTATAGCGGGCTGAGAGAAACTCCTGGGTCAAGGAAGGGAAGGTCCAGCCTCAACCCACTGGACCATCACTAGATGATTGTTTTCTAGGAATCAGATGTGTGCTGTACACAAACCTTCAAGCGCTATATTTAGATGTGTGAAGGAAAGTGGCAGCATCGGAATGGGTAGTCAGGTGGAGGAGAAGCAATCCAGCAAAGCTGTCTCATGACACATATGAGAAACAAACAAACAAAAGGTGAGTAAACAGAAAAACAGAACAAAACATACAAGCCACAGGAGGCAATTAAAAAAATATTGATGTGGGAGGGATACTCAATAAATATGATTATGGTGAGATCACATTTTGAGATATTAACCTATTTTTACCCCTGATGTTTCACTTTTTTCTATGCCTCATACCCTTGCCCTATTCTGGCAGGTCTATGCTCTTTTCTTAGGACAGAGATGGATAGGACAGAAGACAGAAACAAAGGAGTATTATGACTTTGTCTCCAAAAGTCTAGGCCCTTATGTGACTGGAGAAGACTTTAGGCATGGCTGAAACGTTAGCGTTAAGGAGAAAGAGGTCTGCCTTCCCACCCCGACTAGAGGAGGGAGGACGGATTATCTCAGGGAGATGGACCCTCTATCCTGCTTTCTGGAGGAAGCCTAGGGTTCAGAGAGGAAACAGCTGTGATAAGTTTAGGGGGAGTGAGTCTTAGCCAGTTTGGTAGAGATTTTGGTGCCCTAACATGATAGGGAAAGACTTGAATATGTTTTGTGCCTGCAAACTGAAAGAAAATAGAAGAGGGAGCCGTCAGATCTGAAGGGGGCAGACAGATGGGGAGAAAGTGTGATATTTCATTGGTGACCTGTATGGATTAATGACAGAGAACCAAGACAGGTAGTGACTACCTCATGGACAGATGATATTGAAGATCAGGTCAGACTCCCACCCCTTGAGTCAATGCCATGCCACTGGATAAATCACTCAGAATTTAGACATGACTGTAAGGCAAGGACAGTAAATCCCAAATTATCTGAGATTAAGTTTCTGCCATCTTGGTGGGACGGGAAATAGACATTAGGTCATTATTATTAATTATTGTAAGTTATATTTATTTGCACATCTGAAATATAAACATATTAACTACATTGGCTATAATTATTATTACTTTTATATCAAAACCTTCACCTGATTCCATTCTTTGCTCAATAAAGCCAGTCTTTTAAAATAAGGTAAATAAAAACAAATTTTATTATTTTTAAAATTATTTTTGTCTTTTTTAGGGCCACACCAGAGGAGTATGGAAATTCCCAGGCTAGGGGTTGAATGGGAGCTGCAGCTGCCAGCCTACACCACAGCCACAGCAAGGCCAGATCTAAGTCACGTCTGCAACTTACACCACAGCTCATTGACAATGCCAGATCCTTAATCCACTGAATGAGGCCAGGGATCGAACCTGCATTCTCATGGATACTAGTCAAGTTCATTACCACTGAGCCATGATGGGAGCTTCGAAACTAATTTTATTGATAATATTATGTGACTTTTTGAGGTAATTGGAGATTCCAACATACGTTATAATTTACTTATAATAAAAACTTAAGGCTAATTCTAGAGACTTAATTCAAGTGGTTCAACAGTTTGATAAAAGGACCCGAGTCAGAAAAATTTGGAAATGCAAACTTGACTTCATTTCTCACTCCTGTGGGTCAAGTATGTTATACCCAGTGGTGTGAAATTGGAATTCCTCTTAATGAAGTGTACTTGCATGCTAGTTCTCTGACCTTGGGCTAAACAAGACCAGTAGAAGGCTCATTTGTATAACTGAAAGCCATCTCCAAAAACAGCCAGTTTTTAAGCTGCCTTTAGATCAAAGTGGGTATTTGGAAAGAAGCTGCTTACAGGTCCATAGAACCACTTTGATGTCAGTCGCTATCTCCCTGAGATTGGAGAGAGCTAGCCAGCTCCTGAAGCCCCATCCCAGCAACTCTGCTGTTTAACTTTCAGGTACATCTTTCAACTAACCTTGTGAGACAAATAATTCAAATGATGATGTATGACATTATTACAGTCGTCCAAAAGTGAAAGTATATTTGTTGTGAAAATTTCCAAATGACAGGAAAAAAAAGAAAAAATATAGGATCTGTTTCTGATTTTTATTCCATTGTGCTGAAAGTGTCAGAAGAACTGTGTACTTATCTTTTAAGCTGTTTTTATAAAGTATCATTTTGTGTACTCTGGATAGCTCTTCCCATTCTACTTTTCTTTATAAATTCTCACAAATAATTTATTTATTTGTTTGTTTGTTTATTTATTTATTTATTTATTTATTTATTTATTGCTTTTTAGGGCCACACCTGCAGCATATGGAAGTTCCCAGGCTAGGGGTTCAATTGAAGCTACAGCTGCAGGACTATGCCACAGCCACAGCAACAAGATATCTGAACTGCATCTGTGACCTACACTGCAGCTCATGGCAATGCTGGATCCTTAAGCCACTGAGCGAGGCCAGGGATCAAACCCACATCCTCATAGATACTAGTCAGGTTCATAACCTGCTGAGCCAATCCTCACAAATATTTCACTTAAAATTATTTTATTCAGTTGTGTTTTTCATTCTGTAATTCTACGTGCTTCCTATGTGCTTGGCACTTAGGCCCTGTGTCTAAGTCTAGGCACTGTGCTATATGCTGGTTTTGAAGAATAACTAAGACACAATTTGTTCCTCTCTCAAGGAGCTCAGGAGTTCTTAGGGGACACAAACTTGTAGACTGATTATTACAATTTCATGCTATAAGGATTTTGATAAGAACTTGGAATCAGTACACATTGGGCATGGAATAGATAAGTGGGAAAATCTCAAATCATCACTGAGGGTGAGGTTGGGTAGAGGCAGACCATAGAAAGAGCCAGGCCCAGCTGCCTGCACCAGGAGGCATTGCTTTGTAGCTCTGATGTTCTGTCAGGACAGGAAAGAAGTCTGAGGCTGAAAAACTGAGAACACCGACATTTAAAGGACAAGAAGGCAACACAAGCTGAGAAGGAGCATCAGACATGTTGAAGGAAAACCATGAGCAGTGATGGGGAAGCTGAGAGAGGAGGGTGTGTCAGGAAGTAGGGAGCAGGGCCAAGAACTCAGTGCTGCATGAGGAGAAAGCATGCTTTGGACAGGACCCTGAGGCACTATGTCCTGTGAAGGGAAAGCAAGGTTATAAGAGTTGAAGAGGGATCAGAAGGAAATTCAGGAGTTTGGTGATGAGATAGCTTTGTCTTGAAAAGGAGGGAGGATTTCACCCTCCAATGACCTGTCAGAATGCTCCTGAACACTTGGCATACATAGTGAGATTCATGGCAGTATAAAGAACAGGACAAGTTGACTAGTGAAACTGTGAATGGCTAGCCTTGACGGCAGAGTCTCCTTGGGACTGTAGGATTCCTTTGGGCTGGAAGAATGGTCCATGGAGAGCAGAGGGGCAAAGCAGAAGGAGGCAACTGTCATAATTCCAGGCCATTATTTTTTTGGTGGAGTGTAATGGACTATCAACTCTGTTAGGGAAATATGTGTTTTTTGGAATAAAACGGTTTTTCTCAAATTTCTGCAGCTTTCATTTGAGTAGCTGATGAAATAGATTACCTGCTAGTTACATGTTGCAGGGTTATTTTTCTGCCTGGGGATGATTTGATTCTTAAGGGAAAAGGATGCTATATCTATAAATCTCAAACGTTACATGCATCAGAGAACTCAAGGAAAAAGCTTTTATTCTCTTAAGACAAACACAAATAGCTCTAGTTTCTTTTACTTCTTGACACTATTGCATTTATACTCCATTTGTACTTATACCATATGCTCTAAGAGCCCTTTAGAAGACTCAATATAGATTTTATTCAGTGGAAAATAATAAGTATAGACAAATAAAAAACCCACATGTTAAATGTAAATAAATGACGGATGTAAAAATTTCTAGTAAAAGGCTGAAATCTAGCCATTTGGTAATGGAATGCCGATCTTGTACTTGTGCTGTTTTCCCTCTTTAAACCAGATAGTAGTGCTTAAAATTTGGGTTATACAGGCATAACACAAGTTGCATTTTTCCTTTTTCTGTTAAATGGTAAACTTCACTTTGGCAGAGTAGTACCTCTGATGGCCTTCTTATGGGAGAAACTTTGCAATCAGTACTTATGACCTTGTCACCATATTCTCTTACACGAGGGAGTTAGGCCAGCTAATTCCATCTTTACTTTACAGACCTTTGGTTAAAATTCTCCCTCAACAAGTTAGCATTTTTTTTTCCCTTCATATTTTCTAACCAGTCTTCCTTTTGAAAGTCTTTCAGCTGAGAGTTAGGATTCCATCAATCCACAAAGTGGGTGGAGGCGGGGGTGAGTTTAGGAGATTTTGATAGGCCTCCATGACACAAACCGGTCAAGCACCTTCAAAACTAAGACGCTGTCTGTTTTGCACATTCAGAATTGAACTTCACATGGCTGCGTAAAGTGGACTTTTAATTCCAAGCATTGTCTTATTTTCCCTGATTTGTGTCTAGCCACTAGCAGATTATCTGGCAGATAGCAGACCTGCACTAAATAGTTCTTGAATAAATAGATGAAGGATACTTCTGCTGCCTCAAAGAAACAAACATTTTCAAAGACTAATATTTGATTTAGTCTAGATGGATAATTCTGTCCATTTTATTCACATTCCAAAGCAGAACATTCCATGCTTTCACCAAAAAGGAAACAAACACACCTACATACACAGAATGAGAGCAATACACAGGTATTCAGAGCCAGTAGCCATAATGCAGCTATGTGGATATTTGGGCATCAATACATTTCACTGTATAGGAGCAGGGCTAATCCCTCTGATGTCTAGAATTCCAGGTGGCAAAGTGAGACACTCATTCTTCCTGAGGTTGCAAGGCTCTTTGTTGTGACAAGAGTGGAAATACATGGTTATGTTCTAGCTTCGCAAAGCAGGAGATGAAACAGTGGAAAGATTGCAACATGAATGTGTAAATGACCAGGGTTTTAACCTCATTTCAATTGCTAAATTCTTACTATTATCTCCTCTGCCATAGGTGGAAACTAAGGGAGAATCTAATGTTTTACAGCCCTGAAACCTCTTACCGAGTACAGAGTTTCCATGTTGGAAGGCATCTTTTGCAAAGACAAATTCATAGCTGCCTGAATTGTAACAGATAAGGGGATACATGTAGTTATCGTTGAATTTTCAGACTGGAGTACCTAACATTGGCATGGTCACAAAAATAAATAAAACCCCCAAGCCATTTTTCACAAGAACCAATGATTTAACATTCCTTGTTTTCCCCTTTTTAGGGCCACACGTGTGGCATATGGAAGTTACCAGGCTAGGAGCTGAATTGGAGCTACAGCTGTAGGCCTACACCACAGCCACAGCAATGCAGTATCTGAGTTGAATCTGCAGTCTACGCCACACCTCACAGCAATGCTGGGTCACTGAGCGAGGCCAGGGATTAAACCTGCATTTAACATTCTTTCAGGCATTCTTAAAGCTATTGGGTAATTAAAATGAAGATCTGTCCCTTTGGTAGACCTCAGTGTCTTTTAGGAGAAAAATAATAATCCA
The DNA here is from genome assembly GCA_004024745.2 of Catagonus wagneri. NCBI lineage: Eukaryota > Metazoa > Chordata > Mammalia > Artiodactyla > Tayassuidae > Catagonus > Catagonus wagneri. The sequence continues at coordinate 30,995,479 of PVHT021183634.1, read as the reverse complement.
ACAACAGCAAAAGTATAATAACAAAGCATGGTCCACTTGAGTTGTCAAATAAATACCCCAGTTCTCTACTTCATTTGTCACAGGACATCTGATTGGCAGTACCCCTTGGTATGAGGAAGTTACAGGCCAGGATAAAGTCTGTGAATTAAACTGGATTCAACAACTTGTTCGGATACCTGCTTTGAGGTAACCATTGTGCTCTCGAGTATACCAAGACAGATTCTGGAATAATGTACTTGTTATGGAACTAACTTGGGTGTATAAGTAGGTGGGGAGTCAGTTCCTCTGCTTGTCAAGCCCTGCACAGCAGCAGCTCTGAGTCTGTTTGGAGATTCTTGAAACCGCTTATAAACTGTAGCTAAAGTAAGATCATTGGTGGAACTGGGGCAATACAGCTGATTGCATTGCAACAGGGCCCCTTGGGCTCTGAGGAACCTTTGTGACTTGACAAGTTTCAAATGGTAATGAATGTGACTATTAGTCTGTCTAGCTTATTCCCATTTCATCTCCGAATCTAACACCCTGCCTCACTTATAGTTGCTGTTGATGTTTTTAACATACATTTCTTGAGTAAATGAATTCAGCGCTAAGCAAACTGAGGGCAAGAAACGTGCAGAAAGGTAAAAGATCATCCTCTGCCCAGATAATTTTGTTAAGTATTCAGTAAAGTTAACAGGTTTCTTTTTCACTCTGAAGCACCTCAAATCTTTAGTATGTATTGTGTATCTTCGGAAGAAGAATTTATTTAGCAAAGCAATTTTGCAAGCTTTTTTTTTTTTTTTTTAGTGTAAAACCCTTTGTTTTCAAAGTAGTCACTAGCCTCTCTCTACAGTACTTGGACTAATGCATTTATAAGTCAGTATTATATTAATAAGCAAAGCAAAATGCTTGAACTGAATTTTGTTTGCTACTTTTAGAACTGTGCATGTGTGCACATGCCCCTGCCTGCTGGGCTTCCTTAACAATAGAGTACATAAAATTCTGTAAATATTTGAATGGATCTATGACACCTAGGATCCGGTTTGATAATGACTGGAGTAATAAATTATTCTGTGTGCTCTGAGGTAATTTAAATCCTGATCCTTAATCTGTTCTACAGTTACAAAACCAAATTATGTAATACTGATGACTTTTTTTCTTTTCTTTTTCTTTTTTTTGCTTTTTAGGGCTGCACCTCCAGCATATGAAAGTTCCCAGGCTAGGGGTGGAATCAGAGATGCAGCTGCCAGCCTATGCCAAAGCCATGGCAATGCAAGACTGGAGCCGCATCTGTGACCTACAGCACAGCTCACGGCAATGCTGGATCCTTAACCCGCTGAGTGAGGCGGGATCAAACCCACATCCTCATGGATACTAGTCTACTAGTCAGGTTCATAACCCACTGAGTCACAACAGGAACTCCCAAACATTGAAGATTGTATAAGCACACATGTGCATTTATATCTGAAACACTAGGGGGATCTGTTAATTGTTAAAGATCACTGAGCGCCATTTCCCCTCCAGGGTGTCTGGATCCAGACCTAGGGAGACCTAGGAATCTGCATTTAAAAGTATCCGAAATGATTCTAAAGCAGTTAGGTCAGTGGACAACAGCCTGAGTAATACTCATATAAACAATATTACAATATATAATCACACTGGTCAAATATTTTGCTTTCATAATCCAGAGTTTCTCTCTTTTGCCAGTTCATACCTTTTAAGCACTTACATCTCCAGTTTTGGAACAGATTGTAGGACCCCTAGACTACAATACAGAGACTTATGTCCTTGCAGGGAAAAGGAAAGTCTAAGTCACATTTTAATTTGAGACTCATTTTTACTAGTTTTACTGATTTTTAAGATCCTGTTTCAGCAATTGTTGGTCTTACAGATTGAATTGGAATGGTGAGGAGAGAAGAATGGCATCTAAACAAGGGAGACTGGGCAGATGTCCTTTGAGATTGGACTCTTTCACACCTGTCAAGTTGACAAACGGGCAGAGTGACTGGTAGGATGGGGAGGCATAGTGACTACCGTCATAGTCGCTAGATGCAAGATATTTTCACTCTAGTGCTTCATAGTTCTTACTTAACTTCTCTGTGCCTTAGTTTTTTTTTTATTTTTTTATTTGTAAAATTAGAATAACCTAAACCATATGGGAATAGTTTTTTTTTTTTTTTTTTAATAAACGGCTGTAGCTGTGCAGCATATGGAAATTCCTGGGCTAGTGGTCAAATTGGAGTTGCAGCTGCAGGCCTACACCACAGCTTGTGGCAATGCTAGATCCTTACCCCACTGAGTGAGGCCAGGGATTGAACCTGGATCCTCACAGAGACAACATCGGGAGCTACAATGGGAACTCTGAATAGGGTTATTTTTGAGGGTTTAAATAAGATGGTTTCTTTAAAGGGCATAGCCCCATACCTGGCATACAATGAGCAGTTAATATCAGTAATTATTATCTTGAGTTGCAGTGGCCTATGGCTCCTCCATTTTGATATTTGCTATCTTAATTGAATTCAGTGATAGTGGTGAGGCTCTTATTAAATGTAAAACAAAACTATATAATCTTACGTGGAGTATAGCTTTGGAGCTCAGTAAATTTGGGATTGAATATTAGTTGTATCGCTTACATTTACAAGTTGCGTGAACTTGGACAAGTTATTTAATCCATATGAACCTGTTTTCTCACCAGTAAATAGGAATAGAGTACCTAGTATAAATGATGGCTGTCATCATTTCCATTAACTTTGAGTTACTCAAGCATTTGGCAGTTCATTGTCCTCAGGAGACTGATTTAAGTTTTCCTGAATCTTTCTAAACCTAATTTCATTGAGTTCACTGAGAAGATTTCTTGACTTTGCCAACAGAAATGAATGAATGGCCAGAGCTCAGGGCCAGTTGGAGTTCCAGGATCCACCCCAGTCAAGGAATGAGCAGGGATAATAGGCAACTGTAAGATGCAGAATGGAAAGGAACTAGATTCTGAATCCAAGGCAATGATGAGCTCAGGTGGAGGAAAGCTTCAAAGTGTCAAGACCAAGGTAGGAGTGAAGAGAGAAAGCAGTGCATTGAAGCAAAGGTTTGGAAAAAGTGTGTAGGCAAAGCAGACTGAGTATGTCCCATAGGCAATGCCTGGAAATCTCCCAGGCAACTCTCCAGCACGGGAGGAGCTTTTCAGGAAACTGCTAGATTCGGCTCAGATTCAGCTCTTACTAGTTAAAGAAACTGTTAAGGGAACCATGGCAGTTTGGACAATGCCAAGTAGTGTAATAGTCATCTTTATTCTTACTTTATTTTTTTGCCTTTTCTTCCACTTTATTTGATATTCCCACCACAATAATGACTCTCTTAATTTAAACTAAAAACCATAGAAGGTTCTTGAAAGGGTGTCAGTGAAGGCATGAAAGTGTCAAAGACTAAGGGACAGGTGGGGGTGGGGAACCATTGAATCGTCTTGTTTGGGGTCTTGAAGTTGCTGGTGGTTTAGAGTTTCCGTTGGCAGGCCAGTTTCTGGATCCTGAAACCTTAAAGCTAGGGCACAAACTGGTTGGTGCCACTTGGGCCAATACTCAGGGTGCACCATGAAAATCATGTGAGGGAAACCACTGCTGAAGTAGGTGCCATCCGTGTGGTAGTGCCTCGATGACTCGGGCATGTACACGTCCATGCACTTGGGGCAGTAGAGCTTCACCATGGCCTTACCTGGACTGTCCTAAAGGCCAATGGGAAGCATTGGCTGGTTCTCACATTACACATGGAGACAATAGCCAAATTCTTCCTGGTGGTACTTTTACAACATCTGGTTGATGCCATAGTTGGTGAGGCTATAGCAGGTGTGGATCAATCCACAGAGCATTTTAGCTGCCTGCTCAATCAGGTCTCTCTGGTTGGTGTTGTCTTTTAGCTTCTCATTAGGTTCCAGCTCCTAGATCATGTCTAGAGTTTGTTGATAGTGAGGCACCTGCTCATTGAGTCCAGAGAGACTGAATTTGTCCTGGATGTACTTTTCATCCACTTCATAGAAGAATCCATTGCCACAGAGCTCACAGAACCAGGAAATCCAGGACACCTCCTCTGAGCTGCTCATCCCCACATCCACGGCTGGGCAGGGACTGGGACCTGTGGTGGCAAGGTGGTGGGAGGTGGTTTCTGCTTCCAAGGAACCTAGGCAATGGCTACAACTCAGGTTGCAGACCTGACCACAGCAGGCCTCATTATTCTTACTTTCCATATTACACTGTGAATTCCTTGAGACCAAGTCCTGTATCTAATCGCATTTTGAATCCCTGAATTGCTAGATGTCAGAGAGTAAATGTTTAATATGAGTTGGTTCAAAGAGATCAAAGGTCAGCCTTGTATAGCCCACTGCCTTCAATGTCTAAGCCACTTTTTTTTTTTTTTGTCTAAGCCACTTTTAAAATATCTAGGGCTCCTTAAGCTTGATTATGGATTTTGAGAAAATTCTTCATATTTTAATCAGTCTTTGTAATAAGAACTCAAATTTATGTATCTAGAATAGTTAATGGGTCAGGATATATTTTATACTTAGTAATAGTGTATATCTTGTACAGCAGAGAAATATAAGCACATTTTGGAAGCATCAGTGTTTTCCAAAACTTTTTTTTTTGGTCCTTTTTTTTAGGGCCACACATACGGCATAGGGAGGTTCCCAGGCCAGGGGTCAAATTGGAGCTGTAGTTGCTGGTCTACACCACAGCCACAGCAACGTGGAATCTGAGGTGAGTCTGTGACCTACACCACAGCTCACGGCCACTCTGGATCCTTAACTCACTGAGTAAAGCCAGGGATGGAACCTGTGTCCTCATGGTGGCCAGTCAGATTTGTTTCCTCTGAGCCATGATGCAAACTCCTCCATAACTTTTTTTGTTTTGCAAAAGATTTTAAAGATCTTGAAAATAAAAATGGGAAAAGTAATTTTTCTTTCTCCAGGTAAATTCTCTCTTAGTTTGATGTGAACTTGAGAAAGTTAAAAGTGGGTCCCAAAAAAGAAATATAATTTTCGCCTGCGTGACCATGTTCAAGGATTTATTGTGTGTCAGCTGATGTGCCTTTGAAAGGCATGTTTCTATGACAGCACTGATGGGAAACGAGAAAATGTGTGTTGGAGTTCCCGTCGTGGCTCAGTGGTTAACGAATCCGACTAGAAACCATGAGGTTGCGGGTTCGACCGCTGGCCTTGCTCAGTGGGTTAAGGATCCGGCGTTGCCCTGAGCTGTGGTGTAGATTGCAGACATGGCTCAGATCCCGCGTTGCTGTGGCTGTGGTGAAGGCCGGCAGCTACAGCTCATGTTAGACCCCTATCCTGGGAACCTCCATAAACCGCGGGTGCGGCCCTAGATAAGGAAAAAAGACAAAAAAAAAAAAAAAAAAAAAGAGAGAGAAAATGTGTGTTACTTAAAAGGAAAGGAAATTAGAAGACATTTCTTACAAATCTCATCATTGTCTCAATTTTTGAAGAAAGTAATCACAGGATAATTTAGGAATATTTACATAAAATTTTAAAGAACTGCTTTATATTAACAATATCCTTTTCAAACATCAACATTCTTCACAACCTGCAATTTCCTTAATCAGAGAAGATTTCTTTTTCATTCTCTGTGTTGGGAGCAGTACTTGATGCAGAAGTTTAGGTCTTGATAAAGCAGACACTTGAAGGCAGAGTCTGATTAGGAAGCCATTTGCTTCTTGATTTTGAAGGTAAGGGATGTGCTGGATTGTAACTGAGGATGGAGAGTGTTCTGGACTTTCCAGCGTGTTTTCAGAATGGAAAGAACTCTTACTGTGATAGTTGCTGGAACAAAGGTGGTTAAAGTCACTTTATATTAAATTCTGATTTAGGAGGATCTCATCTTACTAGTTTGTCTTATTTTTTTTTTTTAGCTCTTCTCTGTTTTAGAGTGATATCATTACCATTGTCCTTATACTCATTAAAATTAGAATCTGTTGTTTGCTAAATTTCTACCGAAGTTTGCCCTCAACTTTAGTTCTGCTTTTCTCTGCCATTGACTATAATAATAATTGTTTTAAAAAGGCAACTGTCACTTACTGTGTATTTTCCCGGCATGGTGTTACATGATACATAATTCACCATCAAAATCGCCTCTCTCATAGTCATTCAAAATATAAAACATTTGAGTTCCCGTCGTGGCTCAGCGGTTAAAGAATCCGACTAGGAACCATGAGTTTGCTGGTTCGATCCCTGGTATCGCTCAGTGGGTTAAGGATATGGCGTTGCCATGAGCTGTGGTGTAGGTTGTAGCTGCAGCTTGGGTCCCGCGTTGCTGTGGCATAAGCCAGCAACTACAGCTCCGATTAGACCCCTAGCCTGGGAACCTCCATATGCCACAGATGCAGCCCTAGAAAAGGCAAAAAAGAAAAAAAAAGACAAAATATAAAACATTACCAACTACACTAAAACTACAGTAAGACTTAGTCCTTGTTTCTGAATCAGGAACTATGTTTTTTTAAGGCCTTTGCCCCTTGTGATTACTGCTTTTCAGTGGTGGTTGCTGAAGAGCCCCGATAAGGCTACAGCCAGTTCTGCAAGCCTTTGGTAGTTCTTGTCACCTCCAGTTTTCCTGCTACTGGTTTTCTCAAGGAGCAGAGTATCTTTTTGGAGCTTACTCCACCTTGGATTCTACTGTTTTTCTCCTTTTAATATTATTGGCTTAATTTTGTGTTTCTCATTTCAAGTTACAGTTGAAGGAAAAAAATCATCATTTTCAGAATACCCAAACCCTTTATCTCTTTAAGCAGGTGATTTTGTCGTTACATCAATGTCAACTTTTCATCTGTCATTATTAAATAAGAATATTAACAGTTCTAGGCAAATATAACTGCAGATCCTAGAAAAGGAATCCACATATTATATATGCATAATACGTGGTGTGTGTATATATATATATACACACCTGCCATTGACTATAATATATATAGTCAATATATATATATGTGTGTATATATATATATATATGCATTGAAAAATGTCTGGAATTCTATTTAAGAAGATCTTAAGAGTGATAGTGTATAGAAATATAAAACCACACTCATATCATCTTTGTATAACTGAACCATGAAATGCACACTCTTTGAATGCTCTGCAGGAGGGCTCCTGTACAGTTTAACAGCCCTTACTGTGGGAAGAATGTAAGCCCTGTAAATCCTGTGTATCTACTTAGCCTCACCACAATCCCAAATGCCCATTTCTACAACCTTCTAACATCATTGCATGTAACAGAGGAAGTAAAGATGATAGGACTTTGAGCCAAGAACAGAGTGTTTAAGGTACTGTTCTTTAAGAAATGGCCCTTGAGATTTAAAAAAATCTGATACTGCATTTATTATTATTTAGTCAAAAACTGAAATTTTAAATATCCTTTAAAGATGCACAATAAATCAGTTGTGTTCCTTTAATAGACCAAATAGCTTGGGGACAAAAATATGGGAACTTTTCATGTGTATATTTTCAAATATCTTGAATTTTGAATTATGTGACTATATTATCTAATTATAATAAAAATTTAAAAATCCTTCCAAAATCTTTTGTCCAATAATATTTTACATTCCCTTGCCAAAAATTAAAGTGTGGTGTGCTGTGGGGTGGGGACCTGAAAACAGACTGTCAGAACAAAATTTTTAAAACAGTCCTGTATTTCTACTGAATTTTTGAGGGATGCTCCATACAATTTTATTGAAAAAATAGAAAAGATTAAATGACTCAATAAAAAGAAGGAAGCTTGTGAAAGACTGTCCAAGAGTTCTCCTCTCTGGGCCTAGACTTTTTTTTTTTATGACTGAGTTTTAACCACCCTTTTGAATAGGCTATTCCTATGCTAGTTTAACTGTTTCTGTTTCTGGAAAAATGTGTTCTTCAGTCTATTTTAAAGGGTAACTCTCACATCAAAACCTGATGAAGACAGCATAAAAAAAGAAAAAACCTGCCAATCCCCTTCCCCCCCTTTTTTGAACAGCAAAAATTTTTCGTAGCTTCATTGTCCTAATCTATGCTTGCCCACTATTGGGAATGAAATTCAGAAGGGTCTATCAAAGAAGCTGTGTGTTCCTGTCTATATTTTTTCTAGATGAAATTTTAGATGCAGATAGAAGGAAGAACAAAGAGGGGGTAGATTATCAGCTCTAGCCAAAGTTGAGACTTCCATTTTTTTGGTAACCACTGTTAAAAACTAGATTCTCATGGAAATCTTCCCTTCAGTACACACATGCATGTACGCATGTGCCATATAGACATCACAACACACACAAAACACATTTCTCTATTTGCTTTATTCATTTCTACTTGCACACATCTCTGCAGTGGTCTTGGTAGTGGGCCCGTGGCTGCTAGTCCACAAAATGTTCCGGGCGGGGGTACATTTCCTACCAAGTCCTCAGAGTTTCCTCCTATCATCAGACTTTTACGCTTCCATCTGGGAGTTTCTTTCATTTGCTTTCCAGGTATGCCACTTCTCAGTAGCACAGCTCGTGGCAGTTTTCAATAGGTTTCATTAATCTGGTCCATTTAGTACTGTTCCCTCAAGGAAAATCTCCAATTTCTTAGGCATGGAAACTTTTTTGTACATTTTCTTGGGAATTTGGGGAAAGGCAGTCCTTGCTACCGTCTTATCTGTAACTGTCTTTACAGCCCTTAGTTAAATAATGTACCTGTTATGTTTTACTAAAACTGATTCTCATATCCTCTGTCTGAAGCATCTCTCTCATCAGAAAATGAGAAAACGAAGGCACATGTTTTACGTTTTCATAGTACTTTTTATTGTGAAAGCAATTTGATTTTACTTTGAGTGGAATTTCCTTTTTATACCATTGGAAACCAAGAAAAAATATATTTCCTCTATTTCTCCCTCACGTGCCTTAAGTAATGCTGTTATCCTTATTATTTCTCTTCCTCTGCATTCCATGCAGAACAATTAACTGTCTCTGTACATTTATTCTTGCTCCTGTATAAAGAATTAGCAACCATTCCCATGCATTTCTAGAATTCTGCTTCTTATCTTTTATACCACACTGCTCTCTCATAACCAGTTCTAGCTGAAAATCTATTACAAATTATTTTACAGGCAATTTATTCTTTTCTTTCCAAAGTCTAAGTATAATCTTTTTTTTTCCTTTCCTGTTACCATGACGTGACAAGTGTTTCAATTTATAATTTTCTGGGAATTCCTTTAATGTCCAAAGCATCTGATAAAATACACATGGCTTCCACTTGCTTCAGTACATTTTCAATTACAGATAGTGAAGCGCACGGACCTCCTGAGCTCTCAGAACATATATAACCTCCCATAACTGCTGCAGACCTCCAGCTGCTTCCATCATCACTCAAACTGGGGGGGGGGGGGTCTCAGGTGGATCAGTGTGGGAGATAGTCCACGTGGGATTTTAAACTGTGTTTGTTTAGAATTACAGATTAATGCTTGCCACCATTGCCTCTTGAACACATTCAAAAAGAATAATAAAAGCTCCAGCAGCCTGGTTTATTTTCCCATCCACCCTGACATAACTACTGGAGAGGAAACATCTTAGTGAAGTGGAAATATTACACACTCAGAGTCAACAGAACCATACTGAATGCAGTTCTACCACTTATTATGTGAATGCTTTCAGACAAGGCACCTGACTTTTCTGAGCCTCAGTAAAATGGGGTTGATATTAGATGCTTCCTCAGAGCCAGGATGCTTCTGAAGATCGATAAAGGTAAGGACGGAGCTTATAAATGAGAGTTTTTGAAATAGGGTGAAGGGTCACAATGCTCTGATTTGTGTCAGAGCTTACGTACTCAAGATCCACAGGCCTGGGTTTTAAAGGCGAGGGGTGAAGGCAGCTCCTCCCCCACCCCCACGCCCATTCTTCAGGTCCCACTCCTGTCGGTCGCTGTCATTTTCCTCTGCTACCGGGTCCCTGGCTCATGCTTGAGGACGGGTTTCTCCTGAAACAGAAAACACACTGGAGTGCCCAGGTTGAGGCCAGGGCTGGGCTCGCCCTCAGTGCTGCTCCACTTGGGGCATATTAATTTTCACGTGAAGGGTCCAGTGGACAGTTAGATTTAGAAAATGGGAGCTCAGTAAGCTTAAAAGTCAGTGGAAAGGACTAGCAACAAGGAAATAATTCTGAATAGAAAATAAGCCTTTTGCATTAGTATACTTATGCTAGTATTCTTTACAAAAGAAGAAAAAAATTAGAGGCCACCCAAGCATCCAGTATTAGAGGATGTACACTGAAACAAAATAACCCTGAAAAAAAGAAATCACTTGGTGTGATATTATACAACTTTATTGGTTATATTTATGGGTATTTTAGGCAATTCAGAAAATATCTAGGTTGTAGTGCTTAATGAAGCAAAATGAAAAAATTGAATATGCAATTTTATTTGTTACATTAAAAAATTGTAAAAAAAATAGTTCAGATTAAATATACCAATTGCGTTAATAGTGATTGTCTCTGCGTTGTGAGTTTAAGGTTATTTCAATTTTGTAATATTCTATAATTTAAAATCTCTAATCATGGCCATATTTTGTAGGCAGAAGAGGTGGCTTTTGCTAGAAGACTGGCTGGGAATTTTTGAGGGGCATTATCTCAGAGTTAGCTGTGGCCCAGGGTCAGCCCTCAGGCTGTCACCTTCCAGTGTTATCAGGAGGTCACTTGCCTAGCGTATAGTCCAGCAAATGAAGGTAGCAAGCCTGGAGAGATATTTTATCATGGCTAAGGGGGGAAAGCAATAAATCACCTCTGCCCAAAGCAGAAATCATCTTGCCAGCCTGAGGAAAGCTTAAGCTCCTCAGCCCTAGCAGTGCTAAACAGAACACAGACAGCTTCTGGCTCTTGAAATTTCTCTTTCTGTGCATTATGCTGACCCTCCTCTTCATATGTAATTCATTACATTTCTGCTTACCCAACAGTATCACAATCCAGGTTTGCTTCCCCATGTTTACTCCCAAGCCACATCTGTTTCTTTCACAGACATTCCTCTGGCTCACTTCCATCATCGATTATTCATATCCATTGTGTGTGAATTTTATTTCTAAATTCTTGAAAAACACTTTCATGTCATCCTAATGTACTAATGATGACACACGTTCATTTCCACAACTGGAAAATATAACTTTTGGAAAGATGCAGAGACTAGCTTGTTTGTTTTCTAAACCCTCCCATGAATGCACCTAGCTGTATGCTTATCAGCACATTCTGGGGGCAGGGGGCAATATTGTTGTCATTGGCAAAAGCATTCTTGAGTTTATGCCTCTAGCTTGGTCACCTGCCAAATTCTCCAAATTCAAAAATGATTTTTGACAGTTTCCAAATTACTAATCGACCCTCAGAGGGCATAGAAGCTGTCCTGATAAATCTGCAAGAGGCTCTAGAGGCAAGATCCATAGAGGAGACCAAGAGATTATTTGTGCTGGGTTGTGACAGTTTCCCTGAAGCAAGTGTCCTCTTGGAAGAGTAAGACAGTCAGTATCCACAAGCCCCAGAATGTCAGCCAAAATATCAGTTGGTAACTTAGAGGCAAATCTCATTATACTCAGACCTTGACATAACCTCAGCTTCAGGGGAAACTAAAGTCACTAGACGACTCCTGGGTTGACTTCTCATGTACAGCAAATGAAATTCTTTTATGGCCTGTGAGAAGGTCTTTTTTCGTCCTTAATCCCATTGTTCTAAGAAGCTTAAATAAAAAAAGGAAGACTGGGATTTGTTGAGTGCCATTTGATGATCACTTACCATATTCCAGAAAAGATAAAATGAGATATTTGTCAAATATATAATATTTTAGTTTTTCATGGTAACCATCAAAATATATTAATATCCATATTTTACAAAAGATGAACCTAAGGTGCATAGAGGTTGACAGTTTGTCATAGGTTAATTTTGTAAAATAGTTGTGCTAAAATTTGAATCCAGTTTTCCACAGCCCAACTTGTTCTACTTTCCCATAAAGTAGAATTATCATAAGATTCATTCTTACTCTTTGGGAAAGGGCTTTATTTCTCATTTTGGGAATCTGGGAATTAGCATATCACATAAATGAAAATTTTCAGAAGTTGGTCTCTGGTTTTGTGGGGAGTTACAGGCCTGTTGTAGAGAGATAGTCCAAAGTTCATAGGGTGACCTTTATTAGGTGCTAGAAAAGCAAGGACATATTCTTTCCAAGTGCAGATTTCTACTTGCCTAAGAAGGGTGCAAACAACAGGAACAGCTTACATCTATTGAGGTTTTTCTCTGCACCAGGCTCTGTGCCTAGAACTGCACATACAGTTGTGGTTAAATGTGGGCTTTCCTCAGCCAGAGGTATGCCTTCCCAAGGGATGAAGTATCAAATGTGTCTCTTGAGGGGTAGACTAAGAGGTATGCTTAATTTTGGAAAACAACACTATATATACTGTATGTGTGTGTATATATATATATATATATATATATATATATATATATATATGTATGTTTTTTTGCATGAGTATATTTATATATAATTGGGGACTGGGGCATATGCATCTCTCATGGCAATGTTGAGGAATCACTAGCAGCTTCTCCAGGAACATTTAACTGCTCTGCTCAGCTAGTTATGCTCTGAGAAGTGAATGAGAACTGTTGGAAAGAGAGAGCAAATTAGATTCAGTACACTTGTAGCAATAAACACAATGCATCTGGCAACAGTGTGTGCACAATGCATGAACATGTAAATTATGAATTAGAAATTGATGCAGAAGTATGGTATGAAGGTTAAGATTTCTTTTTGTTTTTGTGGGTTGTTCTCCTTTTGTGAGCTAAGGCTAGTGTTTCCCCAAAGCGTCATGGCTTCCATCTGTTTTGTTTTCATATTTGCAGCTTTTAGCCTTGATACACATATATGTATTCATGTGGGCCATATAAATAGGCATGACTCTCTTAGATAAGTAGTAATAGTTTCTCACTTTTCTGTCATATTAGATTGAACAGTGAAAAATCTCTAATTTTAAGGGACTTCACTCCTATAAGGGTTTCCTAGTGTTTTCGGGGGTGTAATTCTTCTGCATAGTCTACATTTTCTGTTCTCTGTGGATCTGACGCTGCAGTCTTCCTCAGGCAAACATCATATTGATTGTACACAGGGTTTGGCTTAACCAGAGAGGCCAAGTTAGCCCCTGGGAGTGTGAAATCAGTGTATTCACAGTTCTTGTGTCCCATTGTGACTCTATTAGTCTGACCCTTTAGAGTCTGGATTTAAATAAATCTATGAGTCTGGGTAAATCATGCTAGTGAGAAGAGAGTTACTATATACATTGTCCAGAAACAGCAGCCTTATTGTTTCCAATATTATAAAGTACAATGATTTTCCAAATTATTTTTATAACTTCAAAGACTTTTTTTTTTGTAGTTTCATAGATGGTATGAAGTACTTTGTGCACGCATGATATTGTTTAATCTTTTCAACCACATGAGTTAGGTATTGTTATGCTCACTTTTCTGGTGAGTTTTTTTTTTTTTTTAGGGCCACACTTGCTGCATGTGTAAGTTCCTAGGCTAGCGGTCAAATCGGAACTATAGCTGTCAGCCTACGCCACTGAGTGAGGCCAGGGATCAAATCTGCATCCTCATGGATACTAGTCAGATTCGTTTCTGCTGCGCCACAATGGGAATTACCCCCCGCCTTTTTTTTTCTAGTGAGAAAATTTAAACTCAGGAAGGTGATAATTTATTTGTGATCACAGAACCATTAAGAGGCAGAGCCAGAAGTAGAACTTGGATCTTACGTGCCTAAATCCTGTGCTTTTCTGGCTCTTTTGCAAAAAAGGCTTTAAAGTCAAGTAGACCTGCTGATTTTTCTCCAGGAGAGTTTTGAATTAGGTAATAAAATAATAAATTAGTAATTGTAAAATGCATATTGCCAAGGAGAGAAAAAGGCTAGTTTGATTGATATTCTGTGAGTTTAGCCATTGTTATAGGTCCCTGAAGGAACATCTACCAACAGGCTTTGGGAATAGAAAATAACTAGCCTAGGGCTTCAAGAAAACATGCAAAGGTTTAACTTTATAGACTATTTGTTAGAAACTTCTGGTTGGTCTCTTTGAATGCAGCAAAATGGGTGGTTGTAAGGCCTAGAAATAGGGTTACTTTGGCCCCCACCTCACATTTGTCTTGAACACTGACAATGTGCCAGGCCTTGTGCTGGCTGTTGGGCATAAAGCCACAAAGCGAACTAGTCCCTCTGCTTCTGGCTTTTCCTTCCCTTTTCCTCAGTCTGGTTTTCTCCACAAGCTCCACAGAGATCCAGAGCAATCTTCTTAAAATCTAATCCTGACCATGTCCTGCCAGTGCCACCAGGCTGTACAGAGACAAGGGATCACATCTGTCTTTTTACCATTATGTCCTCATTGTACTTGTGATCAGTCAAGTGCAAGGCCTTTCACAACTTGACTCTGGCCTTCTTACAGCCCCATCTCCCTTTCCTCACCTTTTGCTCTCCTCTCCAGTCTTGCTGAACTGCTGTAGGCAACCAAGAAATGCACCAGGTTCTATCTCTTCTCAGAGAGCAGTGCTGTTCCCTGTGCTTTCAGACCTCAGCCTCTCCCTGCCCTTCCCTCTTCTCCTCCAGGTAAGTTCTTTGAATCCTTCTGCTTCAGTTCAGACCTCACTTCCACTGGAAAACTTCTCAAAACTGCCCCAGTGCCCTCCTATTTCATTCTGCGTTTACCGCATCATAGTGAGTACCATGTGGTCATTAGATTGCCTGTTTCCTTCTCAGTGTGCCTCCTGAAACAGTAACTAGAATGTATCAGGCATTCAGACGTTCTTTTTTCTTTTATAGTGGTTTTTATTTTTTTCCATTATAGTTGGTTTACGGTGTTCTGTCAGTTCTCCACTGTGCAGCAAGGTAAGAAGACCATTGAATATTCGACTGAGTAAAGGAGGCAATATTGGAAGTTTGTCAGGAATTTTGTTTTCTCTGTATCTCTAGCAGCTGTTATAGTGCATGGCCCACTGTAAGTATACACTGAATGTTTTCAAATTAATGCATTCATTTATGAATGAGAGACAAGGCTTACACATGTACACATGCACACATGTAGGTGTATCAGGACAGTTCAACCCAAGGCCACTTTTACTCGGTTGATTGATGCTGTCTATTGAGTGCCCACTGAGGACACAGTCTGCATGGTATTGGATGCTTAGGGAGTTGTAATGACCAAGTGTTTTCATTTAGGGAAAGTGGCTAGCACAGTGATGTATTTAAAACAGATCTGTGGGAATTCTCATTGTGGCTCAGTGGGTTATGAACTCAGCTAATATCCGTGAGGATGCAGGTTAAATCCCTGGCCTCACTCAGTGGGTTAAGCATGCGGCGTTGCCATGAGCTATGGTGTGGGTCCCAGATGTGGCTCAGATCCTGCATTGCTGTGGCTATGGTATAGGCCAGCAGCTGCAACTCTGCTCTACCCCTAGCCTGGGAACTCCCATATGCTGCAGGTGTGGCCCTAAAAAGCAAAATAAATAAATAAATACAAGTCTGTAATGTTCTTGGTAAATACCCTTAAGTGGCCCCTTTTTGCCCCCAGGATGAAATGCAACCTATTTCACATGGTTTACAATTCTAAATCCTGTGCTCTCCCCCTATTTCCATTCTCCATTTACCACTCCTTCTGGGACAACCACGTGGAACGATCTGTGGTTCTCCAAGCTCACTCTCCTCCACTGACCCTGGATTTTCAGTTGATCTTCCCTCTTTCTTAAATGTCTCTTTTCACTTCTTGGCTTAGAGAACTGTTTCTCTTTCTTCAGACTCATTTAAATATTTTTTCTGTGAACACTGTTCTGGCCTTTTCAAGCAGTTTGCCACTTTATCTTCCTTGCACTTAAAGCAATTTGTATAGACCTCCATAATAAAACCTCCCAATTAGAATAATAATTGATGACACAAGTCTTCATGACTGGATGCTGAGCATCTTGAAGTCAAGGAATATTTCCTATTTGTCTTAGAGATACTCAGCCCTCTGCATACTGATAGGCACACAATAAATGTTAATGCAATAATAAATGGGAAGAAGCTGATTTCTTAGTTTCACACTTAGTGCAGGCTACTATAACTAAGTATCAGGGACTGCCTTTAACAACAGACATTTATTTCTAATACTGCTGGAGAACTGAGGACTGAGATCAAGGTGTAGGCAGGTTTGGTTCCTTTTGAGAACCCTCTTCCTGGCTTGCAGAGCCATCTTCTTGCTGTGTCCTTACTAGGTGAAGAGAGGAAGCTCTGAGGTTAAGGGCACTACACCTTCCTGTTCTTATAAGGGTACTCATCCCACAGTGGGGGTTCTGTGTTCGTGACTCAGCTAAACCTATTTACCTCCCAAAAGCCCCACCTCCTAAGGGGTTAGGGCTCCAACATATGAGTTTTGGGAGGACAAACATTGGTTCCTAACATATCATATGTATTGTCATATTGTAATTGAATTTATAATATTTCATTGGGTAGGTCTTACTTTTTTTTTTTTTAGTTCAAGTTTCAAACACTGCATGGAATTCTAATAATTCCTCGGCAGTATGTTTCATAGCAATAATTCACTAATTTTTGTTATTGTATAAATTGGCATGTGCTTGAATCACGTGCTTTAAAGCTCTGCAATTTTACAGTATGCAAAATTTAGGTGACCTAGTACACTCTCTATAGAATTACCTACCAGTCCAATTACCAGGAATATAAAAGTATAGTATAGTTTCTAAGGGAAGGAAGCATTCCTCAAAAGGGGAAGGTTTCAGCCAGCATCCCTGTTCTTGGATAAGTTCTAAGATCTTCAACATATAGGACTGTATATTATTTTGAGAGTGTTCATAAACATATTTTGCATCACAGTCCTTATTTTTACATTCATATTTCTATTATCTATGTGCTGCTTTCCTTGACCAGGATCCTACCCTAATGATGACTAATGCTACCACAGAGACAGAAAAGAGAGGCGGTGAAGAACCACTATACACTTTTCAGCTATAAAATTTTCACTGAGAGAGTTGAATGCTTGAAATAGAGCACGGAAATGGTTGAAAGCTTAAAACTGAACACAAAAATAATTAGCGCTAGAGTGGATTTTTATTTACAAAAATATATAAACTATTTAGGTTAAAATGTTTGGGAGAGAAATATTCTAGGTTGCAAATTTAATAACGCATTTAATAAGAAAAATTGAACAGCTGCAAGTATAGTCTGAATAAGGTGTAAATGTTTTACATCTGAATTGAAAAGCAAATTGTTTCAATAATGTTTAATATTCATGCTATAATTAAAATTAATCAAGAAACAGTATCTTTTATAAAATACATTTAATTAATGGAGTTTAAAAATTAAGTAGAGTTGGAGTTCCCTTCGTGGCTCAGTGGTTAACGAATCCGACTAAGAACCATGAGGTTGCGGGTTCGATCCCTGGCCTTGCTCAGTGGGTTAAGGATCCAGCGTTGCTGTGAACTGTGGTGTAGGTTGCAGTCGCGGCTCGGATCCCGCGTTGCTGTGGCTGTGGCGAAGGCCGGCAGCTACAGCTCCTGTTAGACCCCTAGCCTGGGAATCTCCATATGCCGCGGGTGCGGCTCTACATAAAAGGCAAAAAGACAAAAAAAAAAATTAAGTAGAGTTTAGTGGCAAAATGTAGTAATAATTGTAATTGTGAGTGGGACTTAGAATATGAAAAGGAATATATTTACTGAACATGAACCTATATTAATTTTTTAAGTTAGCCGCACCTGTGGCATATGGAAGTTTCCAACACCACAGCCACAGCAATACCAGATCTAAGCTGCATCTGGATTGTTAACCCACTGAACAAGGCCAGGGATCGAACCCACATCCTCGTGGATACTAGTTGGGTTTGTTTCTACTGAACCACAGTGGGAATGCTGAACTTATATTAATTTTGAGGTGCCTAAACAGTACTAATTTTTTTCCTATATAACCAGTGCCCTGTGTTCTAACTTAATAATTTGAAAAAAAATTACTTCTCAGCCTTAAACATGTATGAAATTTAAAATTTAGCAAATTTGGATCATTAGCACTTTTGGGGTATTTATTTAATTTTTAAAAAATTGTATTGGAGTATAAGTGACTTACAATGCTGTGTTAGTTTCAGGTGTATAGCAAAATGAATCAGCCATACATAAACATATATATTCATTCTTTTTCAGATTCTTTCCCCATATGGGCTATCACAGAGTGCTGAATAGATTTCCTCAAACTATATAGTAGGTCCTTGTTATGGATCGATTTTATATATAGTCGTGTGTATATGCCAATCCCAGCCTCCCAATCCATCCCTCCCCTCATTGTTTCCCCTTGGGTAACCATAAGTTTGGTTTTGAAATCTTTGAGTCTGTTTCTTTTTTGTGAATAAGATCTTTTATGTCATTTTTATTAGACTTTACAAATTAGTGATCTCATATGATATTTGTTTTTGTCTGACTTCACTTAGTATGATCATCTCTAGGTCCATCCACATTGTTGCAAATGGCATTATTTCATTCTTTTTATGACTAATATTCCATTGTATATATGTAACACGTCTTCTTTATCCAGTCCTCTGTTAATGGACATTTATGTTGCTTCCTTGTCTTGCCTATTGTAAACAGTGCTGCAGTGAAAATTGGGGTGCATGTAACTTTTTGAATTATAGTGTTCTCCAAATAAATGCCCAGAGTGGGATTGCTGGATCATATGGTAGTTCTATATTTAGTTTTTTTTAAGGTACCTCCACACTATTCTCCATAGTGGTTGGACCAACCTGCATTCACATCAGCAGTGTAGGATGGTTCCCTTCTCTCAACATCCTTTCCAGAATTTATTGTTTGTAGCCTTTTTGATGATGTCTGTTCTGACTGGTGTGAGGTAATATCTCACTGTAGTTTTGATTTGCATTTCTCTAATAATTAGTGGTGTTGAGCATCTTTTCATGTGTTTTTTTTTTTTTTTTTTTTGGCCATCTGTCTTCTTTGGAGAAATGTCCGCTTAGATCTTCTGATTTTTTTTTTTTTTTTCCAAACCTGCAGCATCTGGAAGTTCCAATGCTAGGGATAGAATCTGAGCCACAGCTGTGACCTACATCTCAGCTGCAGCAGTGCTGGATTCTTCACCAACTGGGCTGAGCCGGGTATTGATCCCACATTGCTGCAGAGGCAACAATGGATCCTTAAACCTCTGTGCCACAGTGGGAACTCCTCTTCTGACCATTTTTTGATTGGGTTGTTTTGTTTGACATAAACCTCCATGAAAAGTTTGTATATTCTGGAGATTAATCCCTTGTTGGTTGCTTTGTTTGCAAAGATTTTCTCCCATTCTGTGGCTTGTGTTTTCATTTTTTTTTTTTTATGGTTACCTTTGCTATGCAAAGGTTTTAAGTGTAATTAGGTCCCATTTTTTTTTGTTTTGTTTTTAATTTCATTATTCTGGGAGGTGGATCCAAAAAGATTTTGCTGCGATTTACGTCAAAGAGTATTATGCCTATATTTTCGAATAAGAATTTTATAGTATCTGGCCTTACATGTAGGTCTTTAATCCATTTGAGTTTATTGTCATGCTTGGTGCAAGAGAATGTTCTTATTTCATTCTTTTACATGTGATTGTCTAGTTTTCTCAGCACCATTCATTGAAGAGGCTGTTTGTTTCTCCATTGTATATTCTTGCCTCCTTGTCATAGATTTCTTTATTTCTTTATTTATTTGGCTTTTTAGAGCCGCACCTGTGGCATATGGAGTTTCCCAGGCTAGGGGTCTAATCAGAGCTGTTACTTCCGGCCTATGCCAGAGCCACAGCAATGCCAGATCCGAGCCGTGTCTGCAACCTATACCACAGCTCACGGCAGTGCTGGATCATTAACGCTCTGAGTAATCCCAGGGATCAAACCCACAACCTCATGGTTCCTAGTCAGATTCATTTCCACTGCGCCACGGCGGGAACTCCAATTGTCATAGATTAATTGACTGTAGGTGCGTAGGTTTATTTCTAGGATTTCTTTCCTATTTCATTCATCTGTATGTGTATGTATGTTTTTATGTCAGTACCATGCTATTTTGTGTACTGTAGCTTTGCAGTGAAGTCTGAAGTAGGGGAGCCTGATTCCTCCAACTCTGATTTTCTTTCTCAAGATTACTTTGGTTTTGGGTGTCTTTTGTGTCTCCATATAAATAAAAAAAATTTGTTTCAGTTCTGTGAAAAATTCCATTGGTAGTTTGATAGGGATTGTGCTGAATCTATAGATTCCCTTGGGTAGTATAGTCATTTTGACAATGCTGATTCTTCCAGTCCAAGAGCATTGTATTTTTTTCCACCTGTATGTGTGTCATCTATTTCTTTAATCAGTGGTGATGAATAAAAGGGGTGTGAGTGGACATACTTGACTTGTTCCTAATCTTAGTGGAAATTCCTTCAGCTTTTCACCATTGAGAATGGTGTTAGCTGTGGGTTTGTCTTATATGGCCTTTATTACGTTGAGGTAGGGTTCCCTCTATGCCCACTTTCTGGAGGATTTTTGAATCATTAGGTTTAAAAAGTTTATATCTCATAGTCTAGTGAACAAATAAACATTCTAGATAAATAGATCAATGAAACAGAATAGAGAGGGCAGAAATAGGCCCACATAAATATAGCCAGCTGATCCTTGACAAAGAAGCCGAGATAGTCTTTTCGACAATTGGTGCCAGAACATCTGGGCACACACACACACAGGCAGAAATGAATGTAGACACAGACCTTACAGTCTTCACAAAAATTAACTCAAAATGGATCTCAGACTGAAAGGTAAAATGCAAAACTATAAAACCCCCAGAGGATAAGATAGGAAAAAACCCAGATGACCTTGGCTATGGCGATGACTTTTCAGATACAACACCAAAGGCATGACCTGTGAAAGAAATAATTGATAAATAAGCTAGACCTCACTGAAATTAAAAACTTCTGCTCTGTGAAAGACAATGTCAAGAAAATGAGAAGACAAGCCACAGACTTGGGAGAAAATATTTGCAAAAGACATATCTGATAAAGGACTGCTATCCAAAATATACAAAGAACTTTTAAAACTTCACAATAAGAAAACAAATAACCCAACTAAAAAAAGGGCCAGAGACCTTAACAGACACCAAAGAAGATGTATAGATGGCAAATGAACATATGAGAAGATCCTTCCACATTATATATCATCAGGGTAATGCAAATTAAAATGAAATACCACTACACTCCCATTAGAATGGCCAAAATATGGAACACTGACCAATACTGGTGAAAATGTGGAACAGCAGAAACTCATGCATTGCTTGGTGAGAGTGAAAAATGGTGCAGCCACTTTGGAAGACAGTTTAGTGGTTTCTTACAAAACTGAACATATTCTTCCCATACAATCCAGCAATTGTCCTCCTTGGTTTTTATCCCAAGGAGCTGCAATTTTATGTCTACAAAGAAACCTGGACATGGATGTTTATAGTGACTTTATTCATAATTGCCAAAACTTGGAAGCAATAAAGATGTTTTTCATTAGGTGAAGAGATAAACAAACTGGTACATCCAGACAATGGTATATTATTCAGTGCTAAAAAGAAATGAGCTGTCATGCCATGAAAAGACATAGAGGAATCTTAAATGCACATTACTAAGTGAAAGAAACCAATCTGAAAAGTCTACATGATGTATCATTCAACTATATGATATTCTGGAAAAGGCAAAACTGTGGAGACAGTAAAAAAGATTAGTGGTTTCCAGGGGAAAATGAATGAATGAATAGGTGGAGCACAGAGGACTTTTAGGGCAGTGAAAATACTCTCTATGATACTGTAATGATGGATTCATGTCATTATACATTTGTCCACACTCATAGAATGCACAATACCAAGACTGAACCCTAGAATAAACTCTGATCTTTGTGTGCTCATGATGTGTCAGTGTTGGTTTAACAATTGTAGCAGATGCATCATTCTGGTGGGTGATATTAATGATAAGTGGGAGGCAATGGAAGTGTAGGGGCAGGTGGTATAAGGGAAATCTTTGTACCTTCCTCTTAATTTTGCTATGAACCTAAAACTGTTCTAAAAAATAATGTCTTGGGAGTTCCCGTTGTGGCTCAGTGGTTAACGAATCTGACTAGGAACCATGAGGTTGCTGGTTTGATCCCTCGCCTTGCTCAGTGAGTTAAGGATCCGGTGTTGCTGTGGCTGTGGTGTAGGCCAGTGGCTACAGTTCCGATTGGACCCCTAGCCTGAGAACCTCCATATGCTGTGGCTGCAGCTGCGGCCTGGAAAAGACCAAAAAATAAAAACAGAAAAAAAATAATGTCTTAAGAAATCATAATCTTATTCCTATTCTCATCCCCATGTTTTGATTTTCTCCATAACCCTCAGCTAATATCCTTACTATGACAATAAAATTATTGCTTTTTCTTAAAATTAAAGGTAATTTTTCTCTAAGGTGTTTCTCTATATTATAGCATAGCTGAAAAATGTGTTCTTCAGTTCTCTTGTGGCTGGTACATATGATTTCTTATTATCAAATTTGTATTGCAGGAAGGTGAGAATGTCCTGAAATTTTTGTGTGTGGTTAGATGTTTACCCCTGTGGATTCTTTGAAGTCAGAAGAGTGCTGCATAGTTATCCTCGGATCTAGAATAGTATCTCACACAAATACACTCTGTAATAGAGCATCAGGTCAGTAATAATAACTGTGTTCAGCATGTCAAGGTACCATTCTAAGTAGCTTACATTTGCTAACTCATTTAGTCCTCAGAATGACCTGATGGGGAAGGCCCTGTAGGGCTCTCTCCCTCTGTTTTAAAGATGAAGAAACTCAGGCTCGGGGAAGTTAAGTAAAAGTTTCAGGATCACAAAACTACCAGGATCAGTGCTCAGAATTCTCAACTGAAGTGGTCTAGAACCTGAGTCAGGGCTAACCTGCACAGTGACCTGCATCCCAAGATTTAGCTGACGGCAGTCCCTGGAGGCAGGTAGGCATTGGTATCGTTACAAGCTCTGTAGTTGATTCTGTTGTATATATGTTTGAATTGTGTAACTAGGGCTTGAATTCTGACTCCAACATTTACTCATGATATGAAATTGGGCAAGTTATTTAATCCTTCTGTAAGTAAAGGGGGATATTTACTGCGGAGTTGTGAGTGAACCGAGTTATCATACATGCAGCACTAGTACAGAGCACATGTCTAATAAAGAGAAGGTATTGCTGTTCTTCTTTTAATGCTCAAGTAACACCCTTTGAGAAGCATTCTTTGGAGGGTGTGTGTGTGTGTGTCTGTGTGTGCGTGCATGCGTGTGTGCGCGCGTGTGTGATTATTTCTATAGCTTTTTGTTTTGAGTATACTTTGAATTATGCTTTCTTATTAATTCAATAAGAGATGCATATATAGCCCGTGTTTTATTATGGCTTCCAAGAAGTAACTTGACATGATTTCGACAAAAACCCTTAAAACGGAATCTCACAGAAATATATTGCTTAATGTAACGTATTGCATAATAGAGAAAAGGGCTCTGTGCCAGCGAGGCCCTGGCTCTTCCAGGTCCCCTTATGAATGGGAAGTAACTTAGTCTGTGAGCAAGTCCTTGAGCAGAAGAGATGAAAATCAGACGACTGTCACCTCAGTTTGGGCCTTCTGCCTGTTGGAAAGGACTCCAGAGAGCACTGACTAAGGTAAAGGGATAGTAATTGGAATAAGGCAGTGCCCTCATAGCACCTTTCCCTAGCTCTTCTGAGACACCCATTACATCGAGAATGGTTGGATTATTGTGAAAGAGAAAATGTTTAATTTTTGTCCTCAAAATTTGGCTCTTGCCGTCCAATTCAGAGAAACATTTGTGAAAGGCAAAGCTTTTGATGTGTAAGACTCAGGCTCTTAGAAGAAAAGCATTTCAGAAATCCTAAGGGAAAGCCCAGAGGGAGCAGTGCATAAAATTAACCCATCATTGATGGAAATGAAGAAGAGGATAGAAGACCAGCAGAAGCCCCCATCCTGGGGGTGAAGGGAAGGCAGGGCTAGGGGAAGCCCACAGACTGAAGGGAGGAGGCCGGCTCTGGAGTCTCCATGCTTGGAGAGTTCCCATGGAGGAGATGGGTCAACATGACCCAGCGCCCTTTCTCTCTGAGAGCAAGAGCTTCCATGACCAGAGGCATGTGGATGCAGGGCGTGAGCCTTACTGGCAGACTTCTCACTGCAGTTTGACTGATGGCTGCTGCTGAAGTGCTGTATTATCACCCTAATTATGTATATGAGGGCTCCCTGCAGACATGGCCTTCAACTTTCCCGCAGGAGCTATGCCTGTCTGCCTTGACACTTCACCTTACCTGTCCAGAGTAATTTGTGTGGCTAATCCTACACTTCACGGCACAGGACACTCAACAGCACCTCCTAAAGAATGGGATCCTGGATTTACCACTGGGAATGCTACCCCTACCCCCAACATACTGACCTCAGAAGTTGAACAGAAAAAGCTTTTTTTTCCCCCTAACTGGGAAAATAGCCAAACATACCACCTTTTTTTTTTTTTTAATACAAATTGTAGCTGTCACTCCCTGTGAAGAATAAACATGATGTGCTTTGTAAGAATGACAGATGTCCTGTTTTTCATATTAAAGCTGGTCACTTTATTAGTTTATGAGTAAATGGTAGGCAAACTATTAAACAGCAGAGACTGTTTAATCAGAGGCAGCTGACTTAAGTGGGAGGAAAAGCAAAAGTAATAAAAGGTGAGTTATTGGATTTTCTATTGCAGAAATCATTTTGAGAAAAAAATACTGCTTGTAAGGAGACCATCCTTCCTATTTAACTTGCAGCATGTTATTTAGAAAGTTTTCTAGACTTGGCTGTATGGATCTTTCAGCTTCAAAGTAACTTCATAGGTATTATTTCACTTGTTCCTTTTTTATTCTCATGAAGAAGGAAAGCAGATATTTGTAAGCCTTATTTTACAAAGAACAAAGTAGGGTTTGTAGGGTGGGGGATATTGTGGAAAAAGCTATCGACACAGATCTCTTTTGACACCAAAAATGTGGTGTTTACAGTCATTTGGTAAATGCATGTATGAAGAAATTATAGATTGTTCTGAAATAAATGTTTTCAAATTCTTCTGGGACCATTGCTTAATCTGAACTTCTCTAGGAAATTGTATATACTATTCCTATGCAATTTAGGGACTTTGGAAGGAGAACAGCAGCTTTGATTTTATAATAATACCATTAGTTCCTCATTTTTCTTGAAGGGCCTTCAGGTAGAATTTGAAGGGCTCTTTCTGCCCAATCAAAGCTTTTATGGTAAATAATTCTTACCTAACACTTCCCAGCAGTAGTCATTGCTTCCGTTCTTTATGTCTTAGAATATTTCATCTTCACCTTCCTTGGCATAGGCATGTAGGATTTAAGTAACTTTATATTTGTCTGATTTGCTAATGCTGGATACTTGGAAGAATCTTGGTGCCAAAAGGCAATGAAAGCCAGGATCCCTCTGGAGACCTTTATGTGCTCTCTGCCAAAAGAGGCTGATGCATGAAGAAGGTAGGACACTTATCAGGACAAACATCTCTGATTTGGGAATGGAAGTTGCATCAGCAGACTCATTCCTCCAGTATTAACTCTAATGTTTATCACAGGGTGTAATTACGGTGATGTTGATGGGGATGAATGGCAGTGTTAAAACTGGACTGGAAAGGATTTTAATGGGCGGTGTGGGTTTTGTGACACATATAAAATTAAGTTTCTTTTTTTTTTAAAAAATACCCATTGAGTCTGACCAAACTTTATGAAATAGGAAGGAAGTTTTTTTTTTTTTTTTCTGTTTTATGAATGAAGAAACTGTGGCTCAGGAAGGTCAAATGGCTTGCCAATGCCATACACTCAGCCGTCTGTATTTCCCCCATTGAAGAAAATTTAACATGAGATTCAGTATGAGAATTCTCCAAAAGAGACTACAAGGTTTTGTTAATAGTTCTCTGTAACTCAATTCCATTGCATGATTATGGGGGAGGTGCACTATAATTGTTGAGGCAATGTGAGTTCCCAGTGATCTTTTGGATTATGAGTGTAAGTGGGAAGGAACCTCAAACTCAAGGTTAAAGACTAGTGTTATAATCTAACATAAATGGCCTGGGTAGGAGACATCAGTGCATTTTCACATCGGCATAAACACCTGGAACAGACACACTGAATTAGCTGAGGTTCAAGAGAAATGGGGCACACTTAGCTCTGCAGTCTCTGAGAGTGAGAGAAAAATGGACTAGCAGAATTTCAGGCAGAATTAAGCCAAGGAAGTCTTCAGGTCTTGGGCCCATTTTTGTATCCCTCACCTAGCTGGGTTGCCAGAGTGCTTCTGCAAACTCTCCTAAAATAATTTCTGCAGCATTTTCCATTTTAATGGCTTCCCTTGATTTTACGAAAGACTCTAAACATGAGGTTGGCAAACCCTGGGCTGTGGGACAAATCTAGCCTATTGCCTACTATTATAAATGCGGTTTTATTGGAACAGTCACTCCCATTTGTTTACATATTGCGGTATGGTTGATTTGTACTACAAATACAGAGGTGAATAGCTGTAACAGAGATAATGATACACAAAATAAAAACTATTTTGATCTCAGAAAAAGTTTTCTGATCTTTGTCCTGAACTGTTACTGGTAAAATGCTTTAATCTTGATGCTAGCTCTAATTAATTAGGAGTTACTGCCTGGACTGCTGTGTTGAAAACTCTGGGATTATGTCACTGGTCAATGAGAAAGAGTGATGAGCTCCATTAGCAATGTCTGCTATAGACACAGAAGCCAGGATTGGTGGTCCTTGTGCCAAGTATTTTTCATTCCCTAGTGCAAGTTTTCATTCTCCACCCAAAAGTCAGGAGATTTCCTGATGCCTTTAGGACTGTCCTTAATAGAAGGGAGAACAGCTCACTTCAAATATAAAGCAAACCCAGCACCTTCCTGAATACATTAATTTAGATAACCAGCATAGATGTGACTTGAATGCCATAATTTCGCTCTGTGCTTTATAAGTGCTTAGTTGCCCCTACAAATCTGAAAGGTAGACATTTGCCTTTATTTTGTGGCTGAGGAAATTAAGATAAGGGGAAGTTCAGTGACTTTAGTGTCGAATCCAAATATGCTTCCAAAGGCAGTAATTTCATGTATTGGTTGGGTTAAGTTAAATTTGAAAGAAATCGCAATGTAATTATTAGCCTGCTACATAAAACTCAACAACTAGAAGTTAGAGCTTATCTTGAAGAGAAATATCCCTAATGTCTAAGAGGCTTAAGCTATAGGGCATTCACATTTTAACATGTAATACCTCAACAAGATCATGTTACCTCTTAAAAACAGCTATAACTTTGAAGATTGTATAAAGGTAATAAGAAGTTCTCCATTGGTAGTTTTTGCTTGCTTGTTTGTTTTAGCAAAGAAAGTTGGTGAACTAATGTTGGAGCATAAGGTGTTCTTAAGGAAAACCAGAATATTCAGAGATCTAATGTTCACAAAGGATAATGTTTGAGTCATAGCTGGAGTCCAATGGGTGAACATGTGATAAATTATCTCTGGCTAGTGTTTTAGTCAATATTGTTTTGATTGCAAGTAGCAGAGATTTTTCAGAGCTAATTCATGTGAAGGGGTATTTGCATATTTTCTCATGGAATTTAAGGGCAGAAAAGTATAGCTGCTCTTCAAAAAGAACTTGATCTTATTGGAAATTCTCTCTCTCTCTCTTTCTCTCATTCTCCCCCTCCAGCCCCACCCCACTCCACCCCCCACCCTGACTGCTTCATTTTTCTGTTTCTCTGTATTTGTGGTAGAAAAATAACTGTCCCAAATAGGAAACTTCCTTATTTTGTTGTCATGGATCCAGTGTGAGGAATTAGATGCTAGGTCAGGACCTTAATTCTCAAAACATAACCAAAGATGAACAGCAGCTTATTTAAAGCAAGGTTTCAGACAGTCCCAAGGAGGGGGAAAGTTCCCTGGAACCCAAGGATAGACTAAAATTTTATAGACACACACACACACACACACACACACACACACACACACACACACACACACAATTTCTGAAGCTCAACATTTTAAAAGTGGGTTCAGAGGCTTGGGGTTGGTGAGGAAATGAGGATGAATGTGCCAAGGTCCATCTTTTTCACAAGACCACTTTATCAAGCACTGTTGGCCCTTCTTGATTAGGAGGTAGAAATTTCGTGAATTACCAATTCTTGGAGACAATGGGAATGAGGCTTCTCGATACATTTCTCTTACTAGGTTAAAGCTTCTTCGGGACTCAAGAATCTACTTCTAATTATTGTCTATCTGCTTCACACAGTTCTGGAATTCACAGGCAACATCATAATAGCTGTTATATTAGCCAGCAAGTCAAGTTCTCCAAGATGAACAATATATATTAAAAAAAAGAAAGAAAGAAAAAAAGAAAAAAGGAAGCAGACTTACCTAGGACTTGTTCATCCAAACCTTTCTACTTTTTTGTTTTAAGCTTCTTTTGCATAGCATTCTCCTGGCATCTCCTTTTTTAGCCAGTAATCAACTATACTACTGTCATTTTCTCTCCTTTTCACCCTCATTCTTTCTACCCATGACATTTACAATGAAATATTAAAATCTGACAAGGATAATTATAAATAATATTTATAGATATTTAAGAAAATAAGCAAAATTTAGTTGCTTAAAGAGAAACTAAAGAAAAATTTCTATAATTATGCAAATATTCTAAAAGCTGCATGTCAATTACTTCTAAAAAAGTATTTTAGACTGTTTGGTGGGTTCTTTCAAATTGTCAAGCAACAAATAATTCCCATCATATATAAACTGTCTCATAGTGAAAGAGATGGGAAAGTGTTCAATTTATTTAACCTATAAGAATGCTATGAAAACAAAGCAGATTGCAACAATGAAAAAAACTTTAGATTAAATTTCCTATGACCACAGAGACAAAAATTCTTAATAAAATACTGGAACGTTGATTTCAACAGTGTATTTGAAGTTCATCCATAATTAATAGAATTCATGTGATAATTTCAAGGATGATTTAGTATCAGTAGTTAACTTTATACTATATAGATTTAAATATCTAAAAATAAAACCCCAAACAACTGGATGTTTTTCTAAATAAGTATTGAACAGATATTGAGATATAAAACTACATATTATGTATAAAAACAATAGAAAATATTAATTGTATAAGTTATGGGCTTAAAGTAAACAAATATTAAGTATTCTTGGTAAATTGGGAAACGATTTTGAGGAAATAAAACATATATTTTTACGATCGCTATTTCTGTGAAGCCCGGGAAAAGAATAAGACATTAGCAAACATTTGGCAAAATGGGTAACGAAGATTAACAGACATTCTAAAAGATATTACATGCCCAGAAAAGTTTATCATTATTAATAATTCAGGAATACATATTAAAATAATAATATACCTTTTTACCTACCAATTAATAAATGCATACTCTTTAAAGGTTTAAACTAAATACCATGGCAGATATAATTTAAAAAGTATTCTAATATCTTGTATAAATGAAAATTAGTATGACCTTTTTGCAAAATAACTTGGTTATATGAATCAAGATATTTTAAAGAGTTCATATCCTTAGTCTAATAATTACAGTTCTGGGAAACTTAGAGTAAATTAATCAAAGATGATGACAAAGATTTAGGTACATGGATGCTAATCATAGCATTATTTATAACCTTGAAAACAACTAAAATGTGTAACAATAGAGAATTGATTAGATACTATATTTGTATGATGACATGTTTCTCATAAATTAAATGTATTTTTGAAGAATAATTACAAGGATAATACTCATGAAATTTTAAGTACAAAGGACAATAAAACTGAATATACGATATGACCACATTTTGCAAAATATAGGAATGTCTGCATAGGATGTGTGTATAGGAAACATTAAAATATTAATTAAACAATAATTATTTCTGGATAGGATTATATTTTTTTCTTATATTCTTCTGTACTTTCTAGTAATTTTAAATCTTTACCATATATTCTTTGATATCCAGGAAAGTTATCCAGTAAAAAATAACATTAAAAATAAGAATGGATAACAATAAAGATTTTGCAATAGTAATCATTTTGTTTGTAGACTCAAGTGAGTATTCTGTGTGTACCTGATGAAATTTAAGAGGACATAGAGGGATCAGAAATTTTTATCACAGATTTTCGTAAATGTAGCACTTCAGCTAAACAAGTTTATAACTACAAATTCTAGTAAAAACTGAGTAAAAATTTACAAATCTTTTTCCAATAAAGACAATTTCTCACACTTTTAGTGACAGAATGGTGTTACACTACATTTTCAAGAAGCATATTATAAATTAATGCATATTTTAAAATAACTGCTTACTCTGAATTTCATAGTGTTTTTAGAAGAAATCAATGCAGCGCCCTTCAGTTCTGATGCTATCAGTGTAACAGAAGTTCTTTCAGGAATACTCTCCCTCCTTTTCCTGTGAATGCAAGTCATTGAAGTCTTGCTCCTGGGTCAGTGATATTTCCTCCTGAAAGACAGAAAAATCCTTAATTCTAATGAGCTAATCTTCTACTGCCGTCTGTTCTGCTCTTCTAAGGAGGTATTGTATTCTCAGGGTGGAGTTGTTTCCATTAGCAGTAAGAATGCATGTTTCTAATTCTCCTGTAGGAGAAAAACAAAACAAAACACAAGAAATCCCTGACACACCATGATGCCTAGCATGAAGTTCCACTGAATACAGCTGAAAGGGGAAAATCTGAAATTGATTTATTATGGTATAGTTCTCAGTATTTTTTGTTTATTTGTGCTTTGGTTTTTGTTTTTAAGCTTAATGCCTTCGTCTGAGCTTTCCCTGAGTTGCCTGAAGATTCAGGGAATGGACCTAAGGCACCTGAGGCTGAGAAATGTGCTTGTAGTTCATGTCTAAAATGTCACTAGGAAAAGGGAGGATGTGTTTACCTTTAGAGTTGAAACTAGCTTTGTCACTCATAGGTTCTTTTGTTTGCCCCAAAACACTCTTGTCATCATATAGAAGTAAATATTACAGATTTTCTATGTCAATTCTGGAGTGACTAGATAGAGATCAACAGGAATATTTGTGATTTATATTTACCTTGGCAAAGAGTAGTTCTCAGTTTCATGCTGGAATAGTTTAAAAATGTGTATAACTTAAAACAAGCCTTAATAATTTACAAATTTCTTCCATATCTTCTATCAATTCATTTTTTTTTTTTTTTTTTTTTTTACTGAACAAGTGAAGTAGGTCAAGTTGTCTCATTACCATCATTCTCATTGGATGGAATAGAAAAGAGAGGTTCAGGGATAAGTGCTTTGCACAAAGTCACATAGTTGAACCCTACAAGAAAAGATTAAAGTCCAGGTCTTCCGACTCTTTCCACTGTACAGCCTTATTTATATATTGGACACCAGAACATCCAAATGCAATTGCACAAGTAGAAAATATCCACCATGGATTCTTTGTAACTCACTAATACTTCTTGTAGAAGAAGAAGAAATTCTCCACTGTACCAAATCCCTAGATACCATATCATAAATTAGAAATTTTTAAGAAAAAGCTTAATGTACGCCAAGTACTTATGTTGATGCAAGTTTGCACTTTTGTGACTAATTTCATAAACCATGTCATTCTTTTGAATCTTGAAAGCCTAAGAAGAATGTTTATGGAAAGCCTTTAACTGCAGGGAGTCAAGGGAATGGCCCAGTCCCTGGATAACTGCAGGATTCAATTCAGTTGCTGGTAGTGGCCCCTGACCTTTAATTCACAGTCCCTAAAGAGAGTCCCCAAATGGGAATATAGGTATGCAAATAATTTTCCAGGCAATTCAAAAAACTAAGAGTGATGGGGAATATAATACAGGATTATGTGAGAAATTTCCACCAAGACAGACCAGAATTGAGAAAGAACCTATTCAGGCTTCACCTCTTGAAACAGACCCAATCTGAGAGGTTAAGTAGAAACTTTGTATTTTTCCTTCCTCCCATTTCCTGAACTAGAAAACATTGACTAGACCAGCCAGTCAGAAAACTTACCAGTTGTCCCTGATTATAGGTGCTTCTCTGTGATATGGCTCAACTACTCAACCTCACTCTTGTACATTTATTCAGAAAAAGTAAAAAATGAGAGATGTTCAGAACTTTAATTGCAGTAAATGCTTGAAAAAGGTTTTTTAAATTATAAATTTTAAATTCTTCCAGAAAGAATGAAGCAGTTGGGTTAGGATATTTCATGTAAAGAGCAAAGATGCACCAGAAGATGGAAGAAAGTGCTGGAAAATTGACTTGTAATCCAAGCTATGCCTCATTGTGGTCTCTAGTTGAGGATAAATATAATTAGGAGATTTGTTGTTTATCTGATAAGTGGGGCTAAAAACAACCAATTTATTATCAGTTATGAATAGACTTTACCTAGTTGGAAGATAAAGTGATAGAAACAAACTAAATAAATGAGGGATGTATTAAATTAATACAAAACAGGGAAAGAAATGTTCCTAAGGGTGAAGGATGAAAGATAAGTTTGAGACATTAATTAACTGGATTCAGAAGAATATTTCATAAAATCCAACGTCTTAATTAGAAAGCAAGAACGTATAGTCCTTAAGAGACTAAGTACAATAAGGAAAGCTATAAATAAGCTATAAACTATAAGAAATCATAAGGTCAACACAAAAGAAACAGAACAAGATATAAAGGAATATGGATAATATCATAAGGATTTGGAGGCAGCAAAAATGCAATAACAGCATTAAAAATATGCTTCTGGTTATAGTGGACCAGATTTCTTGGATCAGTCTTCTCGCTAGAAAAGCGAGACAAAAAAAATAAATAGTATTTGTTTGAAAGCATTGGAGAACTACTAAAATAGAAGAGATTTTTCAGGAAACAAGATCTGGGAAAGAAACAATTAACTTTTCTCATCAAGAACATGCTGATTCTGAAAGTGTTTGTCTAGGGGTTGAGGAATTGATGAGAGTTATGGCAGATTAACAGGGCTGACAGTGTGAAAAATGAAGTTCAGAATCCACTGAAGCTGGGAGGCCCTGGTTCACATACTTGGTTTTCAGGGGCAGGAACCATGAAAGGCTACATTCTAGGAGTGAGAATAAATGAGAGAGAGAAAGAGAGCAGCCTTCCATATTGGGGATCAGTAAATTATTGTTTTTCAGGGCCAGATGATCATTTTAAAAAGACATTCTGCCCAAGAGTGTCTGCCAGAATACAGTAGGGATCTGAGCAGATGGAAGCTGAGGGTGAACCACTGGGTACAGAAATGGAAGGGTATTTGTGATGGCCAACTGCCAGAGAGCCCCTGCCAGGTCAAGAGCATTGTGGTCAGGAAGGTCCAGCGGGAAGTCATCGATAGATCAGAAAAGTACCCCTAGAGCTAGAGTCATTTTGAATACTTGCCGGGTCTAAGGAAGGATTTGTGTCCCCCACACATCTCCCTTGACTGCTTCTCCTGCCTCTCACTGCTCTGAGCCCAGAGGGCCAGGAAAAGGAGTAGTGGCTGCCCCTTAAATCTGATGAGGGGTCTTTACAGGATACTCAGAGAGTCCCATAGGGCTAGAGGCTCTGACTACTGGCCTGAAGCAGGATAGAGGGAGAGGAAGAGGATAAAAGGCTAGGCTGGAGTAGAAGCTATGTATTTGAAGGTCATAGGACCCAGCTGAATGCCTAGGATGGTGCAAGATTCCCCAGGGAACCTTCTCTCTCACTCCCAAAACAAGAATATGGAGAAGGAGTGTGTGGGAAATAGCACCAATTACATGGGAAGCGGAGTAGGGGGTTTATCTTAAAGAACAGCACCTCTTGGAGCCCTTTTGGTCAAAGGCCCCCATTTATGAGACCTCTTTCTGACATCAAGACTTTAATCTGTGATGTAGAGGTCGTGGGTAAAAGGTCACCTAGGAATTAAATTTGTAAGCTTGATGTTACCAGTCTACAGAACTAATGAATGGAGCCATTCAGTCAGAGATGTAAAAGGGAATAGAGCTACCGTGAAATGAACTTAGGGTTATTTATTAGACCTTTGAATCACACTCTTATTTACTCTTATGTATGAATAGTAATACTGCCACTAGTGTCTTCTAGAATGCAAGGAAATGATAATAACTTTAGTGGCAATAACTACGATTTACTGGGCTACACTTTTCCAGGCCCTACTAGGCCTTTTTTTTTTTTTTTTGCACAATATTGTTAATCCTCCCTGGAACAAAGAAAGGAAAATAGTATTGGCCAAGGACACGAATTAGGTCATGGCAGAGAATTCTTATTTCCCATGCATAGCACCAGTGAATGGTTTGTTCCAGCCTATTAATTATTTAAATAGTTATTATCTATGTTTGTCCTTCTTGCTTGATGTGAAAACCGCTGATCTAAGCTTATCTGCATAACATCTTGTAGCAATACAAAGATTGTGTATGGGATCTTTTTTAGCAGAGAAGAAAGACGAGGGTGAATGTTACTATGAGTCAGGCAGCATGTCAGTCATTTTCACATACATTATCCTATTTAATTATGGTAACAAACTTGAGAAATAGAGATCTTACCTTCTCTTTATAAATGAAAAGACCCATATATCTAAATTAATAAGTCCAGGCTTCAATATATGATCCCAGTGTTTGATTCCAGACCCTAGAATGTAGATTTAGGCCCTGTATTTTTTTCCATGATACTATTCAGAAAGTGCTTTATATATCATATCTCATATTATTTCTTTACATGCCTATGAAGTAAGCAAGGACTAAATGGCATGATGCTGATTTTACAGACTGAGCATTTGCAGAACTAAGCAGGAGAGCCAGTGTGTAGGGAATCCAATGAGTCAATGGAATTTAACCCAAAGAAAAATATACATGATTTGAAAAGCTGTTTTGCACTGTGTTGGCCTTATTGTGGTAGGCTGAAAAAAATACTCTTCTCCCCCAACAAGGTAAATTTAATTCCTAATCCCTGGAACATTTGACTATTACTTCATTGGGCAAAATATTGAATATTACCTTATGTGGGAAATGATATGATTAAGTTAGGGATATTGAGAGGCAAAAGTTTATCCTGGATTACCTAGGTAAATACTAAGTGTAATCACATGTATCCTCATAAAAGAGAGGCAAAGGGAAAATGAGACAGAATGTAGAAGACACATACACATAAAGAGGTGATGTGAAGTTGGACCAGAGAGAGATGCTGCCATGAGCCAAGGAATTCTGACAGCCACCAGAATCTGGAAGTCGCAAGCAATGGATTCTATGCTAGAGCCTCCAAAGGGAGTACAGCCGTGCTGAC
Source organism: Catagonus wagneri (assembly GCA_004024745.2). Lineage (NCBI taxonomy): Eukaryota > Metazoa > Chordata > Mammalia > Artiodactyla > Tayassuidae > Catagonus > Catagonus wagneri. The sequence goes on along the minus strand of PVHT021183634.1, from coordinate 30,960,191 downwards.
ACTTTTATTTCTGACTTCTGCCTACACAACTGTGAAAGAATATACCTTCTTTTTATTTTTTATAATGATTTTTATTTTTTCTATTATAGCTGCTTTACAGTGTTTTGTCAATTTTCTACTGCACAGCGAGGTGGCACATACATGTATACATTCTTTTTTTCTCACATTACCCTGCTCCATCACAAGTGATCAGACATAGCTTCCAATGTTGTATAGCAGGATCCCATTGCTTATCCATTCCAAAGGCAATAGTTTGCATCTATTAACCCAAATTCCCAGCCCATCCCACTGTCTCCCCCTCCCCTTTAGCAACCACACATCTGTTCTCCATGTCCATGCCACACACATGGCATATGGAAGTTCCCTGGCCAGGGATTAAATCTGAGCCACAGCTTTGACCTGTGCTACAGCTGCAGCAACACCGGATCCTTTAACATACTGTGCCACTCTGGGGACTGAACCTGCGCATTCACAGTGACCAGAGCTGCTGCAGTCAGATTCTTAACCCACTGTGCCCCAGTAGGAACTCCTAAATTTCTGTAGTTGTAATCCATCAAATTTGTGTTAATTTTTTACAACAGTCAAAGGAAACGAATACATCTGTTATTCATTACTAATTGGGAGGTAGTATATTCAATAGGTACTTTTTCTAAATACCTAGATGACACTGGGAGGCTAAATATTATGGTGCTTACGCTTCTGAAATCATAAAAATATTAGTTTAAACCCAAACTCTATTACTTATGATCTTGGGTAATATATTTATGCCTCTAAGTATGTATCACTTTTCTTATTTATAGAATTGGGAAGTTGCTAGTATCTACCAAATAGAATTGTTTGAAGAATTAAATGAGATAATACAACAATAATGTATGGTACTTAGCACAGCATTTTGCAGATAAACATTCAGTAAATGCTAGCAATAAGAAAATAGTAAGAACCTAAGGGATATGCTGAAAAATATAAAAAGTGTTAAAATCAGCTTGTTCTTTGTTATAGGTCTCAGAAAAAAGTTATAGGAAAAGGCATAAAAAGAAAATTAGAAATGACTTTTCTGAAAGCTTCAGTTTATTTTGAGTTTGCTAAATTAACATATACTATGAATATAGATGAAAAAATATTAAACAAAATATTAGCAAATTCAATCCAGAAATGTGAAAAAAAAAATACACCACGAGATTGTGGTGCTTCTTTCAGTAGCGCAAAGCTGGTTTTATATTAAAAATTCAATGAATGTAATATACCACTTTAAAACAGTAAAAGATAAATTTAAAAAGAATATATAAAAGGGAGGCTTAAAATTATCTCAGTAGATACTGTAGAAAAACTGTTTGACAAAACTTAACACCTTTCATGATAAAATTCTTAGCAAATTAAGAGGAGAAGAAATTCTCAAGCTTATGAATAGCACTTTTGCATCTACAGATATTATACTTAATTGTGAAACATTAAACCTTTATTTCCTCTAAAATTTGAAACAAGAAAAGGATGTCTGCTCCAACCATACCTACTCAGCATTGTATTAGAGGTCCTAGCCAATGCAATAAGGCAATTAAGAGAAATGAATAGCATGAGTACTTAAAAGGAAGAAATTGAAGAGTTGTTTGCAGAAAAACAACTAAAATGAATAACTTTAACAGGGTTGCAGAATACAATGTCAATATGAGAAAATGTATATTTTTATATAACAAGTGAAAAATTGGAGAATTTATACTATTTAAGACTTTGAACAAAAGCAAGAGTAATTAAGACAATGTGGTATTAGAATAAGGAGAATTAGAGTTTAAAAATAACTTTACATATAAATAGTTCATTGAGGTTTTTTTTTTTTTTTTTTGATCAAGGTGCCAATTCAATTCAATAGAGATAGAAAATTCCTTTAACATTTGTTGCTGGGTTATCTGGTTATCCATATATAAGAAAGAGACTCAATCCCTCTTAAATCATATCAAGATTAATTCGCAATGAATAATAGACCTACAAATAAAACCCAGACTCCTAAAGCTTCTAAAAGGAAGCACAAGAGGGAGTTCCTGCTGTGGTGCAACGGGATTGGCAGTGTCTCTTGCAGCACCAGGATGCAGGTTTGATCCCAGGACCTGGCATCTGCTGTTGCTACAGCTGTGGCTCTGAAATGCTGTGGGGAGGCTAAAAAAGAAAAAAAAGAAAGGAAAAAAAGGCAAGAGAATATCTTTATAGTTTCAAGGTGGAAAATTTCTTTTTGGAGAAAACACCAAAGTAATGATATAAATGAAAAAAATTGTTGTCTGATTTAGCCTAATCACACATTTCTGCTCATCAAAAGATACTATTAATAACTATACAAATATACTAACTGGGAAAAAATACAACTATATGTCTAACAAAGACTTACATGCGCATGTAAAGAAGCTCTATATATCAACAGTAATTAGATGAACAATCCAATTAAAAAATGGGTAAAAGCCTTGTGTAGATACTTCACAAAAAAATGACCAATAACCACATGAAAAAGATCCTAGTCTTTAGTCACCAAGAAAATGCAAATTAAAACTACAATAAGATATTACTAGTAACCACTAGAATGGCTAAAATAAAAAATACCGACACTGCTATGAAGTTCCCATCGTGACTCAGTGGTAAGGAACCTGACTGGTATCCATGAGGACGAAGGTTTAATCCCTGGCCTTGCTCAGTGGTTTGGGGATCCGGCATTACCATGAGCTGTGGTGTAGGTCGCAAATGCAACTCAGATCTGACATTGCTGTGGTTGTGGTGTAAGCTGGCAGATGCAGCTCTGATTCGACCCCTAGCCTGGGAACTTTCACATGCCATGGGTTCAGCCCTAAAAAAAAAAAAAAAGACAAAGAAAAGGAGAAATATTTACAACTCTAAATGTTGGTGATAATATAGAGCAACTAGAGTATTTGCTATTAATAATGTTAACAAATACAACAATTTTGAAGAATTATTTGCCAATTTCTAATAAAGATAAAAATATATATCTATATTATGTTTACAAAAGACTTGTACAGGATTGTTCATGGCAGTTTTTTTCTTAAGAGCTACAAACCAGATGCAAACCAACTGTCCATAAATATGGTAATGGATAAACACAATGCAATATATTAATTCAATTGAATAATATTCAAAAGTTGAAATAAACTATAAGACATTTAGATAAATTTCAAAATCATAGTCATAAGCAAAAAGAGTTTCAGGGCAATACTTTAAAAAAAATCCTTATTTTAATTGCAGGAAAATATGTTTCTACAAAGGAGCAGAAATTGGGTTTATACCAGACTTCTTAGATTCCAGAAGCCAGTGGACTGATACCTTAAACATTCTTAGGAAAAATGGTTTTGAACCATGAATTAAGATGGCGTGGACAGTTTTATGTCAGTAAATCTGAAATTTCAGTGAAGTGGAATTTCACTATGAAATTCAACTTATTAAAATTGACATAATAAGAAGTAGAAAGTCTGGATTCTCTTTTTATTGCTTTGTTTAGTAGTAATGTTTGCTTTAGAAATGGATTATCTGACATTATGCCCTTTGTCTATGCATATAGCTGTTCCATCCGGGGAACTACTCCTGTGAAACCCCATCCTGTCCTCTACAGTAAAAACCAGAAGGTCTTCTCCCTTGCATTTCCTTTCAAACTGCGTTTAAGAAACTCCCTCATTATTCTGTCACACCTGTACATAAAGTGGTCATTTTCCCCATCCTGCTCCTTCTCTTGCATAAATCCATGCTGATTGCAGTCTGGGTCCAAGCAGAGTTATGTAAACCTTTGTTGGAATAAGAAAGAAGAAACCTTCAACCAAATAAATTATCAGCTGAGGTTTTATTCTTCCCATTTTCCACAGTTGACACTAAGGCAGAATGATGACTTTTAAAACATTATCACAGAAGGAGATTCTAGTTATATTTTGTTTAAAACAGAGTAATTGATCATTCTCAGTACTAACACTGTGTATGAAATGTATTTTGCCTACACTTTTTAGACTTTTGTATGAATACTCTTTATTAAATCAATCAATAAAATATTGTTCTAACTGAACAGCAATTACCCACTTAATAGGGTATAGATTATAAAAGTTTACTAAGAGACAAGTGGGCAGAAGTTTATCCTGGATATATGTAATCCACATTGGATGACATGAGCTATTATTATCTATAATGATTAGATGAGCCAATGATTAGTTCTTATCTAAGTAATCATTATAGTAATAGAAATAATAGGAATAAATTACAAAATAATAAAATATCAGCCGAAGCTTTCTTGCTCTGAGAAACTGGTAAACTTTATATCATTTATATGGTGTGATCTTTCCTTGCTTTATCTTTTCCTCAGACTATCAGGAAACATCCAGAAAAGTCTGAGAATCAGTTCTAGAAATTTCATTAATCTTTATAGCTATTATATGCCCTTCTGTCTTCTATGATATTGGTATTCTCTTTTCATTTGTATTTTATTAACATTTTTCCATAATAACTGTTCTTCATTGGAAGATGCCTCAACATGAATGCATAAATGTGTAAGGAAGTAATACAAATTGTGGCATTACAAGAGAGGATTTACAGAAAGATGATTTATCCAGATTCCCCATTATATCCCATTCATCTCAATCCAATTTATTGTTTCATGGGTGTATTAGTTTGCTAGGGGCTGCCATGACAAAGTACCATAAACTGAATGGCTTAGAACCACAGAAATTTATCTCACAGTTCTGAGGCCAGAAGTCTGAAATGGTGTCAATATGACCATATTCCTTCTGAAGACACTAGGGAAGGATCTGTTTCATGCTGCCCTCTGGCTTCTGTAGTTCCTTGGCTTGGCTTATTTGTATATTTTAGAGATTAAGCGCTTGTCAGCTGCATCATTTGAAATTATTTCCTCCCATTCTGTAGGTTGTCTTTTTTTTTTTATGGTTTTCTTTGCTGTGCAAAAACTTGTCAGTTTGATTAGGTCCCATTGCTTTATTTTCGCTTTTATTTCTGTTGCCTTGGGAGACTGACCTAAGAAAAAATTTGTACAGTTGATGTCACAGAATGTTTTGGCTATATTCTCTTCTAGGAGTTTGATCTATTTCACATTCTGAAGTACTGGGGTTTAGGATTTCTACATAGGAATTTTGGGGGAACATAATTCAACCCATAGTAATAGGTTTCCACCTATTCTCCAAAATAAGCCATCTTCCATTAATATGTTAGAGTGAAGCTTGTGGCCTCTAGAAGGGAAAGCATAAATTTCAATATTTACCCAAACATAGGTGGGAAGAAATCTGTTATTTCTCACAAAAATAATACCCTGTCTTCTCATTGACAACTTCTTAGCACGATCATTCAAGTGTATGAAGAGAGCCAATAAGAAAAAAGCACCACATCAATTGCTGCCTGTTGGGTTAGTTTGTTCCCCTTGATGTATACACATGGCTGGTGGCCAGTAGGAATTGTCTATTATTTTAATTTTTTGTTTGCTGACATTTACTTGTGTTGCCCATTTTATGGTAGCTCATCCGTCTATAACCAGTCATTCAAGGAGCCTAGCCTTGAAGACTGACAGGAAGTATGAGTAAATGCATGTTGAAATTGACAGGTGGACAGGCTGACAAATTCAGAACTGCTTCCATGCAGCCTTCATCTATTCAACTGGAGCTAATCACCCCAGATATACATTAGACTCTTTTGCAAAATGCCATTAAGTGTTTTTTCTCCATTTTAAAAAAGATCTTGCATAGGCAGTGGTGAAGTGAAATATGTCAGCTACAGTAAAAATGGTGATAGCCTCATTTTTCTGTTGCATTTCCCATTATGGAAAGGACTCCATTATTGACAAAGGGCGCTCTATTGAGGAGGTGTCCTGCTGCTCCTCACTACCACCCCAATGAAGAATTCTAATGAGAGAGACTGCAATTCTAATGAGAAGAGGCAGAAATGCAACTGAATTATCCAAACCAGTTCTCTCAAGCTAATCCCAGAGACCCTTTCTTCATTAGCAGTGTGCAAATGAAGCCAGCCCACCATAGGTGATTTTTGTGAGGGTCCAACACTCTGAGTCTGTTGGTGCTATGAAATGTGTCTTTGTGTCTATATCTGGATGTGGCTTAACTTCAATAACAATAGTAATAGAATGTACTATTTGCTAGACACTATGCTAGTTGCCAAGCATATCTTATTGGATCCTTTAAGCTGTCTTACAAAGATAGTACTATTTTGATTACCATTTTATAGATGAGAAAACCTGGCTAGGTGAATTGCAGTTGTTAAGGAGTCTGTGTTTTCTAGGTCAGTGGTCTTTCCATTCACCTACAGTACTTTATTGACTTTGCTGTATGTGTTTCTACCTATGTAATGTCATCCAGACTTAGTCTAGGGTGTATGTGTCGGGGGGGTGCACATGCACAAGTGCTTCTAGGCTCTTTGACCTGCATGTGAAAGCCTTCATTCAACCCTTCACTCACCTTACTGCCCCTCCTTCACAAGAAAGTGTATCCTATGGTATCACTGCTCATTTCTTATAGTTCCTAAGGCACCTCATATTTTCCTGGGGACTATAACATAATCTGGTCCTCTGCATGCATTAGCATGTGTCCTTATGTAGCCTGCGATCCCCTGTTGAATTTAGAGATCTTGGAAGAGTGACAGAGAAGTTAATGTGTTGGAAGATGCATACTGGTTGTTCCCATTGCTGCTCAGTGGGTTAAGAATCTGACTAGTATCCATGAAGATGTGGGTTCAGTCCCTGACTTCGCTCAGTTAGTTAAGGATCTGGTGTTGCCACAAGCTGTGGCATAAATTGCAGATGCTGCTTGGATCTGGTGCTGTGGTGTGGGCCTGCAGCTGTAGCTCCGATTTGACCACTAGCCTGGGAAATTCTATATGCCACAGGTGCAACCCTAAAAAGAAAAAAAAAAAATAAAAAGAAGATGCACACAGACTGGCTAAAGGTTGAATCCTGTTTGCAGATGTGATTTCTTGGCCAACACAGGGTTTCTTTGTTTGCATTTTCAAAAAAAGATTTATTCAACTTAAAAAGAAATCAAAGATTCCATATAGAACCTGATTAGTAACTTTTATTGAAAAACAAAGAACTGATAATACTTTGTCCCTTTCCTGCATGACAGTCATCTGCTGCCTTCTGTGGAAGGGCACTACTAACTCTGGTCTACTCCAGGCCCCTCCGCTCAAGTCTGTACCTGCATCTGTACCCAGTGCAGATTCTCAGTGATTCTCATTGCCTAAGTGACAGACGTTTCGAGTTTGCCTATCCCAACTTTTCTTGAATCATGATACCATCATCCGAGGTGCTGCTGGCAAGACATCTGTTGAGAACTAATTAGCCAAGGCTGCCCTTTTCCATTCATCGTGGGCGGTGAGGCTGTGAATGGCTTTTATTTAGTAGTGCTTGACAGTATTGACTGCTCACATCACCTACAGCCAGCAAAACCTATGCTGCTAGGTAGTCAAGGCAGAACCCAGCTAACCACTTCCAGAACTTCTTTACCCCTCAGCTCCCTCAGAGCATATGAAACACAACTTTGTGGGACTGTGGGAATCTTTGGGGGTACCAGGAAATGTGGTTGCTGCTTTAGGACCTTGAGGGCCTCTTTTTCACTGGAATAAAGACCCAGGTCCCATATATTTTTTCTACCCAGCTGCAAGTCATCTGGTACATATCAGTCCTTTTCCCCAAACTGAGGAGAATGATGAGGAGAAAGTAAGGATTTATCAGTTTATCCCGGCAACCATTTCAGTGCTGTGTTCAGAGCTAGAGACTGCTCTCTTGTATTTTGATTCAATAGATATTTATTGAATACCTTCCATGTATAAAGCACCATGCTGTGCAGAGCAGCTGCTGATCACACCCCAAATTTGTAGAGCACTGTTCTATGTGACCTTATCTAATTCATATATTAATCTAGTGAGGTGGGTGTTTGTTGTGCCTGTTTTACAGACCATGACCCTGAAGCTGAGGAGGGTCTTAGTATCTGTGTGAGCAATAAAGAGCACAAGCAAGATTTGAACTTAAGGTTTGGGGCTTTATTTCATTGCAGTCCCTAGGTTTTTTAGGGTTATCTTAGGCCACTCAAATTTAGAGAAAATGGTCTCACTGAAAAATAAACAAGTAGTATTCCTCTGACTTCTTTTAGTTTGTAATGGTGTATCAAGTGGGGTCGTGTGTATAAATGAAAAGACCCTTTTCTCTACCACATAGAAACAAACACTTGGTATTTAATTCTGGGTGCTAGCAAGGAAAACCATTATACTGGATGAGGGAGATGGGACATCACAACTAGAACTGACATCCACCATGATTGGCACAGATGCTGATCTTTCTGACAAAACCAATACACTGAGCCAACGTTGCAGGTGTCACTGAAGTCGCACTGCCCCCAATGTTGCTGACACTCATTAATGTAGGCATGAGGTGGCACAGCAGCCACTTGCCATGTGGGGATTAGGGCACTGCTGATGTGCCAAAGCAGGGCTATGTTCCCCGGTGCTCTGTACACACCCATGCTATGCTGCCGTTCGGGGAGGGACTCAGAACTAAAAGTGATTCATTTCAGTGAAAATGCTGGTGGTATGCTCCACAGCCAAGAGTTCTTATCTATTGGACTTAGTGACAAGTGAAGGAAAATAGCGGTGAGAGTCCCTTTGCTTCTTCTTCTATGTCCAGATCAGCACAATTCATATGCATCCTGAATCAGGCACTCCTATGGATGAGCAGAAAACAGCAACGTTTTTTTCCTGAGATGAGATACCCCTTTGGAATTGGACATTGGCTGCCACATTTTATGCCGCAATTCTAGTAGGAAAGCACACATTCATATGCTGTTTATTTGCCCAACAAACATCAGCTAAAAGGCATAACTCTAACCTTCAATTTGTTCACAGATTATAAAGGGACTCACAAATATTTATGTGTACTGACAATATAGTACGAGGGGTGCTGGGCTAGAGGTACACTTAGGGTGCTTTGAGAACGCAGAGCGGGGGCACTCTACTTCCTCCCTCCTCCATCCTTTCTGGATGAGATAGTGTCTGAGCTGACACTTGAAGGACAAATAGAGTTAGAAGACATGCTGGGGAAAGTCAGAGCAGTAGGTAAGAGGTACTGGGGCAGGGGGCAGAAAACCCGACATACTTGGAATTGTTGGGAGTGAGATTTGGGTGGGCTATGAATAATAAGCTGTGGGGCTGGAAACGTATGAAGTCTCTGTCAAGATCCTGAAGGACCTTGAACATGAGGCCAGGGAGAGCCATTGAAGAGTTAAACCAGTGAGTGACATGGTTAGATTACATTTTAGATCACTTCTGGATGTAGAATAAAAGATGAATTTGGGGCGAAGGATAAACAACATTCTTCTTTCTCTGGAAAGATGATGCTTGTGAATTGGACAACTTTGGTAGCTGTGGAGAAGGAGGGAACACCCACCAAGCCAGTAGGATCAGCCTGGCAGTCAGAGGAGTGACAGCTGTTCAAGGCACTTTCCTTGACTATCCCTGCAGTGTAGGAGCCTCTGGGACGGGAGGCAGCGTCAACCTGCCTCAGTGCCAAGGGACACCTGTCCAACCACACAGAGCTGTGATTGGCATGTGTACTGACCAGGCTTGGGTGGAGTGGGGAGTTTCCAACACCACTGTCATCTTCTGGAGCCTAGAGAAGCTGACAGCAAAGAGAACTCAGACCAGCCTTAGCTGGATGTTGACAGCAGTGGTGGTTATAGAGTTGGGCTGGGCCTGAGGCCAAATGAGTTGGCAGGGTCTGTCTGGCCTCTGCCTTGCCCCCCTCAGCTCCATCTGTCTAACAGTGGATGTCAGCCTTAAAGAGTGCCAGCCTTTGAATCGGGCAATTCAGAAAAAGGGAAGAGGACACACAAGGTATATGTTCATAGGTGGAAGACTGTCTGAAATGTTCAGGGCTAGAAATCAGTCACAGTGTGGTCAGAGATAGCCTTTAAATACTGTTCCCATCCTTTGCTTGCCTTCTCTCTTGTTTGTCATTATTACTTAAAGAGATGCCATAATTAATGTATCCATAAAGATATTTTCAATGGGGCCAGGGAATGAAAATCTAATTTAAAATGCCTTAAGCAAAGATGAATTATTGCTTAAATAACAAAAGCCCAGTGATACTTGAAGGCATGGCTAGGTTTAGGGATTCAAAAACATGTAAAGTTCTCTCTCCTGGCATTTCTAGGCTTAGAACATTTTAAATGCTCAGACTCCCTGGTAAAAGGAGACATGTTCTTTCCTGTCGGCAAAAGTCCTGGATGTTAAGCTAATTTTCACAGTCTGGATCATTTACCATCTCTGAGATACCACAAGGTGTGGGCCATGGCAGATTCTGATTAACTAGGTCTTGTTTCCATGTCCGTGCTTGGAAGTGGGAGAGGTTGTTTCACCCCCAAACCACGTGGATTAGTAGTTGAAGAATGGTGGTTTATTGAAGGAAATATGGATACCATTAGTGATCAAAGGGAGAACATTTTCAAGCCAAAATAACAGATAGCCAACCTAATTGAATTTTTGGCTTACCAAACAGTGTGTATTAAAAGTGATTAATTCTGGGAGTTCCGGTTGTGGTACAGTGGAAAAGAACCCGACTAGTATCCATGAGGATGCAGGTTCAATCCCTGGCCTTTCTCAGTGGGTCGGAGATCTGGTGTTGCCATAAGCTGTGGTGTAGGTCAAAGACAGGGCTAGGATCCCACTTTGCTGTGGCTGTGGCTGTTGTTGGCAACTGTAGCTCTAATTTGACCCCTAGCTGGGAACTTCCATCTGCTGTGGGTGAGGCCCTAAAAAGAAACAAGAAAAAAAAAAGGAAAGAAAGAAAACCAAAAAAAAAAGTTGATTAATTCTGATGAAGATTATCTGCTGATATCAGTGGTGATGTTAATCATCATTGCATTTTGTAAAGAGACTTGTATAGTTTGGTACATAGTCCAATAATCTTCCTGAGTTCTTCTGGTATGAATAGCAGTTTAGTACTTGCTGGGTTAATTTATCATTTACCAGTTATAGGGGCTGTGGGAGTACCCAAGGGCTAGGAGACATATTCTAGAAAAGTTTCGTTAAATGACTGTGTCATAACTCATGTCTACATCAAAGTTAGATGGTTAAAATAAAATTTCCCATGTAATTGTACTGTACCAGTCCAGTAGCACCTTACAATTGTTTTTGCTAAATCGTCAAGGCATTTCCTTTATAGCTTTCATGGAACTGTTATTTAACAAATACATTTGTAATTTAAAAGTTACAGAATTGTCAGAATATTAGGCATAATTTCCTCAGAGTACTACCTGAAATTCTCGACCTCAAATTCTCTGATTACATTGGCACCAAACATATAATACATGTTGATTAAATAAAAGTAAGAATGAAAGAGTGACTATCTTACTGGTGTGTTACCCAAGTATATGCCCAGAAGTAGATTTGCTGGATCACATGATAATTAATATTTTTAATTTTTTGAGGATTTGCCATGCTATTTTCATAGTGGCTGTACAATTTTGCATTCCAGCTAGTAGTACACAAGGATTCTGGTTTCTCTATATCCTTACCAACAATTTTTTTCTTTTTGGTGATAGCCATCTTAATGGGTATGACATAGTGTCTTAGTGCATTTTTTTCTTTTCCATGAAAATCACACTTTATTATGTATTACTTACTATGAGCATTATCTTTATCATTGTGGCTTTGATTTTCATTGCCCTGATGATTATAAATTTTGAGCATCTTTTCATACGTATATTGCCATATGAAATATTGGCACGTGGGATATTGTATATCTTCCTTGAAGAAATGTCTGTCCAAGTCCTTTGCCCATTTTTGGATTGGGTTGTTTTGTTGTTGTTGGGCTATAAGAGTTCTTTGTGTGTCCTGAATATTAACCTCTTAGATACATGATTTGTAATTTTTTTCTCCCATTCTGTGGATTGCTCTTTTATTCTGTTGATAGTGCCTTTTGACGTATGGAAGATTTTAATTTTGCTGTAGTACAGTTCACCTGTTTTTCTTTCACTTCTTGTGCTTTGGTATCATATATAAGAAATCATTGCTAAATCCAATGTCTTAAACTTTCTCCTTTTTGCTTTCTTCTAGGAGGTTTATGGTTTTTATAGTTTTAGATCTTGGATTCATTTTGAGTCTATTTTACATATGTTGTAAGGTAAGGGTCTAAATTTTGCACATGGTTATTCAGTTTTCTCAACACCATTTGTTAAAAAGACTGCCCTTGCCCCTTGAATAAGTAGTCTTGATATCTTGTTGAAAATCACTTGACCATATATATGTATGAGTATTTCTGGGCTCACTATTCTAGTCCATTGGCTGTATGTCTGTCCTTATGCCAGTATTACAGTGTTTTGATTTACTGTAGCTTTGTAGTAGATTTTGAAAGTAGTAAGTATGGAATCTTCAACTTTATTCTTTTTCAGGGTTATTTTGGCTATTTAGTGTCCCTTGAGATTCCATATGAATTTTAGGTTGAATTTTTCTATTTCTATGAAAACACTACTGGGATTTTGATAGTGTTATGGCCTATGCTGTATCAACTGTAAATTCACGTATTTAAAATCCTAGCCCCCCAGTGCCTCAGAATGTGACCGTGCTTGGAGATTGGAGCTTAAAGAAGTAATTAAGTTAGAGTGAGGTCATTAGGATGGGCCCTAATCCAGTATGACTGTACTTTTAAGAAGAGGAAACTTGGACTATACAGAGGGAAGACAACATAGAGACCAAGGAGAGAAGCCAAGGATAAAGGACTCAGAAGAAACCTACCCTGACGACACTTTTATTTCCAGAACTATAAGAAAATAAATTTCTGTTGTTTAAGCCACTTAGTTTGTGGCCCCAGCAAACATATAGATGTGGGTTACGTTGAGTCTGTAGATTGTTTTGCGGAAGTGAAAATTTTAGATAGGCTGAATTTCATGACTTTGGGTTGAATGTGTAAAAATGCTCAGCCAGCAGCCAAATTTGAGGAACTTAAACTCAGTGAAGGTGTTGCTCTTATACTGGGACCAGTATAAGTAGGTACTCTGTTTTATTGGGGTTGAGTTTATATTTGGTGAGGCAGTTTTCTTAAGGTGCTAGTCATAATTATTTTTTAATAAGATTTTTATTTTTTTCCATTACAGTTGATTCGTATTGTTCTATCAATGTCTACTGTTCAGCAAAGCGATCCAGTCATATATATACACACACACATACATATGTATATTCTTTTTCTCATGTTATCCTCCATCATGTTCCATCACAAGTGACTAAATATAGTTTCCTATGCTATACAGCAGTATCTCATTGCTTATCCACTGCATATGCAATAGTTTGAATCTTTTAATCCCAAACGCCCAGTCCATCCTACTCCCATGCCCTCCCCCTCCCCTCCCCCTTGGCAACCACAGGTCTGTTCTCCAAGTCCGTGAGTTTTTTTTGCTGTGGAAAGGTTCATTTGTGCAATATGTTAGATTCCAGATATAAGTGATATCATATGGTTATTGTCTTTTTCTGATTTTTCTTCACTTAGTATGAGAGTCTCTAGTTCCAACCATGCTGCAAATGGCATTATTTTGTTCTTTTTTATGGCTGAGTAGTATTCCATTGTGTGTATATACCACTTCTTAATCCATTCATCTGTTAATGGACATTTAGGTTGTTTCCATGTCTTGGCTTTTGTGAATAGTGCTGCAATGAACATAGGGGTGCATGTATCTTTTTCAAGGAAAGTTTTGTCTGGATATATGCCCAAGAGTGGAATTGCTGAATCATATGGTAGTTCTATATTTATTTTCCTGAGGTAATTCCATACTGTAGTGGTTGTACCAATTTACGTTCCCACCAATAGTGTAGGAGGGTTCCCTTTTCTCCACACCCTCTTCAGCATTTGTTATCTATTGACTTGTTAATGACAGCCATTCTGAGTAGTGTGAGGTGGGACCTCATTAGAGTTTTGATTTGCATTTCTCTAATAATTAGTGATGCTGAGCATTTTTTCATATGCCTATTGGCCATTTGTATATCTTTTTTGGAGAAATGTCTGTTCAGGTCTTTTGCCCATTTTTCAATTGGGTCATCAGTTTTTTTTTGCTGTTGAGTTATTTAAATTGTTTTTATGTTTTGGAGATTAATCCCTTATCAGTTGCATCATTTGAAACTATTTTCTCCTATTCTGTAGATTGTCTTTTTTCAGTGGTTTCCTTTGCTATGCAAAAGCTTGTCAGTTTGATTAGGTCCTATTGGTTTAGTTTTGCTTTTATTTCTGTTGCATTGGGAGACTGACCTAAGAAAACATTTGTACAGTTGATGTCAGAGAATGTTGTGCCTATGTTCTCTTCTAGGAGTTTCATGATATCTTGTCTTGCATTTAAGTCTTTAAGCCATTTTAGTTTATTTTTGTGCGTGGTGTGAGGATGTGTTCCAGTTTCACTGATTTACATGCAGCTGTCCAGTTTACCCAGCACCACTTACTGAAAAGACTGTCTTTTTCTCGTTTTATATTCTTGCCTCCTGTGTTGAAGATTAATTGACAGTAGGTGTCTGGGCTTATTTCTGGATTCTCTATTCTGTTCCATTGGTCTGTATGTCTGTTTTTGTACTACTACCATACTGTCTTGATTACTGTAGCTTTGTAATATTGTCTGAAGTCTGGGAGAGTTATGCCCCCTGCTTGGGTTTTGTTCCTCAGGATTGCTTTGGCAATTCTGGGTCTTTTATGGTTCCATATACATTTTTGGATTGTTTGTTCAATTCTTTAAAAAAATGTCATGGGTAATTTGATAGGGATTGCACTGAATCTATAGATTTCTTTGGGTAGTATGGCCACTTTTACGATATTAATTTTTCCAACCCAGGAGCATGGAATGTATTTCACCTCTTAAATTTATTTCCTTGATTAATGTTTTATAGTTCTCAGCATTTAAGTCTTTCACCTTCTCAGTCAGGTTTATTCCTAGATATTTATTTTTTTGGAGTGTAATTTTAAAATGTATTTTTATATTCCTTTTCTAATATTTCATTGTTTAGTGTACAGAAATGCAACTGATTTCTGAATATTAATCTTGTATTCTGCTGCTTTGCTGAATTTGTTGATCAGTTTGAATAGTTTTTGTGTGGAGTTCTTAGGGTTTTCTGTATATACTATCATGTCACCTGCATACAGTAACAATTTTACCTCTTCTCTTCCATTTTGGATACCTTTTATTTATTTATTTTTTTGTTTGTCTGATTGCTGTGGCTAGGACTTCCAATAGTATATTGAATA
This sequence comes from Catagonus wagneri, assembly GCA_004024745.2. NCBI lineage: Eukaryota > Metazoa > Chordata > Mammalia > Artiodactyla > Tayassuidae > Catagonus > Catagonus wagneri. The sequence goes on along the minus strand of PVHT021183634.1, from coordinate 30,944,938 downwards.
AAAGTGATAGTGGGCATCCTTGTCTTGCTTCAGATTTTAGCAGAAAGATTTTCAGCTCTTCTCCGTTGAATATTATATTTGTTGTGGGTTTTTTATAAATGTTTTTTTTATGTTAAGGTATGTTCCCTCTATACCCACTTTGGTAAGAGTTTTTGTCATGAATGGATGTTGGACTTTGTCAAATGCTTTTTCTGCATCTATTGAGATGATCATGTGGTTTTTGACTTTTCTTTTGTTAACGTGGTGTATGATGTTGATTGATTTGCATATGTTGAACCATCCTTATGAACCTGGGATGAATCCTACTTGGTTGTGGTGTATGATCTTTTTTATATGCTCTTGGATTTGGTTGGCTAAAATTTTGTTGAGCATTTTTTTTTGTCTATATTTTTCAAAGATATTGGCTTATAGTTTTCTTTTTTGGTAGTATCTTTATCTGGCTTTGGCATTAGGGTGATGGAGGCTTCATAGAATGTTTTTGGGAGTGTTCCTTCTTCTTCAACCTTTTGGAAAAGTTTAAGAAGAATGGGTATAAGTTCCTCTTTTCATGTTTGGTAGAATTCGCTTGTGAAGTCATCTGGTCCTGGACTTTTGTTTGCAGGGTGTGTTTTTATGACATATTCAATTTCATTTCTAGTGATTGTTCCATTGCTAGTCATAATTAGGATATATTTACCTGTCCTATTTTCACAGGCTGGAATATTGTACTCATACTATTATTTTTTTTCCATTTTCTTATTTGTTTTTTTTGATTTTTGTTTTTTTTTTGCTTTTAGGGCTGTATCCGCAGTGTACGCAGGTTCCCAGGCTAGGGGTTGAATCAGAGCCACAGCTGCTGGCCTGCACCACAGCCACACCAACGTGGGTTTCAAGCCACATCTGTGACCTACACCACAGCTCATGGCAATGCCGGATCCTTAGCCCAGTAAGCGAGGCCAGGGATCGAACCTGCAACCTCCTGATTCCTAGTCAGATTCATTTCCACTGTGCCACGAAGGGAACTCCATCCATTTTCCTTTAATATATTCCTTTAATTAAGTTTCTAGGCCTGCACAAGCCAGTTTTAGACTAAAAATAGTATCATTGCTGTTGCTGCCACTGTTCCATGTGGAAAAGATAGTGAACTGCTTTACAGAAAAGGAAAAAAATAATTTTCTGAGTGTATTCTTAAGACAGTGTGAAAGCCACGCTGACAAGGATCCCCTAAACTGCCAATGGACTAAGATTTCCTCCACCAATTTCTTGGCTTTTATTAGTTTTCTACCAGCTGGACAGAAAGCAAGATTCTTCAGGTTCCTTCTACCCAACACATTGCTTATAAGAGAAGTGAAGGGCGGAAAATGAAGAATTAGACTCAAGGTTGGCAAACTATAGTTTGTGGGCCAAATCCAGCACACCACCTGTTTCATAAAGCAAAGAAAAAAATTGGGGAACACAGTCATTCTCATTCTTTTGTGCAGTGTCTATGGCTGCAGAGTTGAGTAGCTATAAGAGAGATTACATGGCCTGCAAACCCTAAAATATATACTGCCTGGTTCTTTACAGAATAGGTTTCTTGACCCCTGAACCAGAGTATTAATAATGATGATTGAGTAATTTATTCAGACCTCTCATAAAGGTGAAAAAAAATGGAGATGCTAAAATTATTGGTAGTGAAGTGTTCAATGTTGGCAGCTTAGGACAGACTGAAGGAGAGAAATTGATGGGTTCTGGCAGACAAGCCTCTCCTGGACTGGGGCAGGGCTAGTAGAGAGCAATTGCTAGCAGTGGAATGTCTACAATGTACAATGTACAAGGGAAGTAGAATCATGAATCTAAAAGTTTATTATGTGGAGGAGATCACAGGGATGGCACCAAGGGTTGAACCAAAGAGCAGGGGAATCAGTGATAGGTACCTGGGTCTCCCACGTGGGGACATGGAGAACTAGGTAGAATTTCTAGCAACAAAGGTACATGGACCCTGGGGCTGGACTATATGAGGTAGTAACTCAGAATACAAATCATGGTACATGGGGGAATCCAAAAATTAGAGCTGATGAAGTAGCTATAAGCATTGGGTTCAGTGTGAGGGAGATGAGTACATAAATAAGAAAAAAAAAATTCTTGAAATCTGTATCACTCAGGGTCCCAGTGAGAAACATAGGGTACCTTCAAGTGAAGATAATGTGAGGAGAGTACTAGGGCTAGTCTGTGCGATGAACAGAATATGGCAGAAGTGATTGCATGTAACCTTGGAGATTAGGTTATAAAGAACTACAGCTTCCATCTTGGGATCTTTCTTTCTCAAGAAACTGATACAGGGTGCATAAATTCAGGAGAAGTGATCACTAATTGCCCGGTCCTCCCATTTTTCTACCCTTGGCTCAGAGGAGTTGTGGTCAGAGATGAGATCCTTTATAGTCTAGTCTCCTCCTCCCCACCTACACCCCATCCCCAGATTCCACCAGTGAAAATAAAACCAAATTCCTCCTGGCCCCTTAAGTGAAAACTCAAGACAGTAATGATAGAAGTGCTAGGGGTGAGATCCTGGGGATGGTCCTTTTGGATGATTTCTTTTGAAGAGAAAAAGAGTTCTAAGCACTAGTGCCTCAACTATTTGATCCTGCTTAGGAGGAAAGTTAAATAAATTTGGACATTATTCTGGCTGGATTAGGTTGGCCAGCAAGAAGCTATCCTTTGAATAATAATGCAGTTTGAGTCAAAAATGCATTCTCTTTCTGAACCAGAAAAATTAGAATCGGCTTGATTTATATGTTTCCAAGGGGATAAAAACCATCTCCAGAAAGCCATTTTGCCTTTTTCATCCAACTTCCATTTCTAAATAATTGCATACACAAAACCTTAAAAAACTGTGTCTTTTGACTTCATCACCTGTGAGTACCAAGTGTCATGGTACTTGGGAGTCTTTTTCAAAGTCCACATTTTAACCACAGAAATTTATTTTTGGCTGTGTATTTATTCATTCACTCTTTAAACATGTGTTGAACGTATACTACTTGCTTACTTTCATGAGGCATCAGGGGCATAGAAAAAATAACTCTGTCTTTGAAAGGCTCAAACCAACCTTTGAGCTCAAACCAGGTTGAGGGCAAGTCATACATAAAAAATTAGGACGTGATGTGCTAAGAGTGGCAATAAGAGTACTTGGAAAGGATTATAGGGATAGTCTCCATATTCACAGAAACATTTTGATCATTATAATAATCACTAGTCTAGCCCTTGTAGTCATGGCTTAACATTTTTACTGAACCAAAAAGATTGCTATGTATTTGGAATTTCTATAAGAATAAAAAATTATAAATCTATTTGTCTTATTAGGGTGGTATTTGAAAATAACCAAAATTATAGTTAGAACACAGTTCAAATACAAATGCTAAATGTGTCTTATAATTATTGGATAATATTCAGAGCACAAGTTAAGCACATACTGCATCACCATAGAGTTCTGTTATCTCAGCAATACATAACCTAATGGAATTACTTTCATATGGTTTTCTAAGAGCCAAGATATCACTGTGGCATCCAGAGTTTTGGAGAGTTTTATGCTGCATCTACTACTGGCTTTTATTAATTTGTATTTTTTTTTGTGTTGATACTATATTTAAACAGGTAGTTCTTTAAAATATTTAATAGCTACTTCTCCCCCCCCCCAAATTCATACATAAACAGGGAACAATACTCAGTTATTTTGCTGATATAGGATGTATTTGTTTGTTGGCGGAGAGAGGTACAAACTTTAGGAATTGCCCACAGGGTAGGGGAATGACTGCTAAGGCTGAAAGCTGAATTTAAGGCATGTTGAAAAATATCTGCAGCCTCTGATACTCTTAACATTAAGTTCTCTCAAAACCATCTGCAGATGTGTGCATATTAATTGGCTTCGGGCATTCTGTTACCTAGGAGGAGTAACACATTAGATAGCTAAAATTAGAAGGAAGGCAAAAAAAAAAAAAAGTGAAAATACAAAGACTGGTTAGCCAGTGTTGATGGAGCATTACAGCAGGAGACTCTGACCGCCAAGCAGGAGGGGTCCTTAATCCCTGTGAGGTGTGAGGGGCGAAAAGTGCCTTGGGCATGTGTTACTGAAAACCTATGCTACCTCCCACTTGAGTCAGGACCTAAGTATGGAAGGGTGACGGTAGAGGTTATTCACCATTCACACTGCCACACAGCTTTAGAGCAAGCCTTTCATTTCATGGATTAGAATACATCAGTAATCAGGGTGATTGTGAAGGGGTGATGGAGGAACAAAAGGAAAATCGGAGGGTATTTGGTTTTCATCTGTTTTATTTGTTTAAGCTTGCGGGTGGTGGGGGAGGAGCAACAACAACATTATAAATTTAATTTAAACATTTAAACAACATTTAAAAAACATTATAATAATGAAAATGTTAACAACCAAATTAATAAAAGTTAAAGAGAGCTTGCTGTGTAATAGGCACTGTGTGCAGTGTTTATGTATATCATCTCATGGAGTGTCCCCAGTACTTGCCTCACTCTCCACAAGCAGTAAAAACCTCTTCCAGAACTGCTGTTCACCTTCTTATAGCAGCACCATAAAGGGATCCCACCTAATTTGTGATTCCAAATGTATCAAGGCTCCTTGATCTTATTAGAGCTTTGACAACGTGGGCATCAGGGGAGTGGCGTGCTTTTCCTCCTCACCCAAGAGCAGGCACAGACAACATGGAGAGTGCTTCCTGGTCAGGCAGTGTTGGAGGAAGGGCCTCAGTACCCCACTACTGACTGACAGGGCTGCAAAGTTGAGCCCAGCACTCACCCCCACCCCATTTCTGTCCCAGGTTCATCTACTACTTGGATTCCAAGCCCATACTCACCTTGGGCTTACACAGTGCCGAAGAAGGGAGAACGGCTTTCGTGCCTCAAGGCCCTACCAATGCCAACACCCTGAGATTCCAGTGAACAATATTCACTGCTCTGAAGGGAAAGTGGTAACAAGAAGATCTGTCTTGGTTGCCTTTCAAGAAGCCTGGTGCCAAGGGGAAGGCTTGAGAAAAAATCAGCATGGAAGTAGGAGCCCCAAACACGGTGAGTGGTTCACTCTCAGGACCCTGGTGCTTTTCAGAAGGACCTGATCTCCTCTACCTAGTGGGCAGACTCAGACCCATTGTCCTGTAAACAAAGAGATGCTGCAGTTCTGCACTTTTCAAGGAGCTACTGAGAGAAGGAACCAGCCACTAATACCCAGGGCACTTTTGCTTTTTAAAACTTTCCCTGCCCACCCCACCGTCTTTTCTCCTAAACTTCGCTTTTGTGGGGGTTATTTTGACATGCTGTTTTCTCTCCTCCAAGTGTGCTTTAGGGTCTGATCTAATTGTCCTGCTGTTCTAGTGTCACTTGGCATTATTATTGGGAAGATGAATGGGACAGGGGTCAGAGTGCGTTCATCAGGAAGGCATCTGCCGCCTGCAGTGCATAGTAGAAGTGCTCAGAGGTGATCTTTAATGAAAGCTTGGAAAAGATTTGCACAGAGTAGGCTGTCTTCTATCCCTCTAACGCTAGGGTGACCAAAAAATAGTTCTTTTCCAGAGAGACCAAAAATGAACAAACAGGAGGTCATAATATCTTTACAAGGAGTTCCCTGCTTAGGACAGCTTTTCTTCTGTAGGAGAGAAAATGGGAGGGAAACACGGTGATCACATAGGGAGGAGGTTGAAAACAGAAGCTCTTGAATGGGTCCTAACCACAGGCCTGTTTTGCTCACAGAACAATATCACCAAAAAAAAAAAAAAAAGAATTTTCCACTCCATTGGCAAAACCGGTCACCTAGCAAAGCCTCTCAGCCAGTGACTCCCCTGGCCTCAGGTTACTGTGCCACCATCATTGCAGGCTCAGGTTCTCTTACTGGACTTTCTTTGCATTGGCTGTTCTTGCACTTTACCAAGTAGCCAGAAACCCCACTTGTGAAGAATTGCTTTGGCATTCAAGGCAAGGGGGACAATGGCTCTATTGTTCTTCTGGCCTTCCCGAATAGGGCAAATGTCTCCTCCATCTAACCCTGTCACCAAAGGCGGCTGCGTATGGAGCCCTCCAAGGCTAACCTTCCCTCCACTTCCACTTTGTTCTTGGAAGACGGTTTTTGTGTGCCTCTCCCCATCCTCACCCCAGCAAACCTGTTCTGGGACCCAAGTGGAAAGCTACGTTTTTCTGCTCTTCACAGAATGCAAGTTGGGAGGAGGAAGAAAGAAGCACAGACCAGGAAACTCGTTTTAGTTCAGATTCGACCTGCTGCCTGCAGTTCCTCCTGTACTACTGGGAACATGCACCCGGATCCCCCGTAGCACTGAGGCCACAGAGAGGTCCACCCGCACTCCGGCGCAAGCACTAAAACACACGGAGTGGAGAACCAGGCGTTGCAAGGACTCCGAGCTGAAGCTGTCTCCTAGGATGGGTCGGGATCCCGCCACCGGCTTTCGGAACCGCGGGAACCAGGGAGTCCCCACGCAAGGCGCACCTTTGCGGTTGGGTTTCCCAGCTGCCTTCCGGGAATCCCGCCGAGACCCCTGCCTCTGGGGGTGGGGAGAAGGGGCGGGAAGTACAGCCCAGCTCCGCTCGCTCCACCGCAAGCTCGCTCTCCTCACTCTGCCTGCGCTGGGGAGTGAGCGCTCAGGATCCCCCTCTGAGCATGCGCAAGCCGGCGCCCTCCCCCGCCTCTCCCGCCTCCCCACCTCCGCCCCCTCCCCCGACAGCCTTTTGCTCCTTCCTTTCATTAAACAAACAGGAGATCCTGAAACCTGGACCCTGCGCGAGCCGCAGCGCTAGGAGGAGTAGGAGGAGGAGGCAGAGCGCGGAATGGGCGCTGAGGGGGGTCGGTGATCCCCTGCACCCCCTCCCCACGCGCGCGCGCACACACACTCTCACACACACACACTCACACAAACACACACTCGTACACGCCCGCGCCGCGCGCTCGCCGGCTCCATCTCCCACGCAGGCGGAATGCAGCAGAAGCCGGGGAGTGTGTCTCTGGCCGCTGCCTGAATGCACCTCGCTCCCAGGAGCCAGACGGCCCAGTAGGGCGCAAGAGAGGACGCTCCGCCTAGAGAGGTGAGTGGGGCGCCCGCAGCTGCTGGCCCCTCCGGGACGTCCGGGCGGCCGGACGCGGCGGCGCAGGTGGCTCAACCCGGCTTGCGGACATCCAGGTGCAGATGAAGGCGGCGCCGGGGCGGTGCAGGGGGAGAGGCGATCCCAGAAAGGGTCGCTTCCTGAGAGGTGTCAGATTGACCTAGCGGAAAGCTACATCCTGCCTGCTCGTAAACTTTCCTCCCCTGTCATTTGGGAAACGTAGAGACAAAGGGGGCGTGGAGGCTCCCTTCGTCCCATTCCACC
>PVHT021183634.1:30857361-30936588 GCA_004024745.2 Catagonus wagneri | reverse complement strand
GGGTGCCCTCCAGGTAGCTGGTGCCAAGTCCTTTCGCCCGGGCGGGGTTGGGATTTCTCATCCCCAGCGGTAAGCACTTGCCTTTGATTTTCCCTCAGGCGTGAGCACCTGTCATCCTTTCCTCCTCCTCCAGCCTGCACTCTAGGCTCATCGTAGTGGGGGGGGAGAGTGTTACCTGGAGAATTGGAAGGACAACCTTTGGATTTCTCATTCAGCGCCACTGCCACAGGCGCCGGGGTGAGGCTTGGGTCAGTGCGGGTATGAATGATGAGTTACTAAAAGGCTTGCCATAATCACCTCCTAGAAACGCTGGGCGCAGGGATGTCTCTTCCCTCGGGAAGGCGCCGTCTTCACGCACACTGGGGCGGCAGTGCTGGGAGCTAGGCTGGGCTGCTGTGGCTGTGGCTGCAGCCAGAGAAGCTGGGGCTTTATTTTTGCCCTGGGGTTTTTATAATGCACACATGTGGAATATGTGGAGGATTCTGGGTTATTTTTCTTTGTGGGGGTACCATTTTCCCTTTTAACCTCTTTCAAGGGAGAGATTCTGTAGCCTGATATTTAGCTGGTGGATAGGCACCCTTCTGAATATCTCTTCGGTCCCAGGGAAGAGGTCCCAAGAAAAGGATTCCCCAAAACGCCAGTTCCATTGGGGCGGGGTCTGGGAGTACAGTGCGCCTGCTGGCCCCTGGGAATAGCCTCAATCTAAGTCCTTTGGAAAGGCAGAGAGTGGGTCATCATGTGGAGTCCAGGACTGGGACAAAGGGGACTGGTAGAAGGATAGATGATGGCCATTTGGGAGAGGAGTGACTAGAGGCCTATTGAAGCGGGAAGGGGTCCACTGAGAAGCCAGGTACCTTTGCAGCCTTGGAGCAATTCCTATACCCCTTCTACTTCTCCTGTGTTTGGTGGCTTTTATTTATCTGGTGGGATTCTAATTTGGAGATTTCTGGACTGTCACATCTGGATCATGAAAGACTTGACTATTCCTGAACTAACCTTTAACATAATCACAAATTAGTTAACTAAGTCTAGAAAATGCCGTGTGTGAAAGTTTCTCCATCTTGGCAGTTTGTTCATACCTGGAAGGTGCAGTGGGCAGACAAGTATGTTGGGGTGGGGGTTTCCTCAGGAGCCTTGAATTTGTAAGAGAAGTATGTGGGGCACCTGGTAGCCAAGCTGATGCTGCGAAGAGAAAACACTAGAAGCTCAGATCCAGTACTTGTGACTATGGACTATGGATTGTCAATAGCAAGTATTCTCTTTTCTTTAAGATGACTTGCAAAGGCCATCTCTACTGCTCTGGGACCTTTTTAAATTTTAATTTTAAACATTTTGTAACTTCTTTTAAGTGGGAGAGAGCATGATATACAGGAGGTTAATTAAAAGAGTTCACTTATGAGAGAAACCTTGACTCATAAGTCAACATTGCCAAAGGTGAAGAAATTTTTCAAAAAGAAAAAAAAAAAACAAGGGGAATTGGAAAAGGCTGCATATTACTAAAACAGCTTTACTTTTATGATTTTAAAAAAGCATTCGGTAAGATAGAAGTCTGAAAGTTTTTTTTTTCTTTACTTTTTTCAAACAACTAGTGAAGTAAAGCCCTTTCCAGAAATGTTGTTGAAACTGGCATAGTGGGGGTTTAAATATAATTGGCAGCATACGTCCCTTTTTATTTTATGGTGAATATTCACATCATTTTCATTGCAAAACTTGGCAAGAAAATATTAAGATTATTTTTTGACTTTTACTGGAGCTCTATTTTTTTTTTTCTTTATGATCTATTTCTTCATCCTACACCTGCAAGTTGAATTCATCTTGGTTATATTCAGATTCTCTTTTCAAGTACTTATTGATCGCCTGTCCCATATTTGGCATTGGGGGGTCATATAAAAATGTATAACATTGATTTTGTCTTCAGAGGGCTTATAATCTAGCTGTCAACACAAGATTAGCACACATGAAATAATTAGAGAGTAAGATAGGTTTGTACTGTCCTGCGAGCTCTTAACATGCATGCTGTGTATTCCACCCCCCCTTCTTGGTTTTTTTCAACATTCAGAAAACACACATCAGCACTTATGTGCTGGAGGCTGTAGAAAAAAAAAGGGAAGTAAAAAGTAGTCTTAGGTTTCATGGCTGGGGAAACAGGTATTTAGCTAACTATGATGCAATCCGATTAACTGTTATAATTGTAGTGTAAATCAAGTGCCAATAGTACGGATATGGAAGTGATTTTTTTCCTTCCCCTGAATGATTTGACTAGACAGTCTTTGAGATATTTCTTGAAAAATTAATCATCTTTTACCAGGTATGAAAGGATAGAAAGGGCATTCCAGGCAGAGGAAATGTGTGAGCATGCCAGATGAGTTAGGGTAACTACAAACCATCCCTTGTGGCTAGAGCACAGGGTGCTGGAGTGTAGATTCAGAGATGAACAGCAGTTAGGCGACACTAATGAACAGCTAATGACATGGAATAAGTGGGCAGGAGTATGCCCAGGATGCTATGGAAGCACAAAGGGAGGGCATCCACCTGAAGGAAGGTAAGAAGATCAGGAAGGTTTCTTAGGGTGGCTGAGGTGAGTTAAGTCTTCAATAGACAAGGAGAGGCGGCTTTCCAGGTAGGAAAAAAATGTAGGAGTTCCTGTCGTGGCTCAGTGGTAATGAATCCAACTAGTATCCAAGAGGACACAGGTTTGATCCCTGGCCTTCCTCAGTGGGTTAAGGATCCATTGTTGCCACAAGCTGTGGTGTAGGTTGCAGATAAGGCCTTGCTGTAGTTGTGGTGTAAGCTGGCAGCTGCATCTCTGATTCTATCCCTAGCCTGGGAATTTCCGTATGTCATGGCTACGGTTCTAAAAAGACAAAACAAGCAAAACAAAACAAACCAAAAACCTGTATGAGAACTGGCAGTTGTTCTGTGTGGCTGCAGTGAGATGTGTGGGTTCTCAGCTCTGTGGAGTGGCAGACCATTGGGCCAGAGAGTTAGGCAGAGATCAGCTGCCAAGAAATATGCCAAGCAACAGAGCTTTGGTTTCATCTGAAAGGCTAGGAGAGAGCTTGCAGGTCGGGAGAGTTTGAGACATGATTAGATGTGCAACAGAGAAAGATGGCTGTGACCGCAGTGTGGAGGATGGATTGAAGGTGGTGAGACTGGAGGCAGGAGCTGAGGGTGGAAATGTAGGTTTGAAGTGATGAAGATGGTGGCAGTGGGGGTATAGAGAAGGGGGTGTATCTGGGAGACAAGTGAGAAAGTTAAACTTGCTCATCTAAGAAGTGCCTCCTTAGGAGTTCCCTGGTGGTCTGGTCGTTAGGATGCAGAGCTTTCAACGCTGTGGTCTGGGTTCAGTCCCTAGTCTGGGAACTGAGATTCCATATCAGGCTGCTTTGTGCCATGGCCAAAAAAGAAAAGGGGAGGGCCTCTTTCTATGTGCCCACATCTCACCTTCTACTTTCCCAGCCTTCACCATTCACTGGTGTAGTTCTCTTTCTCATATTTGGAGGGAAAGGCAATCACAGCTGCATGTGCAGCGTTCATTGCAGGCTTGGTACAGAGTAGGAACTCCATAAGTATGTGTGGAATGAATGATTAGGTCAACAGATGAGAAATCCAGTCATAAAGCAATGATTCCTGCATTAGAATAGTAGAAGCTAAATCATGGCTTCCATTTCTCCAAGGGGGTTGGCACTGGGGAAGTCAGTGACCTCAATGACCCAGGGAAACTACCTCTATGAACAACTGTCCGTTGAAGTGCCAGTAAAAAAGCAGCATTGTGACACTGCAATTTTTTTCTATCTAAAAAATTCTATCATTGGCTTGTCTTGGAAACAACAGCATTTAGCACAGTTGCTGATGCATGGTAGACTGACAGGAAATATGAATCCTCTTTATTTCCTTCCTTAATTGTCAGAATTTTCTGATTTCATGTACTTCGCTCAAACTTTTAAGGTAATCTGGGGCCAGGGGGTTTGTAAGCCATGGGATTTCATTTAAAGAGCTCATAGCATCTTGGCACCTGGGATGAGGGCCAAAACACCTGTATTTGTTCCCATCATCAACCACGCAGCCCTGGGAACTAGGTCCCTTACTGAACCAAACCTGAGCATATTGCATTCCAATCTTTTTTTTTTTTTGTAATTGCAAAAAATAAATTTTTCATTGTTTATTTTTTTTTTGGAAATGCACAAACCTTGAATGTATGGCTTGAGGAGTTCAAATCTTAAAATCCCAGTAAGATGTCAGAATGGATGAAACATGAGCGTTTGTTTTCAGGTTGACCGCGGGGTAAAAGAGAAGGCGTATCAGGGATAGCACTTTGGGTTTAAACTTTGGTAGCTGGCTGAAAGGTGGCAGAGAAATAGGGAGAGAGGTTAGCTTGGAAAAGTGAAAGGCTAGTTGCTGTCTTGTGGGGAACTAATTTTGGGGTGATGCTGGAACATCTTGGAAAGCACATAGTGTAGTTCCAGAATGTAGTGATTTCACAGTAAATATCAACTACTGTTTTTACTAAGGGAGAGAATGGAGAGCGGGAAACCATAGAGCCAAACACTAAACCTCAGCATTTTGCAAAAAGGAGGTATTCAGGAGAGAGACAGGTACCACAGAATATCCAGACAAGATGGGAAAGAAGTGGTGTGAAAGCAGACACCTAAAGAGAATCGTGAGAAGGGGTGGTCAGACTTCACATATGCAGCCCCTCCTGTGCCTCAGGCTTGCCTGAGTCTCTCCATGTGGAATCTCATTCAGTCCCCACATCGCATGTGGTTCCCTTCTCTGTCTGACAGCCAAGGTGGAGATGGAGTGATTCCAAGAGCTTGTCCAAAATTACCAAACTGGGAAGTGTCAAAATCAGGTCTCCAAGCCCATTTTAATAATTCTACAAATTGTTTCTGTTCATCCAAGGTGTAAATGACCAGATTATTTTTACATGAGGAGAGGTTGAAAAGATTGAAAGTAGGGAACTGCAAAAAGCAATGAAAAGGAGTTCACTGGTGCTGTTGAGAAAGCAATTTTCATACAGCATGTGCTCAGAAGCCGTATCTCAGGGAGTTCCGTGGGGAATGAGAGGTAAGAAAATTCAGGCAAGGTGTACCTATCAGTCATTTGTGAAGACAGGTGGGGCAAAGAATTAGGAGACCGAGGGAGAAGGAGCAGTGAGCCTGAACTGCTGTTTTCATCATGGGGGAGCCTATGGCGAGTGCTGGTGTCTGAGGAAAAAAGGTGTGGGGAATGTGAGCAGAAAAGAAGAGATGGAGGAGGAAGGAGGTCTTCTCTAGGAGCATGGACAGATGTGGGGCATGCTCTTCTCCCCCAGAACCCAGTGACTGAGGTGCTTACTAAAGCCCAGAGGATTCACTTGCCAAGTGTCCTGGAAATGTAAGGGGCCTCTGAGTCCTGCACTCTGAGAGTGTCACTGGGGCATGTAGGTGACTAACCTTGGTTATCTAGCACAGTGGCCTAGAGCAGACTCAGGAGATACATATTTCTGTTTGAATTGTGGTTCTGTCACTTACCAGCTATGCATCTCTGAACACACAGTTTACTTCTCTGTGCTCAAATTACTCCTGCTCCTAAGATGGAGGTAACCATCTTAACCCGTCCCATGGAATTGTGGGGATTATATGAGTTAATATTTGTAAACCTTGGCACAGAGTAAGTGCTCAATAAGTGGTAGGTATTATGTGTGACAGAAGTGAGGTTAAAAACAAAGTTTGACTTTATGCTCAGGACCCTAGAGATTGTGTCCCCCAGTATTTGCTTAAAAATCATTTTGATTGGTTAATAAATAGCTGGCTCTAATCCCATTTTCCTAAGTGCAGGAATTAAATGAGCCAATACAAATATTGCAGGAGCTGACCAACTCCTCTGTCGTAAGCCCAGGTGGGGTGGGTTTGTGCTGGGTGTGTCTGCCTATAGCATGTGCCTTATTTTCTCCTCCTTATGCCTGCCTGGGGAACATGAAAGTTTGCTTGCCTTTAAGCTGGTCCTCACATTTTTTAGGCTCACGGGCATCACACGACAGCTACTTAGCTGTTTAGCAAATTGTTTTCAGGGAAATGGCTACATGTATTAATTATGGCATTGCTTTGGTGCTGAGGGATATAAACTCTAAATATCTCAAATGTGAGGTTTGCATCATTCTTTGAGAATTAAGAGGCTTTCATCTTACTAGAAAAGTCTGTACTGTGTTCTGAAATAGAAACTCCAGTGGATGTGGAAGGTCCATCATCTAGCTAGTTGGCAGCAGGGCAGTGACTGGAACTTAGATTTGACCGTAACTCGTTGCTCTTTGAATTACACTCTGTCAGGTACTTTTATGATTGCTCTGTAATCAAAGACTGATTTTTGTTTGTTTGTTTCATCCATCCTATTTATGTTTCAGCCAAATTAATCTTATCGCAGTTCTCCATCTGAGCTTTTTCTTTTTTACCTTTAGGTCTTTGGCCATGTTGTTCTCCCTGGAATTTCCTCCTTGCCTCCACCTACCTAACTCCTTGGTCCTTTAAGTCAGAGTCACTTCCTAGGGAAGGTTGTCCTGACTTTTTAGGACTAGAGTTGGCTTCCCTTTCTGTATATTACTGTGGTCCTCAACTTTCTATCTTGAGCACCTAATGTAGCATGTGTCACATAGTAATCAATCGGATTGATTGTAATTCATTTTGGATTGAATGGCAGTGAGTGAATCTTGCACTTTTGAGTCATTACCGATTCCCCAATAATACAGTTTCATGTTATAGAAAATCATATAATTTTCAAGTTCACGGGTTCACTGGAAATTTTCTAATCAGACTCCCAAGAGAAACAAGATGAGGAGAATGAGAACCAGAAAGGTTCAGGGACTCACCTGAGGCTGTGGAGCTAAGCAGCGTGAGAACTGGGACCAGAATCCCAGCTCCTGATTTCAGATGCAGCATCTTCCAGGGCCTAGATCAGGGCAGACTAAGGGAGGCATGGTCCTATAATTGCAGGACTGATTTTCTGTTTTTATTTAAAATGTTGAGGTTTTGTTCATCACGGATTTTTTTTGCATTCATGTTGGTTTTCTTAAATATTGCATTGAAATAGTTTATCCTGATTACTAAGTTTGCAGGCAACCCCCTTAAATTTTGTGCCCAGTGTAAGTACCTTTCTGGCCTCACTCTAGTCCTGGGTCTTTCCACTTCTTAGCCTTCAACACTGGTGTAAGAATGAAGTTACACTATGGAAGGCATAGACCCTAATTGAAAGTACCAAAGGAAACACCATTTAACAGGGTGGTATGAGCTGTTAATAAACGTTTCATGAACCATTAGCTAATCTGCTAATTAGTAAATGTTACATTCATAGCATAACATCAAGGCCAAAAGGAAAATAGTAAAAGTTGAAAGAAACATCTTTCTATCTATCTCAGGGGTAAGGGACAGTGTAGATATTGTCTTCATTTATAAGTTTATGTATGTGTTTGCTTAGGAATATCTATATTGTTGAGTTTTTTGAAGACACAAGATGGGAAAAGGAGAAAATCATTCTACTCATCAACTTCATGAGTCTTGGCTTATGGTTGGCCTATTTTGAAGATTTGAGGTTAGAAGTTTAAAAAAAAATGGCCATTTCTGTCCTCAGTATAGGAAAGGAAGGAAAAGAAGCATTAATAGAAAGGAGAAAAAGAGATAAAGAGAGGAAATTTTGAGGGTGGTGTCTGCTAAATACCATCCAAGCTACAACTATCAAGTCTCTTTTCCCATTCAACTGTAGCAACAGAAAGCAGAGATGCGTACACATAGGAAATAAATATGCTTTTTTGGATGATGCAAATTTTTACATGACACGTAAGCACGTATTTTATATTACCTCCATTATGTTAGAAAGGGCTTTTTCTTTGGCTGTTAGGGCATCAAGTGTTCCAGAAATGCTCACACACACAGACTGATGAAAAGGTGATATAATAATTGGAGCAAATCCGTCTAGATGAGGGGTAATGTATTTGCACAGCTGACGGTCAAGTGTTTCTGGGGTGCTCCTTTATTGATGTTTCTGGTGAGTAGAATGGAGCCAGTGACCCCAACCCCCAACATTTTAAATTCAGTGAAGTCTGCAATCAAGTGGAATTGGATATAATTAACAAGAAATAAAATCTGGTGGAGAGTAATGCTGTTGGGCTCAGAGCTGTATGAGCTGATCATGCTTTATCATTATTCCCATCTTCCCTCTCCCAGTCTTTGCTTGCTGTCGCTTCCAGGCAAACCCACACACTCAAATGCTTTAATAATCAGCCCACAGCCTTCTCTCCTGGGGCGTGAGGGGGTGTCACAGGACCTGGAAAAAAAAGGTAAGACCTTTTCATTCACATTTGTGTTAACTGGAAAAAACATTTTCTCTATGTGTCCTTTTTCCACAGTGTAAAAGCAAGGCAATGTCTCTAGGTTTGAGAAAATCTTTTGGGTTTAATTTTTTACATGAGCTGACATGTAACATGTGACACAATTCCTGGGCAGGCTAGTTTGGAACAATTAGAGTGTTTTAGCAGTTAAAAAAAACTAGCCAATTATATATGTACTGCAGTGTTATACAAAATGCAGATGTAATGAAGTGCATGTAAAGTAAAAATCAGTCATTATTTCTGCCCTAGCCTTTTTCCCAGAAAACCACTGCCAGTTGTTTAGTATATGTTCCTATATTTTTGGTCCATTAATACTTACATATGTTATTCTTTTTCTTTTTTTAAAAAGATGGGGTTATACTTTACATATTATTTTATTTACTTTTAGTTATAATTTCAAATGAAAGCAATTTCTTTAGATTATTAAGCATTTGGTAAATATTACTATTGTATAAATAGGATGAATGCTGCTTTCCATCCTAAAATAGAGATCAGCTGACATATCTTAGGGTCCTTTGGCCATCTGTCCTTATATATCTTGTAGATAGAGTCAATGCGCAAATATTTTCTGAGCTCCTTCTAGGAGCAATCTATTATACCCTGTGTTTTTCTGGAACTCATCATCCATCTAGCAAGAGATAATGTAATAAGGGGACTTAATTTAAACTTAATGAATAGCAACAGCTGTAAATTCTCCTTGATTCATGGGAGTGCTGGAAAGGATAGTCTATTTCAATTGTTTTATTTTTCCAGATGAGAAAATTGAGGTCTGTTGACATTAAGTGACTTGTCCAAGGTCTCACAACTGGTGCTTGGAGAGGCTGGTATGATAGGCTGGTTTCTAGCTTATTGAGCTGATTCTATCACACCTGACCGCAAAGCAGCCCTCACACCTGGAAAAGGGAACAAGGGAACTCAGGATTGTTCTGAATGAGGGATAAGTGTCTCAGCTGGAGCCACTGGCTCTCAGATACAGGGGGCTCTGGTGGTGGGCTTACTTCTGCAGTTGTCCATTTCACTGTGGACAACTTGAAACATTAAAACTTTCTTCCTGTTTGAGCCAAATTCTGCTTCCCTTTTGCTGCATGGGGCCAGATGGCTGGGTCAAGGGGTACAGCTCATGTGGAAGATGAAATTAAATGGTGCCCAAAAAATCTAACTTCATTTTATATAGAGACTCATTGTATAGCACCCCAATATTGAGCAGATTGGACACAGACTGTGTACTTACAAAGAGAATAATATGGGAAAACTAAAAACATTTGGCATGTGCACCTTCTGACTTCTATACGTGACACACTAGTGAGGAAATATACATTTATATAGGAAATCTTGCCACCTTGGCATCTTTAAGTATGAAGTTCCTTCATAGGTAACTTGGGTTGTGGGTGAAATGCTGACAAGTGTTCTGTGTGGTTGTTGCATCTGTGTGATCAGCAACCGGAGACAGCTTCATGGAGGATGGTATTGCCCTGAGGTTGTCCTGGAGTTTCCCTTGGAGAAGCTGTAAAAGGTGTGGTAGCATTGCCTGAACACGTGAGCCCAGGTCTTGATCTCTGTGGATTTCTGTGGGGAACAGTTACTGGATTTTTTATAGTTCTTTTGCTTTAAACAGAAGTTTTTCACTCACTTTAAATATCAACTATATAGAAGAAATTTACGACAACTAATTGAAAGGATTTATCATATCATAGAATTTATTATATCATGTGCCCCTTTTCTGATGGGGCATCTGGCAGAGAAAATTCTCCATAGTCTTACACCAAACAGTTAGTCTTCATCTAAGAGGGCCCCTTTCTCTCTCTCAGATCTCAGTTTTGCTATAAATCTTTGTTCCTCAAACTTTTCCTTGAATTCAAGATTCTCTATTGTAAGTGGATCCAAGGGGGGGGGGTCCGTGACACGGGGGCTTATTTTTCCTCTTGTTCCCCCAGAAAGCACATAGTGCCACACCAAGGATACTTTCTGTCAAGAATTTTTCTGGCCTGTCACATCCTTTATTAGCAAAGAAAATGTCTACCCACCAAGTTTTCCTCATTTTTCTCTCACGGGTGTTAGATTCATTCCACCTCCATCCTAGAAATAACAGTACGTTACCTTTAAGGTAGGTTGAATTTTCAAGTAAACTTGCTTCTGAACCCCCAGAACTGCATGAAGAAACAACTTTTTTCTTCAAAAGAATTATTTCTCAGAGTTCCCATTGTGGCTCAGTGGTTAACAAACCTGACTAGTATCCATGACAATGTGGGGTGGATCCCTGACCTTCCTCAATGGGTTAAGGATCCGGTGTAGCCGTGAGCTGTGGTGTAGGTGGCAGATGTGGCTTGGATCTGGTGCTGCTGTGACTGTGGTGTAGGCCTGTGGCTACAGCTCTGATTGAATCCCTAGCCTGGGAACTTCCACATGCTGTGGGTGCAGTCCTAAACACACACACACACACACACACACACACACACACACACACATACACAAAGGAATTATTTCTCAGTTTGAGTTTAGGAAATGGCTGTAACTTCAGTGATGATTCTTTTGACCAAAAGGAACTTTTATCAAATTGTAGTGCCCTGGGTAATATTTTTTAAATCAAGGTGCTCAAGTATTATTAAAATGTGGATTAAAAAGAATAATTGCTCCATTATTATAGGAGAGGAAATATAAACATCACCTTAATAATTATTCGGTATGGACTTAACCAAGAGAATTTCTCCTCTGTCAGCTTCCCAGTTTTTTACAAAACCCTTTTCTCCAGAGCTACCTTTCTGTTGCGTTTGTCTTTGTCCATCATCTTTCCCATTTGAGACAGCCCCTGCTGCAATCTTTAAGGCATGACTCCCACCTCCATCCCTGGACCACTTTGCATCTCATATCCACCTCAGCTCCTGAGCTGGAACATACAGACCATTTGGAAATGATGGAATATAGTGAAAAGTATGAAATTTCAATCAAAAGGTTTGAGTCTGAGCCTTGACTATATATCATCTACTGTGTGACCTGAGAGTTTTCTTAACCTCTATAGATTTAATTGCTTTGTTTGTAAAGTGAGCAGAAATGTAACTCCTAAAGAATTGTTTTGAGGTAATGGGTGAGGAGGTAAACTCTAAAATCCTGTAAAAGTGTTTGTTTATTAGTACATTATTTGTAATTCAGCACTATTATTTTATGGAAAATGAAGGGAAATGAAGTAATTCTTCCAGGGATGTGGGGCTGAAAGTTTTACTATTCATTTGGCAGTTGAAAAACAAAGCTTGTAGTATGAGTCAGATGGAAATGCATGTGCTGGCTGAGGATATAAATCACCCTAAGATCAGATGTGTTTCTCTTTGGTATGACTCAGAAGTGTTCTGTTGTAAACAAGAGTACACGTTTGGCATTCATACAGGGAATCACTTCACCTAGTTTGCCCCAAATTGACTACCTAAAGCGATTGTTTTATGCTTACCATACCCCCATTTTAATATGCAGTGCATCTGAGATTATCTAGAGGAGCTGAGAAGGTTCTTATCCTTGATTTTTAAAACGTAGGTGGATAGAGGAAGGGGCTGCTTACAGAAAAGAAGGGTAGAGAGGACAATGAAAGGAGAGGTCTGAGCTGATCCAGAAGGAATTGGCTATTTCACATGAACCTAAAATAGAAGCAGAAACTTTGTCAGATAGAGATGTGTGTTTCAAATGCATCCATTCAGTCCCATGCCCTTTGCCTCAAAGAGTTGGAGAAACCAAAGCCATTTTGGTGAGAATCAACAGGAAAATTCAACTGGATGAATAGGCGAGACCTGGACAGGCTGATTGAGGTCTTAATGACTGTTAGGCAATAGTTGAAACTAGACACATTCCTTTTCTTTGATAATTGGACATATTTGAGCATTCAGTGAATAAATGTTAAATGGATGAGTAAATGGAAGAGTAATGGAAGAATGAGTCATGAATGAAAGGGAGTACCCTGAGCTTCTGAGAACTGGAAGCTGTTGTCTAATGGAGTAACTTAAGTGGGCACTGGGTAGAGAGAGGATGAAACAAAAATGTGCTGGGTCAGAGATTCCAAATGATTGCTCATATTTTAGTAAGACATGATCAGAAAAAGGCTTGCTTCAGATCTGTGTAGGTGGTCAGCAATTATGCCACCTGATTCTTAAAGTATGATATCATTGTTCTGCCCCAGAGACATATAGTATAGAATAATGAGCTGAGCATAGGTTCTGGAATCCTGCAGATGATTTTCAGTTCTGCTTTACTAGCTTTGACATGGGCAAAATATTTAACCTCTCCAATCTTCAATTCCCTCATCTAAATATGGGTTAATAACACCTACCTCACAGGATTATTGTAAGGGATATGTGAGCTGTCTGTAAGTATCTTGGCATGTTGTTCTTTTTTTTTTTTGTCTTTTGTCTTTTTAGGGATGCACCTGTGGCAGATGGAGGTTTCCAGGCTAGGGGTCGAATTGGAGCTATAGCTACCAGCCAACTCCACAGCCATGGCAACGCCATTGTTCATTCTTAATAAATGTCAGTTGCCTTCTTTTCTCATTGCTATTGGACAAAATATAAGCAACACCTTTCAGATACAGACATGTTAAAAATGAACAAAGAGGAGTTCCCATTGTGGCTCAGTGGGTTAAGAACCCGACATAGTGTCTGTGAGGATGTGTGTTTGATCCCTGGCCTTGCTTAGTGGCTCAGGGATCTGGTATTGCTGCAAGCTCCAGCATAGGTTGAAGATGTGGCTTGAATCTGGCATTGCTATGTCTGTGACGTAGGCCAGCAGCTGCAGCTCCAGTTTGACCCCTAGCACCTTCCATATGCCTTGGGTATGGCCATAAAAACCCAACACAACAAAACAAAATGAACGAAAGAAAATGTAGCTCTTCCAACACTGGTTTACTCCTACAAAACCCAACACATAAATTCTAAAACACATTAGTGTTTTTAGAAATGCACTGCATTGAGGGCTTGCAAAACACAAACTTCACCTTATCAGTTGCTCCATATGGGCTACACTCAGGACAGTCTCTCCTTTGACATTTCCCTAGTCTTCTACACCTTTTCTCTGAGCTACCTTCTCTTTGCATTTCCTGCTATCTACTCTTCTGCCCATTTTAGACAGCTCTTGCTGCTGATCCTTAACTCACAACTCCCACTCCTCCCCCAGACACCTTTGAAATCCATACCCCCACCTACCACAGCAGAAGAATTGATCAGGTTTTGTTGTTTTATTTTCCATCATGTGCCCCTATTCATCAACTCCTTTATTCTTACCAAAGCCAGCAACCTCCCCCCTTTTCTGCCCTAATTTTTTCTCAACCCTTAGTTTCCTTGGTTCATCCTGGCTATTACTGTTCTTACAAATCCTTGTGATTATTTTATTTTAATGTATTCATCTCTTTTTTGTGTCCCTTTTTGTATGTGATCTTCAAAATGGAGCTTACTGAAACCCAACCTTGTGTAGTCACCCTGGTCTCTCTAGATAACTCAGCTTTCCTTCCCAAGCAGAATCATGTATAGTTTTTCTATGATGATGAAAATAACTACTCTTTATTGGCACTTACATGTCCAGAAAATTTTTGTGATCTCATTTATCCTTGCAGCATCCTTCTGAGATAGGTGCTATTTTCATCCATACTTCAAAAATGAGGAACTTCAAGTAAACAATCATTGCATAATTATTGTGTGACAGGTACTATACCAATTGCTTCATGCATATATCATTACCTGATCTAAACCTAATTACAGCTCCATGAGGTGTCATTTGTAGTTTTTTGAGTCACAATTTTTACCCTTGAGATTTTCTTTATCTCACATATATGCATCTAGCCTTTTAACTTTTAATTTCTAGATTAAGGGATTTTGCTTCTTTCTTCTCTGGAATCCTTAAAATAGTCCCCCTTGGCTGTCATGAACTCTCATGTTCCTATTTTAAGGATATTTTCCTCACTCCATATCACTGTTGATTAGAACAAGTCACAGAATAGGAATCCACTTAATGAGGTCATCCATTCTTTGAGAAATGAAATCACAAAGAGAATGGTTAAGTGTGTATCCAGGCACTGAGCCAGTCAAGTTGTTTTTTGGGTAGTATGTGGATACTTGTCTTCCATCCTTCCATGGAGTCCATTCTGTGCTTTGTATCAGGAACACATTTTTCCTGTCTTTCCTCAGCCTGAGCAGTCTCCACTGAACTCCTTTGATGGTATCCCTGCAGTTTTTCTCTCCTTTCATTTTTTCACCCCTGTTGTGGATTGTAGCCAATGTGAATCTGCTCTCTGGTATGAACCATGGGATTTCCTCATTACTTGATGCTCAGTATTTGTGCTTTAGAAACATATTTGCTTCTGTTGGTCATACTAAGGTTAATTCTGTCTCCAGATACATCTGCAGCTGTAGTTTGTCTTTAACACTGTCCTATCTTGGAGCAGCCCTGCCTTTTCTTTTTCTTCTCACTCCTTTTGATTACTTACATGTGTTTCTTTTTTACTAGTTTTGACTAAGATGTTACTAAGATCTTTAGGAACTGAATCTTTATTGTGGAGGAGGGTCTTTTAGCTTAGGAGAGTCTTGTGATTTTCCTCAAATTGTACCGTCTTGGTAGGTAGGCACCCAGACCGTTTCATAGAAAAGACTCAATTAATATATGTTGACTGAGTGACTGAGTGAATCATCTGCCCTTTCATCTTATTTGCCATGCTTGGGAATCCATTTGGCCCAGGTTCACTCCTTCTTTCTCTGTTTCTTGAGAACTATGTCAGGAGAAATGTGCCAGAGAAACAGGTCCATAAATAGATCATTACTCACAGAGAGGAATGCCAAGTAGGCTTGTTCTGTGTCCAAGAAAACATTGGGGCTCCTGAAAAGCAAAATGAAAAATGACAACTGAGCTTACAATTTCATTGAGAAGACAAAAGACATAGATATGAGATAGCATAGTCTTTGATCTAGTAAGTGTGTTTGAGGTAAGATGCACCAGGCCTACCCTCAGCTCACTGAACACCAATTAGGGATCCTAGAGCCCTTGGGGTACCCAGCTCTTACTGAGTCCAATATATTCCTATAAAGTATCAGAGAACACAGTGCTTTAGGTTGCAAGGCTGTCCTGGAGAAATGGGGTTCACAGTGAGATAGTGAATGAAGCAGATATCCCTTTTCAGGAAGAGGTTTATTCTTCTTTAGGTAAAGTATGAAGATTGATGTGATTCTGAGAAGCATTGATTTTATAATAGGAAACATGCATATCTCCTAATGCATTTGCATTGAATGCTCAGACTTCAATAGCCACAAATCCTCAGAGGCCAGAAAAGATTCTGATTCAGAGCCACTGTCTAAAGAGTGGCTGTTCATTAGTACATGGATGATAAAGCCTTGAAAGATAGGAAAATACAAGCAGTACAGATGGCATAAAATGGGTTAGTAAACATAAAATTAAAGAATACTACAAAATGGTAAGAAATAGGCAATAGTAAAATGAGCAAAGGGTACAGAGGAAAAAAAAAACTCACAAAAGGTAAAACACAGATGGCCAATAACTATATCAAGGGAAGTTCATTTTCACTAGTAGATGGAGAAAAGCAGGGAAAACCCAAGATACCACTTTGAAGCTATCAAACTGGTAAAATTTTAAAATATTGTTTTTATTCATGGGTGGCAAGTGTGTGTATGTGTGTATGCAAAAACAGACACTTTGTATACTGCTGATGGTTGTGTGAATAATTACAATAGTTTTAGCATTTAATTTGTAAATATTTTCAAAACTGAAAAAGTACATACCTTTTCACTCAGTAATATGACTTTGGGGAAGATTTCCTAAGGAAATGAGGGCATGTGTTTTGAAGGGTATATATGTATTCCCAAATATAGCATTTAGTAGTTGAAATCTAGCAAAATATCTGAATACTTATCAATGGGGCATTGAATAAATTATGCTAAATGAATTGGAATAATACACCACTTTGAAAAATGTGGGTTTACATTTATTCATATGGAGGGAAGCTCTTTATCCTCTGGCAAGTGGAAAAAGAAAATTAATAATAGCAGCTAAAACATATATATTGATTACCAAGTGCCAGGTATTGTTACACGTTACTTCATTCAGATTTTTACAGTTGAGAAAATAAAGCATAGAGAGGATACATGACTTCCAAGGCTAATATCTATTGATAGAACTAAGATTTAAATGCTTATGGGTTGGCTCAAAACTTGGCACTCTTAATGACTGTGATGTACATTTTCTCAAGTGATGGGTGTTATAAAATCCAATTTTTGTATTAAAATTAAAATAACCATATGTATATGTGTATATGTGCATAAAATTAATCATATGTGTATGTATATATGTAATCTATGCATATGTATGTTAAAAAGTGGTGCCTCTAACAAAAGCCTTGATTATTTAAAAAAAAAGATAGTAAATAAGATCAGTTTGCCTTTGTTTGTCACAACCAAACAACCAAAACGAGAGCTTCCTTAAAGATTCCAGAAAATTCCAGGAATTTTGTGCTTTCCAAGTTGATTTGAATCCTTTGCAATGTCTTTTTCAGCAAGACATGTACCGAGGGAATTTATGTCTGCTTTGAGACGTGGAGGGACGTCAAAGAGAAGGTTGTATTTTAAACATAGAGTCATGAATTTTTAAGACAGAAGAGCAATGAAAATGTATATTTGAGCTCTCCCACATAAGGTTTGCGTCTAATTTTTGATATCCTGTTATATATGAGGAAGATATCCCCAATGAGTAAGTGCTGTATTTTCTGGAAATTCCTGGAGGAATCAAGTGTAAAGGGATGGCATCAGGGATGAAGGATATTGTAAGATTTTGAAGTATTGTGGAGAAGGATAGGAGGAGGATTCCAGCAGAGAGAGGCCCCCAGAGATGAAGAGAGAGTACTCAGTGGATCTTGTCTCTGTCTGGTAGTGGTAAATTTATAAAAAACATAACATGTATGAATCAAAATGGACCCAAATTGATGCTTATTAATGGTGGTATTGATTGATCCTAGACAAACTAGAACTATTCCACTTCTAGAACTTGAAATTCTGAAACAGCTGTGTGACCACACCCTCACCCTTTAATCTCACTGTCTCTGTACTTGTCCATCCATCCATGGCTCTTACCTGGACTCCACAGCCTTCTCTTTGTCAATGGAATGTTTCCTTCAAACTTTACTGTCTCTCTAGGTTCACTTTGTCTCCTCCCATGACTTCCTTTACATAGTCTTTTTCTAGTTTCTCCTTTTGTCTCTATGGCTTATTTTCAATCTGCTTTTCTAGCTTATCTTACTCCTAAATGATATGTTGATAAATTTATATTCTCTGCTTTACACAGTGCTCCTCGTATTGTTTCTGGTTTTACGGCTGTCCTAATTAGGGTTATCATCATTTTTGCCTATACTTTTCCACTTATATCTTAATTGGCCTCTTAATTCATTCCAACTACTACTATTTGATCTATTTATATAAAATTCATTTGTATTCACATCACCTCATTCCTCAACAGTTTTCAGTGGCTCATGATGCAACCCAGCCTCTTCATTTTAGAATTCAATGTCCTCCAATATTAGACCCCAGACTATCTTCCTCATCTTATCTTCTGCCTGCTCAAGCTGCGTAAGACTTAGTTCCCTTCTACAAGCATGTCCTGTATATTCCTTCTCCCATGTCTTAAACCTTCTTCTCTCACGTACATCTCTTAAATTTTAAACTACCCTTCAGAACGTTTTAAATGCCTCCCCCACCTACTCAAATGCTCCCAGTCAGAAATAATCATTCTCCACTTAATGTTCATGTTTTATTCTATTCTTCTATCGGTGCTCATTTCATTTTTGTTCTTGCTTTGTAGCTATTGTGTACGTGTCTCTCCACTCACTATGCAGCTCCTTGAAGATAGATAGATGTTTATTTTTAAATTTACAGATACAGAAGGAGTGTAAGTAATTCTAACACCTGGATGGTGATAACCATGATTGACATTTTGATGTATATCATTGCAGTCTTTCTTTATGCCTACATACAGTGCTCCTCACTTTAAAAAGTAAAACAGTATCACAATATGCGTATTCTTTTATAATCTATTTTACTACCTAGTGAGAAGTCAGAATTGAATGGCTTGTCTCCAAATGGTAGTTAAAGAATTGAACTAGGAACAGGCTGAGTTCAATTCCTGCTTCACTATTTACTAGCTAAATGAACTTTGGCATGATATTTAGCTTTCTTTTACTTCAATTCCTTAATCTGTAAAATGTAGATATTAATAATACCTACATCTTATGTCTATGGGGAGGATTAAATGACATAATCCACATGAAATATTTACCCTAGTATGTATGACATAGTAAACATTTAATACATGTTGCTTGCTATTATTATAAAAGCTCTATCTTGAATATCTCCCTATGACAATAAATGCAGTGTAGACCAGTGGTTCTCAAATGGTGGTGATTTTACTCCCCAGGAGACATTTAGCAATGTATGGAGACATTTTTGGCCACTACAATGGGGAGGGAAGAGTGCTGCTGGCATCTGGTGGGTAGGGGCTAGAATTCCTGCTGAACATCTTTCAGTGCACAGATCAGCCTTGCACAACAAAGAATGACCCGACCCTGGCTGTCAGCAGTGGCAAAGACAACACATTCCAGGGTGTCCAGAGCCTCAGTTGGCACAGCTGAGATGGTGGAAGTGACGAAGTGGCTGGGGCTTCTCTCTATACTGTCTTTCTTCCTGTGAGAAACTAGCCTGGGCTTGTTCACATGGTGGTGGAAGGTTTCCCTGCAGTAAGAGGGCAAACCCCAATGTGTAAATATTTTTCAGCCTCTGTTTGTGTCATGTTTTCTAACGTTCCATCGTCCAAAGAGGTTCAGTGGCCAATCCCAGATTCAAGGAATAGAGAAATAGACTCTTCTTTTTCTTTTCTTTTTCTTTTTTCGGCCATGCCCGTGGCATGTGAAAGTTCCCTGACCAGGGATCAAAACCTTGCTCTTGCAGCTGATGGGAGGAGTTGCAAACCACTATGCCCGCCCCCCCCCCCCCAAAAAAAAATCTACCACGTGGATGGATACACTTTTAACTGAGCTTCATTCTACTCACCTACCCTCCAGGCAGATTGTACCAATTTACTCACCCAACAGTTGTCTGTATTTCATTATCTCACAAATACTTCTGAGTTGGTGTTAAAAAGATATTAGCACTTAGAGTCTTTGATCATTCAGGTGAAAGTAAAAGGGCAGGATAGAAACAGAACAAAATAGAAACTTTCTATTAATTTATTTTCGATGTTTCCGCTCAGAAGAGCTCAGATTCATGTGTTAAACAGCCTCAACATCTCAGCTTGGATGTCACATGGTACCTAAACCAGAAGGTGTAAAAAGATTTATTTGCTCTCACAAACCTGTTCATCCTGCACTTTCCATTTGAGTTAATGGCACCACCATTATCCAGTCACATGACCCAAGTCTCCTTTTAGAATCTCCCTCCCTGTCACATCCTTTTTCAATCAGTCACCTAGCCTTCCATTACTTTACCTCCTAAAAAATCTCTCATATTGATCCCATGTTTCCCTATTCCCATTGCCATAGAATTAATTTATACTCTTGTTACTCCTTACTTGCATCATTAAAATATCCTGTCTATTGTCCATTCCTCCACCACATTCACCTACTCTAATGCCTTTAGAGTTATCCTTCCCCAATAAAAATCAGACCATGTCAATTCCGTGAAAAAAATCTCTTGATTTTTCTTCATGGGAAATTTTTCTTGTGGAATCTTCATTTCTTCAGTAATTAAGTTCACATGCCTTAGCAGAGCATTCATGTCCCTACTCTATGAAAAATGATAACTATCTACCCCTCTTACAAGCTTGTTTAGATAAATATATGAGATGCTGTGTGTATGTTGAATAAATGGGTGAATGTATGAATCAATAAATGAATCAATGAATACAAAAAGAAGTACTTCTCTCTGGCTGGGATAAAGGATTTGGAAGTTGTAGGGAAAAGATGCAGCTTGAAGGGTCATTTGGGACTTGATTTATAAATGGCCCTGTGTATCAGGCCTAGAAGACAGGATTTCATTCTAGAAGAAACCAGGAGCATAAAATAGCCTCTTTTTTTCACATAATCTCTAGAAAGGGCAATCTCAAATCCAATTTACAGTATACTTCAATATCAAAAATGATTAGTTTGAGGGAAGTTGTTCCCTTGTGGTGCAGCGTGTTAAGGATCTGGTATCATTGCATTAGTGGTGCAGGTCATTCTGTAGTGTGGGTTCTATCCCTGGACCAGGAACTTCCACATGCTGCAGGTGCAGTCAAAAAAATTATTAGTTTAAGTATTCTTGTACTGTTGAATCATGATTTCCAAATGAAGCAATCTCTCTATAAGCTGACTTTCACTTAGTCTTCAAATCCTCAAGATAATTTCTGGGGCTCCTCTTCTGTATTCATTTCTTTAGATACCACCTTTGACCTGTATTAGAAAATGATCCCAACAACATTTCTGAAGTATGTCGATGACACACAGAGAGTCAAATGAAACAATCCAAAATGCTTTAGGTTTACTGGAGTCGAGTGTAATATTCCTGTTAGGTCTTCCTACCCATCTACAGCTGTGCTTTACACAAACCCAGTACACTCTCTTAGACAGGATTTGTTCTTCACAAAGACTTATTGCTTATTATCCAGTGCCCTGTGGTCTCCGAGGTTATTGAAAATTGATTTCTTCCAGTGCCTTTCCCTAGTGCCAGCCACTGAAATCCTCGACCATCGACAGATGGAGAGAATTACAAACAAATAAATAATAATAAAATAAACAGTGCCTTCTTTGTTTCAAGTCACTGACTCTTGCTATGCTACAAACCTCATCATGTGCATTTGCTGTGTCAGCTCAAAATGAAGCATACAGAATGGGAATTGAGAAAGGCATTAGGAGCTGAAGCAGCAGAAACCTGGTAAGGAGAGCTCTTGGCCCTGCTGTGAGCACAAAGGCAGGATGGTCTGTGGCAAGACTGGAGCAGAGGTGCTTGTTTCTCTGCCCCTCAGTAACGGCATGACCACTTGGTAAACAAAAGGCTCCATATGGACTGTTTAACCTGAGCTCATCAGATTGGAAGTCCCTTTTAGTTGAAACCAATGATTGGATAAAGAGGTTTTCATTGCAATGGGGTTTTTCCTACTCTGAATATGATCAAGTTCTCTTTTCCTTGAAGGATCTGCATTCTGTACAGGATCATCTGTAACGTTAGTTTGCTTTTGAGATTTTATGCTCACAGTGAAAAGATCTTAATTTATTAGTCCTTCCTCTCCTATGCTGATCCAGGGAGCATCCCTTTGATACCTAGTTAATAAAGACAGTCTCTAAACCCAAAAAATGGACTAAAAGGGGTTACAAGTTCTTATTTCACTCAAGACAGGGCTTACCTTTAATTCTCTAGCTGAGACAGTTGTGTTTGTCTTTCTTAAAGCAGTTTGGTCCAGTGTTTCAAGTAAATCAAAATTTTGGCTAATTAATTCCTTACAGAATTGGATTAGACCCTGGCATTTCAAATGGCAGCTTTATGCTTACTCATTGTCTTCGGTAGCATTAAATATTGTTGCAATCTTCCTGCTCCATTATTTATGTAATCACTAGCCCTTGGTCTTCTGCTTCAGGTCATATAAAATCACTTACAGATATTTTCAACATGCACACAGAGGCCCTTTATGTCATAACCCAATTTTATGGGTTTTTTCCCCCCCCTGCATTACTTCATGTGGGAATTCTTGTTTAAACTTTATTGATCTGTCTGGCTTATTGTGCTGGGCTGTACAGTTCCACACTACATGGGCAGGATGGAGAGGTGCACTGAACACGCTTACTCATTTTGACTCTTCTCTTGCCAGTGGACACAATTGCTTTCTCTCTTGTGAGCTGTAAGCTTAAAGTCATTGTTTGCGTAGAATACATTTGCTTAGGAACAAACCTTGTTTGTTTACGTAGTGTAAAAGTTAACTATATCCTCTATTTGTGGTTCTACTTTACACCAGTTATTAACACAAAAACAGCAATAATAATAGCTTTTATTTATGGAGTCTTCTTAAAGTGTCAGATTCTGTAAGTGCTTTATAAACATTATCTCATTAATCCTTCAGTATTCCAGGGAAGTATGCTCTATTATTATCCATAGTCTTTGGATGAGAAAAGAGAGCCCCCCTCCCAAATTTAGTAAAACAACTAATACACCTTAAATATTAGGATTCAAATCCATGATTTTCTGACTCTCAAACCTATACTTTTAGTCATTCCATTATATATGCTCCATGGGTAATCTGATCCATCTTTTAATTGTTAAAACATTTTATCTTAAGTATCTTTGAAGTCGGCCTTTCTGTGGCCTTTTCCCATTGGTCTTATTTCGATAATTTTGGCTAGGTGAAACGGCTTTCAATTCTCTCTCTGAATTATTTTCTAGAGGTGAAACATTTCTAATTCCTTTTGGACATATGTATTAGGCACTTGACCTAGTGGATTATATATTCCATTGAAAGTGTTATTCACTTCTCAGAACCACCTGTGACCTATAAAGGCTGCTTTTTTGTTTTCTGTTTTTTTTTTTTGTCTTCAGGCCCGCGCCCGTGGCATATGGAGGTTCCCAGGCTAGGAACTGAATCAGAGCTGGAGCTGCCGGCCTATACCATAGCCACAGCAATGTGGTATCCGAGCCGCATCTGTGACCTATACTGCAGCTCACAGCAATGCCAGATCCTTAACCACTGAGAGGGGCTAGGGATCAAACCCGTGTCCTCATGAATACTAGTTGGGTTCGTTAACCACTGGGCCATGACAGGAACTCCGAGACTGCTTTTTAATGTCTTTCCTTCAACTTGATATTTCAGAAATGTTTTCTTGGGTTATTTTTGTCCATTTTTTATTTTTTTCTGATGTGTCTCTCTCAGATCTGGATGAGGCTATACTCACAGTATCCTCTCTGTCTGAGACAAAGGCATCTTCAAGTTGCAGCCATTCCCTGGTCATCTGCAGATTCTGAGGTCATCTTATGGAGTCAGGACAACTTGGTGAAGGGTCAAAGTATCCAGTTTTATTTGGGAAATCAGGTTCTCTCATTACCAAGTGGAACGAAGAACTTATACCTACCCATATGCACCTGGACTTCCCAATTAGGGTTAAATTAACATCAAGGCAGAATTTCTGTCCTTGGCCCAAAGGATGACCTGAAAAAAATTTATGCTAGAGCCTTATAATACCATAGTCTCTTTTTGATTTAGAAGATTTCTAAGGTTGGTAAAATTTTACTTTAAAAGATACCTCAAGGTCATTGAAGATCTCTTAATCCAGTCTCTGTGTGATCATGCATCTCAACATTTCTGAAATATCAAGATGAAGGAAAGACATTAAAAAGCAGTCTTGGAGTTCCTATTGTGGCTCAGTGGTTAATGAATCTGAATAGTATCCAAGAGTGAGATTCTGAGGGTCTTGGGGGGTGGTGTGGCTTTCAGTCCTGACTGAATAGATAGGGAAATTTGATTTGGAAAATGAAATTTGATTCATTCTACCACCTATGATCCCATCTGTTGGTAACGCCTAGAGAAATTCAGCCCCCTTAGATCGAAATTATCAGACCCCTATAGTTACCAGAGGAGATGCAAGCACTTGTTCAGTCTGAAATGATATAAGGAATAGGGCATTTTATTCTTTGTAATGAGGACAAGACAGCGTTTTATCTTTTGTGGCAATGTCATTGAATTGCATAACCTTGAAATTTTCCTTTAATTTTCTATGTCATCTCATTTATTTCTCACTGATCAATTAGGTAACAGTCTCATTTTATAGGAGAGAAAACTGATGCACAGAAAAAAACTGAGTAACTCAGCTCGATAATCATATTAATAACATGTAATTAAATCCCAGATAGTATGCCAGGAAAGTTACAGGCACTCTTTTATTTAATTCTTAAAATTACTTTGTGCAATCATTATTGTTATTATTTCCATAGTTTTGATGAGTAAATTAAGGCTCAAAAGGTTATTAATCAACCTAGGGTCACAGAGCTAAGAAACAGCTGAGTTAGGATTCATCTTCCTACATCTAGAAGCCTCTTGCTTTTCTGTGGTTGGCAGAATTAGAACTTGGATATTGTGACCAACTGTAACATCACCCTTCTGTTTTACCTGCAAGGGAGTTTTTCATTGCATGTGAGGTAGATAGCTTCTCAAATAACTTTTTTGTATGTGAGCATTTCATTAATATGCATCCAATGGAAGCATATGATTTTCAGATGGATTCATTTTTCATTTCCACTGCTTTCATTAATTTGAATATCAAAGCATTTGCTTGTTTATACATACTGAAGAATGAGCCCTCTCAAAAGAGATAAAAGCAACTCTCTGAAAAGGTTTTGGCATGTTTTTATGAGTAAAAAATAGTTTGTGTGAATCATTGAGTTTGTGTGTATTACACACAATAAACCAAATGAGTGTAACAAGTTAAATTTATGAATTAAAGATCTGGTAATTCATCGGCCACCTGTCTGCAGAAGACCTTTGAATTCAGTGTATAAAATGCTTCCTATAATCACATGGAGGGAATGTACCGTGTAGCTATAAAATAGTTAGATTTAAAATGTGTAAGATATATATGAATACATATAAGAATTTAGAGAATCCTTGTCACATATTATTTTCTTTAAAATGCATTCAAAATAATGTATTGCGTATAAGCTCTCCACTCTATAGCAAGCTTGGAGAGACTTTATATATCTCAGTGTGTGTTCTCCTCTATAAAGTAGTCATTTTAGAATTCATATGGGTGTATTCCAATAATACTGCCATTTCTTAAAATATTTTGAAAACGTCTCTGGATAAATTTCCCCTAGAGTCCGTTTATAAGGTGTAGAAAGATAATTTTCATCAATTTATAACCACACTCCCTTCGTTAGCAAAAAAGTGGTGATTTTCCATCCTATAATCTGTCAGATTTACTAAACCAGGCTCTGAATTGCTTTTGACTCTTTCTCAAAACCAAGCCCAGTGTCTCAGGGTCACCACTGAAAAGACCCAAAAGACTGTGGAAGAAATTCCTAGAATGTTGGGAATAATTTAATAACTTCCCAAGATATGTAATATCCTGATTGGGCCTAGCCTTTCAATAGACACGTTCAGGTCTTCCCTAAAAAAGAACAGCATTACTCTGTAGCCTCATGTGTAACTCCCTGATCTCATTTTGCCATTCTAGTATCTTGAATCTTCAATGAAGCAGATTTCTCGCCAGTGTGAGGTATTCTTTTGAGCTCTTCATCCTATTAACTTTCAATTAAGACATCTTTTTTAAAAATAACATTTTAATTAAGATATAACTTGCAGCACACGTTACCACTTTTTTCTGAGGGAGTCTTTCAGTAATTGAAGATTTTGGCTGCAGGATATACTTATGACACCTGATTACACAACAGCTCAGCCAGACGTCTTGATTATGGGACAAAAGTCACATTTTGAACAGTTGACGCTTATTATTTTGTGTTCCATTTTGGGGTTTGCAGGAATTCACACAGACTGGTATGAAGTTTCTTTTTGTAGTCTCTGAACTAAAAAAAAAAAAAAAGGAAGGGGGGAAGTGTGTGTGTGTATGATTGTAGTAGACACATGAACTTATATAAAGGAGCAGTTTGTTTCATGGGTTTTAGAAGAAGGCGTTATCCTAAATAAAAA
The DNA here is from genome assembly GCA_004024745.2 of Catagonus wagneri. Taxonomy (NCBI): domain Eukaryota; kingdom Metazoa; phylum Chordata; class Mammalia; order Artiodactyla; family Tayassuidae; genus Catagonus; species Catagonus wagneri. The sequence continues at coordinate 30,910,550 of PVHT021183634.1, read as the reverse complement.
TAATGAAGTGTGTGAATGTTATCATTGATGTCTTCCTGTTTAAACTTGCAGTAACCCTCTCCTACCCCCTGGAGGCCCCCAGATTCCTAGTGTCTGATTACCACAGTGTGTTGTTCTCATTTAACCTTCATGACCACATTAGAGGTTATTATGCCAGAAGCATGTGTAAACAAGTTAATTTCAAAGCAGTAGGTTTGTACTGGTGGTATTTCAGGCGCTGGTAATATACGGTAATTGGGGACAGAATCACTTTCCACAAAACCACAAATCCAAATACTCTGATGACTGTGGACCCCGGGGCTAGCTCGAAAGTAGAGGCTAAGTTTACACAAAACTTTGAATCATTAAAGGTAGGACCTTTATTGGTAAGACGAACATTACCACTGATTCCCTTTTATCCCATTCTCCTGAATTCTCTGGAACTTCTTTTCAGTAAGCAATAAATATTTGTTTTCCATCTTTTCACAGAAATTCTTCTACTTTCTTGCCTGAGAAATCTTTACACATTGCCTCAGCACTGCAAATGTGCCCTCTCTCAGTGGGAGGCTTCCAGGCCCTTTGATCTCCTCTACCTGGATTTCCACCTGGGACACCCCTACTACTACAGGCCATTGTTTAATGCTCTTCTGTTACCGATATGTCTTTATTTGAAATCACTCCCTTCCAGACTCCATCCCCCCTTTAATACTGACATATGGTGATAGCTCATGGATTCCTCTTTCACTCGTAGGCTGTTTGAACTTGCATTGTTGAACATTATTAGTAAATCTCTTCCTGAAATGCTCTCTTCTACTAATTCTCTTACCTCTCCACCCCTCCTTAAATCTTTTCAATGCCTCTTCATTCTCCTATCTGTACCAACTGTTGTTACCCCATGTTTACTCTTTCTTCTGCTATATTCACCTCAGGAATGATCTGATCAACACTTACTTCCCCAGATGCTCTTCAATATCAGTCTTTTTTCTTTTTTTGGTTGCACCTTTGGCATATGTAAGTTCCCAGGCCAGGGATCAAATCAGTGCTGTAAAGGCAACCCAAGCTGCCGTGGTGACAAAGCTGTATCCTTAACCCACTGTGCCACGTGGGAACTCAAGGATGACTCTTATGTATTTCCATTCTTGTTTCCCTAACTCTGGCACCTCCCCCAATGGAATAAACTCCTAAAAACATGTCTCTTTGTCTTAATCTCTCTGGTTCCCACTGAGTTTCCACTAGAGTCATCTTTCTGAAACATAGACCCAATCTAAGCATTACATTCTTCAGAAATTGTTAATGAATCTTGTTATCTCCCTCCCCAAAGGGCACAGTCTTCCACAGGCTTATGAGGGAAAAGGGAGGAGAGGAAGGGAGGGAGCAGAGCAGTGTAAGGAGATATGTGACACTCTGGCCACTGCCTCGCACAAAGTCCAGAGGAGATAGCCTGTTGAATGGCTTGTGTGTCTACTTGGCTGTGTGGGTTATCTTTGGAACGGCTTGTTCGTAGATATTACACCACAGAGTCTGCTGTGGAAGGGAAGGAGGGGATGAAATTTATCTTTCTGGGTCTCTATTCTCTCCTGGTTCTCCTCTGTTCATAGTTAGTCTGAGGAAGCTGAACTCCTCTGCATGGTGATATTCAGCTCTTTTGATCATCACTCAGAAGAAGAATCCTCTGAGGTATGGTGTTTCACTGACCTGCAAGTGTCAGGAGGAGTCAGAGCACTGGTCGCCCTGACCATACAATGATGGGCTATGAAGGATTCCTGTGTTCCTGAGCCGGTAACTGCTTGGCTCTGAGAAAGCAGTGACTATGGGCATGGGAAGTGCTTGGTTGCTGCCACAGCAGAAACAGAGTAACCAACTGAGAGCCTGGGAAGTAAACAAGAATAGGAAATTAAGGACACAGATAAGATGTGTCCAGGATAATGCTCATCCTCACAACTCATCAGGGGATAAATAATGAGATGTCATTTTTCACCTGTCAGATTGGTAGAAGCCAAATTGATAATGCCTAGTGTTGGCAAGGTTGTGGAAAAACTGGTGCTCTCATAGAGAGCAGCTGGGCACCGCTTTGAAGAGTAAGAAGTATACTCTTACAGTGAAATGCGAAGAGCCTTGAAGGACATGGCCTAGGGTTTGTAATCAGTACGCTACAATTTTAAAAATACCAGTAATGGAAAAGAGCAAGATGAGAATACATATATCATTTCAATACACATAAAACATCAGGAAATGGGTATAATGTAAAGGCAATGGATGTCAATTCTGGTCACTGCCAGTAAGTATGAGGCCTGAGGAGAAAGAAATTATGGCCAGAAGCTTTAAGCTGCTTAGATGACTGGAGAAAAGTATGGCACTGAATATGAGGGTAGACCTTCTCTACTCAATGTCACAGCAACAGTGATGTGCCCTGGCCTGTTAATGACAGAGTGTAAGGGGGGCTGTGATGACTGGTATACACAGAGATGTGGTGGGAGAAGAGAAGGATTATATGAGATGCTCCCTTGAAACGTTAAGGGAAGGCTGCCCTAAAGATTGGGGTCTTGGAGGGAATGGATACGCCACAAGCAAAATGGGAGAATTCATATTAAGATGAATTCATTGGACTACTGAAGCCTGGGGTGATTCAGGCATTGTTTATTGTCCCTTGTCTATGTTTCTCAAACATAAACTGCATTATATTAGAAATTTTTCTGTTCTCAAGTGTAAGGATGATGTCATGTTTATGTAGGATCCTCAGTATAAAAGATCATAAGTGGTACACAGTGAAGACTCACATTAATGTTTGTGGATTGGATGAACAAATGCTTGGTCAGGCTCTCTGGAAATGAGTTTGAACTACTTTAGGATGATAACCATCTCCTAAATGATAGGGTGATAGCTCTTCTCAAATCTGAATAAGATTTTCAGGTGAGAAAATCAAGAAATACTTTATGGCTGGCTTGAGTCTACACTCGTCAAAAGAGACTAGAACTTCCCATTTGGCAATCATTTTGAATATTTGTGAACAGCTACTTATTTGTCCTTCAGGTTCATGTGCTTGTGTAGGTCAAAACTAAAGCGTGGGTGAAAGACAAAAATTGTTAATGTATATAGTTTCTGGCTGTCAATCAAATTTTGCTTCTTGCCAGTGATTCTGGGACATTCACAGTTATGACAAGGTTTGGTGAGTGAGTGAGTGTGTGTGTGTGGGGGGGTGGTGGTGGTGGGGGTAAGCAATTTCCTTCATAAAATCTGAGGATATCAGGCAGATCTCAAAGACCACATTAAAGCATTAACACTACAATATAACAAAAAAGTCCCTTCAAACTGACAGATGTTCTCTGAAAGAAGATCATTTAAATATACATGTATGTATTTGAGATAATAAATATATAAATGGGGCTCACTGATGCCTAGGTTTATTTCAGTTTAGCACTTTTGAGGACTCATATAAGCTTATATTTCTTTAATATTGGTGGCCTCGAGTTTTTCTGAATAAGAAGCCTTTTGATAGACTATATATTTAAACTTTAAACATAAAAATCAACACTTTGCTAGATTATAGGCATAGTATATTTTACATATTTTAGACTCTATTGTTTCAGACTCTGATTTAACCCATTATATTTTGGGGAACATGTTTAGAACATCTTTTGACAAATTATTACAGTGCATTGAAAGTATTAACTTGTGAAAGATAACTGAAATCATTTGAACTTTGTGTTTGGCCAAATATTCTTTCTCAAAGACTCTAATGAAAGTTAGATCCAATAGAGAGCAATTGTAAGGTAAAGCAAAGAAATAATATAACCCAGCAATCCCACTCTTGGGTATATATCCGGACAAAACACCTTGAAAAAGACACATGCATCTGTATGTTCATTGCAGCACTATTCACAATGACCAAGACTTGGAAACAACTTAAATGTCCAATGATAGATGAATGGATTAAGAAGATCTGGTATATATACACAATGGAATACTACTCAGCCATAAAAAAGAACAAAATAATGCCATTTGCAGTATGGATGGAACTAGAGACTCTCATAATAAGTGAAGTAAGTCAGAAAGAGAAAGACAAATACCATATGATATCACTTATATCTGGAATGTAATATATGGCACAAATGAACCTTTCCACAGCAAAGAAACTCAGGGACTTGGAGAACAGACCTGTGGTTGCCAAGGGGGAGCGGGGGGAGTAGGATGGACTGGGAATCTGGAGTTAATAGATGCAGACTATTGCCTTAGAAATGGATAAGCAATGAGATCCTGCTGTATAGCACTGGGAACTATATCTAGTCACTTATGATGGAGCATGATGAAGGATAATGTGAGAAAAAGAATGTATATATGTATATGTGACTGGGTCACTTTGCCGTACAGTATAAAATTGACAACACTGTAAACTAACTGTAAGGGAAAAAATAAAAATCATCTAATAAAAAAAGAAATAATAGGCCTTATATAATGCTTCTTAGCTGGATAAAGTTGTACTCAAACTCTTGGGCCTCTTTCTCCCCTCCTCCCATTACACACCCTCCCAGCTAACTAAGATGTCCTGTTTTCTGTGTTTCCAGTGGGCTTGTGTTGGGAAGTACTGTTTACTTTGCATTATTTATTCATCACTGTATCCACCAGATTTTTTCAGTCCTCACAGTGATGCTGTCTTAACTTTCTGTAAAGTTCTAGGTCATGCTCAGAGTTTACTTTTAGAAGCAGCAACGTATGGCTTGGCTTGATATAGATCACATTGTCGTTGGGTGACCTTAGTTAACTGTTCTACACATATCTCAAGGGGTGAGAAGCCTAACATACACTTCCCTTAATGGGAAAGATGTTATATGAATAGATTATTTTTTCTAAAATGCATGAAGTGTTTAGTAAGAGTTCTAGAAAATCTAAAAGCTTCTAGGTTATGTGCAAATGACCTTCTTGAACCAGATGATTATTCCTTTTCATTTAAAAGAAATTCTGATTCTTATGGAAGAAACTGAGAGTTCCCAGTTGAGAGGACACGGAGCTTCCATGTCTCTACTTCATGTTGGCCCCTTGTAATAACCTAGTGTGAGAGTTCTACTCTTTTACCTTCTAATCCAGTCTCCACAGAGACCAGAGTGATCTTAAAACACAAATTAGAGCATCTCACTTCCCTGCATACAATAATGGATTCTCATTGCTCTTAGAGTAAGAATCAAATTCCTTACCATTTGATCCAGCCCCTCATGATGAATTCTAGCCAAATCTTGTCATCCTCCCTCGTTTCAGTTAAGACAATACACACTGCTCTAAGAGCTAAAGCCTGAGATCTCACAGCTTAATATCATCAGAGGTGTGTTGTGTAAATACAGCAGGTAGAAGGAGGAAGAGAAGATGGTCCTTTGCTACATTCAGTCATTCAGTGGCTCAGATTGAGAATCATATGGCATCTTCACATTTGGTTCTCAACGACACACTTAAGCAAAGAGAGTAGAAAGTTTGTATGGGCCCTGTCTAGTTGTGGCAGTCCCAACTAAATTCTGTCGACCAGGATTCAGTCACTTGACTAAGCTTGCAGGCAAGGTGGTAAGACTGAGAAATAATCTCTTTTTGAAAAGACACCTCCCCCAAACAGCTCAACACTACAGAAGGGGCATTCTTTGATGAACACTAGCTGTCTCTTCTATACCTGACTTTACTCTGGCCCTGACATATTTCTACCCCAGGTCCTTTGCCTATGATTTTCCTCTTCTAGGAACATTTCTGCTCTCTTAACATTTCTTTACTTTTAGGTCTTCAACACCATTTCCTCAGAGAGATATTTCTTAACCATCTGTTAAAAGTGGGATTTTCTGAGTACCTTGCTGGTTTCCTTTATAGGACTAACCATAATTGGTAATCATTTGTTTGCTTATTTACTTGTTTTTGTTTCTCCCACTGGAATGTAAGCACCTCAAAACTATGTATATGTTTGTCTTTTACATCATTGAATTCCTAATGTCTGTCATTGTGCCTGACACACAGTTTATGCTTAATAAATGTTTTCCAAATCAAGGCAGGGGCTCTGGGTAATGAATAAATCCTTACATAGTAAACTAAAATATGATATTTACTATTAATATAAATTTGTATATTTATGATCCTATGGCCGCAGTCAGTGAATCATGATTGCCCCACACCAACACTTTGTATTAAACCAACACTATCTTGAATAATCATAAACAGACTGTTTACAGTTGGCTATTGCTGCATAATGCATTACCTCAAAATTTAGAGAAATAAAACAGCAACAATAATTTCAGCACCTCGCACACATTTTGTGGGAAAGGAATTCAGGAAACATTTGACTAAGTTATCCTAGCTCAGAGTTTCTCATATGGTTATGGTCACAGTTTGGAGCTCAAATGACAGTGGGGCCGGAGCAGACCTAGAAGCTGAAGGTTTCAAGGTAAAGTGTTCCTGTGAGCAAAGTGGAAGCAATTTGGTTCTTATGACCTAGCTTTGGAAGCATTATGTCACTTCTGCTGTATGCTGTTGTTTGAAGCACAGTTTCAACCTTAGAGGACACAGAGGCCGTTTCTCATAGAAGGAGTGCCACTGAGTTTGTGGACATATTTTTAGCTGTCACACTGACCAGGAGGCAATGAATCTCTGAACTCTGCATAATTATTACCAGGCTTTCTATTTCATCCTACTTTTTATACAGGCCACCAAGGAATTCCATGGCACTTGACTTTCTTCCCATAAATACCTCTTTAAGTAGCCAAGATATGTATGTATTCAGGACTTCCAATCTGAAAAGTGCCTCTTCTGCAGGGTATTGTAGATATCATACTATGAGCATATGACACTGAATTGGCTCCTTAACGTACCTGAGTTTCAGTTTCTTTACTGTTTAAAGGAATAATGGTACCATTTTTGATGGCTACTGGGAGAATTAACTGAGATAAAGCATACAGTGCACTTAGAACAATGCTCAGTGCTTAGAAGGTACTAAATTGTTATTAAAAGATGCTTAAGATAGAGGTCAGGGAGTTCCCTTGTGGCACAGTGGGTTAAGGATCTGGAGTTGTCCCTGCAGCGGCTCGGGTCACTGCTGTGGTGTGTGTTTGATCCCTGGCCTGGGAACTTCTACATGCTGTGAGCACAGCCGAAGAGAAAAAAAAATAGAGGTCATCCCACAAAAGCTTTTTGAAAGTATAACATAGCTGACCTATTATAAGGCAATAATAGTTATAGTAATGCCAAACATGTATTGAGCACATACCATGTACAAGTCACTAGTCTAAGCACTTAACATATATCAGCTGAATTAACTGTACTACTCATATCACCAGACATTTTACAATATAATTTCTAGGGAAACTTCTTGCATTTCAGATGTGGAAGAGAATGAAGAGAACATTCCAACATGAGTAAAGTCATGGCAGTAGATACGTATACGTATGTCAGTGTATCGGTGGTAACAGAGGAAAGTGAACAGAGCAGATAGGTCAGAGTGTGGGTATTGGATAGCGGTATCTTCGGGCAGGATGTTAAACTATTATTGAGGGGTTCTGACAGACCTGAATTTATGGTATAAATCTCCATATCTTCTTTCTCAAGACTTGCTAGCCAGGCCTGGTGGGATGTGGAGGAGCAGAATTTGAGGACTGCCCTTAGGCTCAAACAATTGTTATGGACAAGACCCATCAACAAAGAGTAGGGAAAATGCTCTCACTTCTCAGGGTGCCCATTACTTAGAAGAAATGGAAACCTGGCCTCTCTGGTTCCTTGATCCCTTCCCCAAACACCATGACTTACTAATTAGGTGGCATCACCTTAATGATTTCATTGCTGTTGCAGCTTCCACCAAGAGATTCTTGAATTCATGTAAGGCAATCAGAACTATAATCCAGTGCTAGCGAATAAAAACAGACCAGAACGTTATTCCTAGTCAGTATATCAGCTTTGTTTACTATCAACAAGGGTGACAGGGGGATAGGAAAAGGGGTCTGTTTGCCAAAAGATTGCTTAGAATTCCCATCTGTTATCATGGGCAAATGTTTCATAAAGTAAAACAGTGGTTTCCTCTCAGAATAGCTCTGGGAGCTGAGGACAGAGGAGGAAAATAACTACTGGAAAGAGTTCCCCTGATGGCACTTACGCTGATCCAGGCTTCCCTAGTGGCTATTGTTATTTTCCATGTGGATGCTCTTCAGGAGGAAAAGTAAGAGGACAATTACCTTTTTTTTAAAAAAATGCAGTGCTACAAAATTTCATGTTTAATATCAACAGCAGCCTCAAATTACTGGCACCTGCAAAGTGCTGGGCATCATCACCTTTTAAAATCCTTCAATAGTCCAGTGTGTTAGATATAGTGACTTTCATCTTAGAGATGAAGAAATTGAGGCTAAGAAAGGCAGAGCAACTTGCCCAAGGTAAAGTAACAGAGCTGGGCTGTGAACCCATACCTGTCATTTCTTGAGCTCAGAACCACAGTCCTACAGACCTGTGTCTAGAATGGCAATGTCCATATCTGGACTAAGCAGTGATGCCCTGTCTGGAAAGGTCTGGCTTATCCAGGGATTGCTTTCTGCGGTAGCAAAGGTTTTCAAGAATCCACAGGTCCTCAACCTGCCTGCACACTGGAATCACCTGGAAACCTGAAGCGCTACTGATTTCTGAATTCCAGTCCCACAGTCTCTGATTGGATAGGTCTGATGTGGCATGGTTATAGAGCAGGGAGGGATTTAAAAGTTTTCCAGGTGCTTCCAATATGACCCAAGGCTGCAAACCACTGACGAACCATCCACGACTGGCTACTCCTGTGGCCCATGGACGATCAGCATCAGCATCACCTGGGGCTTAGCTAGAAATGCAGACTGCCAGGCCCCAGGTCATGTGTTTTGTATGCCTACAATGTTATAAGGGCAAGGCAGTGCTGGCTAACACCTAAAGGATGAGGAGGAGTTCCACAGAGAAAGAGGAAAGGGAAGGGCATTCTAGAGAGATGGATTAATATGCCCAGAAGAGGAAGAACGGCATGTTGGGGAACTAGAGGTGGGTTATAAGATCAACCTTTGCATACAAGCTAGACATGCTTCTGCCCCAGGACTCAGCATTGGCTACATCCTCTATTTGTGTGGTTCTTTCACCTCAAATCACACCTCAGAAAGGGCCTACCCTTCCTGCCTCATTTAAATTGTAACCTTTCCTTCACATCTGCACTCACAGATGCCATTATTGGCTCTGTTTTTTGTTTTTTGGGTTTTTTTTCCATGAAATTTGTAACCACCTAACACGCTAAATGAGGTACTCACTTTTTGTCTTGATTTGCGGCATGTCTCCATACTAAAATGCAATCTCAGTGAGTGCCCAGATTTTCCTTGGGTGTCCAGGACCGAAAACAGTAGCTGGCACTTAGAAAACGCTGTCTAGATAGTTGTTGAGTTAGTGAACTAATCAGATTATCGAGGGCCGAGTAGAGCCTTTTCAGGACTTTAAGTGGGTAAAAGACAAGATCAGATTTTCATTTGATTTTAGAAAGACCATCTAATCTTTAGCTAGTGGGCTTTGAGTATGGGGGAGTTAAAGGCTAGACTCAAGGCAGGAAGGTCGGTTCTGTGACCATGGCAGCCTGTACAAAGGGAAGGGGCTGGAGAAGATGGGATACATTCAGGCCTGCTTGGGAATCAGCATCAGCAGAAATTGGCTTAAGGGGTGAGGGAGAGAGAACAGTCATTTTAGGTTTCTGGTGTGGGCAAATAGAGGGTTGAAAACCCTTCAGAGAGTGCTGAGGAAGAACAGGTATTTACTGGGAAAAAATAAAACTATTGTGAAGTATTAAACTCTAGACTGATAACCTAGAGGAAATTTGAATTTTACATTCACTAAACAATGATATACATTTAACAGATTATATATTTAACATATTGCTAAGCCCCAATATGTAAGTGATACTCATTTTTAAAAGTACCCACTATGTGCCAGGCCTGGTGCTAGCTCCAGGGGGTACAATGATGAACAAGGCAGATGTGGAATTTATGAAGAGAAACAAATCAAGCGCTGTGGGGGTTAGAGGAGGGCTGAGAAAAAGAGGGCAAGAGGGAGAGAGAGACCTAAGGAGAGATTACTTTCATATGGGAATTTAAAGAAATGCAACTTTTTGGGAATGGTAGCATTTACACTGGAGCTTAAAGGAAACAAGATGTTTAGAAACAGAGAGAGGATAAAGGAATCAAAGGCATGGAGGCAAAGAAATTTTAAATCATGTCAGAAATAGCAAATAATTTAGATTGTTAGGAATTTAGAGACAAGGGTTGGGGAGGGGGTGTAATGAGAGGCAAACTTATAAACACAAGTGGAGATCCCTGAAAGCCAGGAGAAAGATTTTCAACTGCAAGATTCTGTCAGGAATTAGTCTGGAACCTAATAGATGCTCAGCATGTGTCTATTCAGTACAGCTATGAATCTTTAACAGGGCTGATGGTTATGAAATGCTGTTGGGAAGATAAACATGATTTCATTACAGATGATGGATTATAAAAGGGAGAAACTGGGAGACAAGGATATTTTAGTAGTGTATTTATCATCAAAAAATCCCCTGTGTTTTAATGTCAACACCGTGAAAGCTCACATCTGGTTTTTGTGAGAGTCCACTGTGGGTGTTCCTGGTTAGGTGGTTCGAATAGGCAGCTCTCCTGTAAATTTTAACTCAAGCCCCCAGCCTCCTTGTATGTGGTAGCTTAGCCATCCTCTAGGTCTGTGGAGTTTCCTCCATTCAATTCATGGATTGCAAAAGAGAAAGGAAGATACACTTGAGAGGGTTCTGTGGGCCATCTGTATGGAGCAGACAATACTGCCATTAGCTGAGTTCAATCCCATGGCTTCAGCTAACCGTAAGGGAGCCTGGGAAACAGGCTAGTAGTGTGCCCAGAGGGAATGGAACTGATGTTGGTGTATAACTAGTCGGGTTCTGCCACAGTTATGAAAATGAGAGATAATAACGATTAACTGAGGAAATAGAGAGGAAGATATGCATTCAGCAGATATTGGGAAAGTTGAATTGCTGGTAAATTGCTAATGATTGGGCACAGGTTTAGGGAGGGAGTGGGAGCAAAGGATATATTTTTCAAATGTAATTGCCACCAATAAAAATATGTTTACATCACAGGCCATTGAAAGATAATGCTGTAGCAACCCATGAGAAGACTCACAGCCATGTTAATAAGCTCTTCTGTTGATATGAAAGCTTTTTATTCTATGTTTTATTAAAGAAATCGTTCACCATTAATGTGTACCGTTAGCTAAAAGTTTAAGAAAGCATGCATCCAAAGCTATGAGGTTTAGGTATGCTTATTGGTTTACTAAGGGATAAACATTGCGTGAACACAGTGGAGAAAACCTTTTGCTTATATGTCTCTACCCTGACAGATTGTTCTGAGGATTGTAGAGAAAATATAGGTAACACACCCAGCACAATGTTTAGCTCCTAGAAAGAAAAGGTGGCCACTATTATCATGTGGATATTACAAAGACAGTCATGGAGGCATGGGTCTAGGTCAGGTGAACTAGGCACCAAGTAATAAATTCTGCCCTGCTTTATTAGCCTAGTGATACTTTACAGATCGAATTTTGCTGGGTTATTTCTCAAAGGAACTTCCAATTCAATAGTAGCTCACCAAATGCAGGATTCTCAGCTGAAGTTTGTTTTGCAGCCAATCTGTTGCATAAATTGAGGCAGCTGTGCACAGCATGCGTTTCTTTTCAATGACTATATCATGAAGGGTGTTATGCAAAAGACCGTTAATCAGGGAAGAGGCTTGCTTCAATTGGCAACTTCTCAGGGCCACATGCAAAGGACAATTTGCATGTTTCATTAAGAATGAACCAACCTATTGGTTCGTGTACAATACTGGGTTATTTACATTTTTGGTTTTAAAAAAACGCTTAGCTATATTTCTAGTCCCGTGTCTTCTCTCTCGGTTCATTAGCCTGAATAAACTAAGTTCCCTTGGCGGAAAAACTGATTGGTGAAACGTAGGTTTCTTGGGGCTGATAGTTGCTGCATATCCAGATAATCTTAATAAGTTTAGCCTTGTCTTTTCCTATGGGCTTTGATGATGGCAATCTACTATATTCTCTAATTAAGATCCTTGTCACACTTGACTTTTGTTTTGCTAAAATTTTTTTTTCTTTCTTTCTTTCTTTTTTCTTTTTTCTTTTTTTTTAGGGCCGTACCCGCAACATATGGAAGTTCCCAGGCTAGGGGTCAAATTGGAGCTACAGCTGCTGGCCTACACCACAGCCCATGGCAACGCAGGATCCTTAACTCACTGAGCGAGGCCAGGGATCAAATCTGCATCCTCATGGATCATAGTCAGGTTCATTAACCCCTGAGCCACTAAGGGAACTCCCTGTTTTGCTTAAGTTTTACAATGTGTTCAGCTTGAAGAATAAAAGCGGATTGATGTGTTTTACCTCCTCTGAGTTAAGTTGTTCCTACATGGATTTCCATGCCATGGCTCTTGTTTGTGGATCGGAAGACAATGTATGAAGCAGACAGTGCTAATGTATATGAATCTGGTTTATGGAGAAAGAAGATGAGACCATGAATATTAATATCCTATTATCAGGTGATGATATTCTAAACACATAACACCATAAAAGTCTCAAAATGAAAAGACACGATCCCGGGGTTACCTGTGTAATTTCTGTCCCAGAGCAATGAAGCTGGGAAAGAGCATGCAAACAAAGTATGATTCCAGACCTTGCCATAGCAACAAACTACGGTTCTGAGGCTTCAAGTCTGTGTTCGATTGTAAGTCCTAGGTGGCGTATTGAGGTATTAGGAAAAGTGAACATGGCATCCAGTGCTTTTGTGGATCAATTAAATGCAAAACATTAGCGTGATGGTTGGTGAATGCTCAGATTTCAGTGTAGGTGATGGGCTGTTATAGAAACCGAGTATGATGCTGGGATGCAGTATTTTTTCCTTTTCCCTGAAAAGAGTTATTAGAAATGGATCAAATATTGGAATATTGGATTTTGGATCTCAATCATTTTAACTCCCTAATATTCCCCCCAAAGAAGAGTGAGATCCAGAGATGAAGCAGCTTGTCCAAGATAACCCATCAAATTAATAACTACTTGGCTACATCCTATGATACCCTATTTGCGGTAACAGGTCCACAAATGTTCCTTTCTTTGAATAAACATCAAGGCTCTGTTTATTATTAAGGAAGGTGTTTTCTCTGAGATCATGGGGACAGTAAAGGCCACGGTAAAAACAGGTTTCCTTTCTCTAGATATGACTTGATGCTCCTGTTCTCTTTGGCTGCTCTATTGGTTACACATTCATTAAGTACTGCTGAATATCACCATGTGGTAGTATTCTGCAAGGTTTAGAAGGACAGTAAGAGAAGAGTATGTTTATATACTGAGTGGGGCCAAGAATTGGGCCAGTCATCAAGTAATCACCCAGAAAAAAGTCCATATAATAGAAATGCACTTGTTACAGTGACAACAGAGGGTGGGGGATTATGGATACAAGTTTTTGAAGTGCTGTTAAAACCCCTCAGCTGATCTGCTTCTAAAGTGCAGGGCTTTACTTCTCTTTCCAACCAGAAGAAATGAAGGGAGATCACTTACGGTGAGCTACTGAATTTGAACCAAACACTCACTACCTCCTGAAGATAAACTTTCATGGCCAGCAATTGTGAGAAACCACTCTAATGGTAACACAAATTACGATTTTTGTGAGAGCTGGTGAACAGACAGTTGTTAAATAATCCAGAGTCTAAGAGAAGTGATGTTTTGTGTTTTTGTTTAGTTTGAAAACTGAATTATTCAAATGGCTCTAAAGACATCTTTAAAAAATCTTGAAAATCAGCATTTCCTTTTACAGATTTGCAGTTTTTGGTGATTTGTTAAGTGTTCTATGCCTGGGATCACAGATGTAGCTCCACATCAAGATAAATTTTAGTTTTGCTTCATGTTAAAATATGTTTAGTTTGTTCATGACACCATTTCTCTTTTTATAAAATAGCTTGATTTTTCTTTGTTAGAATAAAGCTAATATTACTGTATTTTTGCTTAGAAGAATTGACATTCTACCAGCTTTGTACTAAATTATACCTCCTGTTCTAGTTCTCTAATTACAAATGATGTACAAAAGAAATTTTCTAATTACAGTGACATGGGGAACAGAGAGTTTTTGATGAGAGTAATGGAAAGATACCAATTGATGGAGAGTTGTTAGGTATCTACCTGGCTAGTAATGAAAGTCTTCTTGTGACAAGAAAATTCAAGCCACAGATCTGGTCCCCTCCATAGATTTAATTGTTCATTCCCCAATTATTTATCATTTGCCTCCAAATGCAACAGATAAACCAGAAAGCCAGAAGCCACTGCCCTCACAGAACTTACTCTGTGTAGGGAGACAGTTAATGGGCTAAATAATTAGTGCGTACCTTCAGATAGAGATAAGCGCCAGTGACAGGAAAATGAAATAGGACAATAGATGGAGAGTGGTGGAGAGTTGCTATAGCTAGGGTCGTTAAGAAGGCCCTTCTATGAAGACACAGATCCAGGAGAGAATGAATTTAGGCAGAGGGAACCATAATTGCAGAGACCTTGACCTGGAATCAGCATGGGGTGTTGAGGGTCAGCATGGTCCAAAATAGCTGATGTATAATGTGCAGGAAAGAGAGAATTAGGAGATGGAGCTCAAGGTTTGACAGGGACCCAAGCAGGTAGAGCAGTAATCCTCAAAGCATGGTCCCTAGCCGAGCAGCAACAGCATCACCAGGAAATTTGCGAATAATCCAGATTCTCCAGCCCCAGACCAACTCCATCAGAGTCTTGCGGGTGGAGTCTGGCCATCTGAGTTTTAACCCTCTCTCCCAGTAATATGTGCTCAAACTCAGGACCCACTGAGCTAGAGCTTTGTTTGCCAGGTTGAAAAATTTTGTGTTTTAGTCTCTACTGGAGAGTTCTAAGCAGAAGAAGGAAATAATGTGATTGAGGCTTGAGAAGATAACTTTGGCCTTTGTAAAAAGAATGGACAGATTGGTACTTACTCTTTTATGTATCTGTTCTGACTAAAAATTGTAGCTCAGCAGGAAAGAATAATTAGCAGAGTCATGCTGAGTTCTGTTTACTTTTATTGTGAGGGATAATTGTATTCAATCTCACGCCTGAATTCCAGATGTCGGGTACCTGAAAATGCAAATAGGAATTCCCTACCATGAGATGTCAGATAACTGAAATTCAAACACACTTGTGGAAATGCAAACCCATCATCAATTGTCTTTGGGTACTAATGTCTTAAGTAGTATAGACTTTCTAGCTGAAATAAACAATTGGCTTTTGCAGTGAAATATAGTTAGAAAAACTATAAATTAATATGTTGTCTCTTTTACTCTGGATACCCGCCCAGATTTGGTAGGGTGTGTGTGTGCGTGTGTGTGTAAAACATGCTTTTCCTTGAGTGGGAACTTAACCTTCATATCATAAAATCCCTCTGGATATTTATGGAGGCTTCAAGGGGTAATCCAAGACTGTTCTAGTGCAAATATTTTCAGCCACTGCTTAATCTGCATTTTTCCTTCTCTTCTTTTCTACTTCACTTTCTTCCTAAGATATGCTTAGTAAAGTCACATAAAGTTATTTATGCCACAGCTACCACAGGTGTACCCGTACCACCTCCCATTACTGTAAATATTATACCTTTTATAATGTGCCCTCTTGGACAGCTTCCCTGTTAGGCTAGTGTTAAGGCTGCTCCATTGGAGGGACAAATCCCATACACCCTGTTGGTGCCACAATCAGATAAACTAAGCCCCAAGAAGTTCTGTCTTCAGATGTCACAGATGTTGTGAAAGACAACCACCCTTTCCATTCCTGCATACGTGTCCTCTCTCCTTGGGACTTAGACGGAATAGCTTGCCAGCCATGTCTACCTCCTACTTTCCAAGTTTTGGAGTAAATGCCTTCTTGGCACTTTCTCCTTGGGCAAGATTTCCATCTTCAGTCCTTGTAAAAATCTGTCCTAGAGTGTTCTGACTTACCCCAGTCTGGTCTGGTGACTCTCAGGGCAGGTGGCACGGTTTATCCTGCCATCACTTTTTGCTGGCATCCAAGGACTCTCTTTTCTGCTTTCCTGTGGAGGATCCTCTTACATGAATTTCATGATTTCCCTTTTCTTGTACCTTTGTTTTGGTGGAGCACATCCCTCACTTCCCAAAAAAGAGTGCATGAGAGATAAGGTTCTTTTTTTGTTTGTTTGTTTTTAGAATTTCTACATCTAAAATTGTCCTTCTTTTATCCTCACACTAAATAATGATAGTTGGACACATAGCAGTTTCCAGATTAAAAATCACTTTTTACTTACCACTTTAGGTATTGCACCATTGCTTTCCTATTTCCAGGAACATTCAGATTCTTCCTTCTTTATCTGAAAAAAAATTTTTTTTCTCTCTGGGAGTTTTGAGCATCTTTTCTTTCACCTGGAATTCTGAAATTTCACTGTGAAATGCCTTGGTGTGGTTGTATTTTCACCCATTATGCTGAATGAACCATTATGTTGGTCAAAGCTTTAAATCTGAGATTCATGTATTTCATGTGTAGGGAATTTTCTTGAATTAATTCACTGGTGATTTCTTCTTCATTTTCTCCATTCTGTCTGGTGGTTTGATTTTATTTTAACATGAAACCATTTGGGAGTTCTGGGCACCGGAAGAGGTTTGTTGACTCTGGTCTTCACTGTAGGGTTATTGGATTGATTCCTTCCTTTGGTAACTCCTGATGTCAATATCTTTAGAATTTCCTTTTTGGTTACATCCCCCAGGGAAGACTCTTCCAATCCCCTGCCTGGCTTTCACACTCTAGAAATTAAGTAGATGTGAAAAGGGACTGTGGTCTGAACATACAGTACGTAAATACTATCATTCCATTGTTTTACGCATGGAGCCCAACTCTCAACTGAGCCTGGAATCTCACAGTTCAGAGGCCCCGTTTCCTTTCTCAAGAGTAAAGCTTCAGGATTCTGTCAGGATGAAGAATTGGAAAAGACTTTGAGGAGCCGAAAGCTTTTTTTTTTTTTTTTATCTTTTTGTCTTATCTAGGGCCGCGTCTGCAGCGTATGGAAGTTCCCAGGCTAGGGGTCTAACAGGCCTTCGCCACAGCCACAGGAACGCAGGATCCGAGCCCCGTCTGCAACCTACGCCACAGCTCACGGCAACGCCGGATCCTTAACCCACTGAGCAAGGCCAGGGATCAAACCCGCAACCTCATGGTTCCTAGTCGGATTCGTTAACCACTGAGCCACGAAGGGAACTCCCTCGAAAGCTTCTTAAATGTTATTCTTTTAACAAATCTTCCTATTGTTAGCTTCATCTTCTCTACCCCTTCCAGATGTGTTTGGTGCTGTTGGAACCTGAGTCTATTGGTAGTTTTGTGAGGTAAATCAGATAGTGCTTGCCTTTCTTTGCTGCTGATTTAGAATTTTGCTTTTTTGAGTCTACTAAGTAGGTTTCCACTCATTCAACCACTTCCTAGCCTTTAACATTTTGGTTTATTGCCCCATCATCTCCTATTATCCTTTGTGAATTCATGCATTTAAAAAAAAATCATTATTTGAGATTTTATGGGATTTGAGAGGGAGCAGAATAAGTACGTGTGTTTAATTCACCATTTAAAATCACAAGTGCTTTCAAACGTATTTCCTCCCCTCTGTCTCTGAATTGGGTTGGAAGGAGTGGAGAATTTTATGAATTATGACACCTCGATCCCTACACTTCCCTATTAGAAACCAAAATTAGATACAGTAAGTTTATATTCCAAATTTTTTTTCCTCTGTGTTACATATCAACATGGTCCAATTCTGTTTCTTCTTAAGATGAGCAGGGATATTTAAATTTCAGAGCAAGGAATGGAGATTAAATAAGAGCAGAAATCTCCTGACTGTGTGGGATGTTGAAACGGGTTATCATGGGAATCTGCTGAAGCTTGTGAGTAGCTGAATTGACAAAGAGCTCAGAGCATAAGCACGAATCTTACCTTAGCTCTGTTCCTTTGTAGGAAGCTTTTGTAAGGCACAGCAGTTAGCGCAGAGCAAGCACACTCATCTCTTTGTCTGGAATAAGAAATATCTGCAATTTTAAGCAAGTGCAGTGCTCTTATTGATGCGTGTTTGGATATTGCAGAACTGTCCCTGAGATCAAGTCACTTACATCCAGTGGGTCCTGGGCATCATTTATGAGAGTGTTGGGCATAGCTGCTGCCAGATGGATAGTGACTCAGTGAGGGTAGTGGAGGGATGCAGGGGGCTCTAGCACCTGCTATGAAAAATATTTACCACATACAATCTACCCATTAATAATATATTTTCCAATTTATTATTTGAGAAATGGTGGTTGATCACCCCTCTACGTTTGTAGAGTTTGTGGATTTACTTGCTCTGCCTTTTCTTTTTTTCTTTTATCTTTCATGTTAATTACAACATAGCTTCTTCTGGATAATTTTTGGCAATTTTTTTTTCTCTTTTCCTGTGAGGGTTGGGGTGTTGTGGTGGGCAGGAAAGTTTTTTCAAAGAGGGGATCACAATATCTTAGCATGGTTTGTCTCTGCAAAGTTCCCTTTAGATGTGTATGTCACTGCATATTGCAAAGCTGATGCTTTGCACACCAGACATCCTTGTTAGGTCCCAGGAAGAAGCTCGGTAAATCACCACTATTTCAAAGTCCCATTTACAGTAATGCTTCAGGAGTTCCTGCTGTGGCTCAGCAGAAACGAATCTGACTAGCATCCATGAGGACACAGGTGCCATCCCTGGCCTCACTCAATGGGTTAAGGATCCCGCATTGCTGTGACTGTGGTGTAGGCCAGCAGCTACATCTCTGATTCGACCCCTAGCCTGGGAACCTCCAGATGCTGTGGGCGCAGCCCTAAAAAGACAAAAACAAAACAAAAAACCCCAAAAATACAAGAACACTTCTTCCTTACCTGTGTCCAACTTCAATAGGCAGTGAACAGTGATACCATTGAGAGAATCCCAAAAGAGCAATAAAAAACCTTAAATATATCATTTTAACTGAAATATTTTAAAATGTCCAAATATTCACAGGAGTAATTGTACAAAGTAATAAGCATGTGGAAAGTTATCAGAACCTTCAAGCAGATACATTTCCAGACGTGGAGAGAATATTTTTTTTAAAAAGGTGAGCTAGAAAAATAAACAAGATTCAAAGGATCCATGATTCAGAACGGAGTTTCCTGAATCAAAAAATTAAAGTAGTGCAAAACTGACTGTGAAGAGAATGGCACTCTGTAAATGAAGCCCCTTTCTTTTGCCTGTGAATCAAATCAAATGTATTTCATAAAGGAGCAGCAACCTCTTTAAGTACTATGAAGACTTCTTTAAGCATTTACTCCAGGGAATAACAAGAATCAATTGCCTCCTCAAGGTAGATCTTTAATAAAAATGGAATCAAAATGGTATTGGAAGTTGCATTCATATTATAAAGAAGTGGCCCCTTAAGACGGCTGATTGCCCACTATGCAGCATTTTTAGTACAGATTCTGTTGTCTGTTTTAAAGGAGACAGTTTGAGGAATGCCATGTTGAATACATAGGCGTATTTTATTCCTTCATATGTTTACTTATTAATGATCAGATTCATTATCTCAGATAACAGAGAGAAAGTATATTTCTAAGCCCTGTAACAATAAGAGAGAGTATAGTTATGTGTACTTCTTAAGAGAACTCTACTTGGCTGATATCACCTAATTAATCTTTACCATCCATCCATAAGGAGGATGCAGTTTTAATGTCCCCCAATCTGTAGATCTAATAACTGAGGGACATAGAAAATAAACTGTATTTGCCCTGAATAGCTGGTTTTAATGGAGTCTCTATAGTCCCAATAATGAAGCCTATTCTAAGTTTCATACACAAGGGGACTTTGACTCAAGGCTTCCTGTGTGGGATTCCTGGAGCCTGTTTAAACAGGGAAAATCTTTCAGAAATGTTCAGGTGGTCCTAGTTCTGAGAGGAGCAGCACAGTCTGTGCTATGCCTTTGGGACCTAGTAGAGCCTCCTTTCGTTTCTAAATTTCAGGATCTGGATAGGTTGTAAAGTACACAGTGACAGTTCCTACCCTTGGAGAGAAGGACTAAAACTCTCTTGCATATCATTTGGTCCATGTGGATGGGGCGTATTAACAGTGAAAGCAGAATGACCACAAGAGAACAATGTTAATAACCTGAATGTACTCTGTGCAGGCCCAGAGCCACGTGGTCTACTGACTTTATTTTCTTCAATCAACATGATACTCAATGAGGTTGGTATTATCATACCAAATTTACAGGGGGAAAAAATGTATCTGACTTTAGTTAATAAAGAAAAAGGTGGAAAAATCAGAGCATCACAGGAGTCATTTTATTTAATTGAGGTATAGTTTATTTACAGTATTATAATAGTTTCATGTGTAAAGCATAGTGATCTGGTGTTTTCACAGATTATGCTCCATTAAAAGATACTACAGCATGGTAGCTATAGTCCCCTCTGCTGTACAATGTGACTTTTTGCATATCTATGTTATACACAGTAGTTCAAATTTCCTAATCTCACACTCCATCATGCCTTTTCCAGTTCCCAACTGGTAACCACTAGTTTGTTTCCTACATCTGTGAGTCTGTTTCTCTTTTGCTGTATATGTCAATTTGTTTTATTTTTGAGATTCCACATATAAGTGACATCATATAGTACTTGTCTTTCTCTTAATTTATTTTACTAAGCATAATATTCTCTAGGTCCAGGCACGTTGCTGCAAATGGCAGAATTTCTTTCTTTTTAATAGCTGAGGAATGTTCTGTTGCATATATAAACCATATCTTCCTTCTCTGTTGTTGGACACTTGGGTTGCTTCCATATGTTCCAGTTAGCTTTCACCGAGAATTTTTCCTCATATAGATGTATTTTTGATGTGTTCCCAGGGGAACATGAGCTCCACATCTTCTTACTCTGCCATCTTGATTATTTCCCTTAGGGAGTCTTTTTTTTTTGTTGTTGCAGGATATGGCAATTTACTTTTCAGTGCTCCCTTGGTCTCTTTACAATTCAGTTACGTTTTTGATTCAAAGATTTCTTTGGGATACTGGGTGAGGGGATTGGACTGGTTACTGAACATAGGGAAATGAAGAATGGCCCAATGCTTGTCCCTAAGAAATTCAGTCTACACTGGGCTATTAACTCACATTCTTTTAGGGGCAGCCATGTACCATGACACCCATGAGTATGACAGGGCTAAGGCCAACTGGAGATGTTCCAATTAAATGGCATTAATGACAGAAATTTCTGCCATGTGAGCAGAACCCCACTCGGGGCTGGATTAGGTCTGGCATTACGTTGCAACTCATGGGCTAGCTCTGTTCTCATTTTTTTTGCCAATATCAGGTTTTCTCTTTGATGTTTCATATTAAAATCAAAACATAGGATCTTTACCTCTGTGATAGGGAAACTTTGATAAGGAAGCTTAGGAACTACTGAGGCACTGGGACATTCTATAAAGTGGACTCATTTCTTCTGATTGTCCCCAGAACTTACTCTGGCTTCTTAGAGGACCTCTTTCACATTGGCAGTGGGCCAGGATGGCTTTACGGGCTTCATCTTCACCTGAATCTTAACTGTAAGGGTATTGCTGCCTTCTCGGTAATAGGGAACTTATAACACATCCTAAACATATTCTGTGAACATCTTCCATGCTTTCTATTGCCAGCTCTGTTAAAAAAATAAAAAATAAAATAATACAGTAGCTTTATTGAGATACCATCCATGTGCTAAACAATTCACCATTTAAAGTATATAATTCAGTGGCTTTTAGTGTATTCAAAGAGTTGCACAACCACAATAGATTATAGGCAACCATAGTATGTTGTGGAACGTTATCACCAAACTCCCAAAAACCTGTCTCCCTTAGCGGTTTCTCCTTATTTCTCTCTCAACATCCCACTCCTCAGCCCTTGGAGACCATGAATCTGGTATTTGTCTTTTTAGATTTGCCTATTCTGGACACTTCGCATAAGTGGGTTCATGTAATATGTGCCTTTTGTGACTGGCTTCCTTCACTTAGTGCAGTGTTTTCGAGGACCATCTATGTTGTAGATATATGAATAATTTGTCTTTTTATTGCCAAATAATAGCCTATTGTATGGATATACCATATTTTTTTCATTCATCCGGTGATGGACATTTGAGTGGTTTCCACGTTTTGGCTATTATGAATAATGGTGCTGTGAATATTCATGTACAACTTTTTGTGTAGATATATGTTTTCATTTCTCCAGCATATATACCTAGGAATGGAATTGTTGGGCCATGTGGAAATTTTATTTTTAACCCTTTGAAAAAATGCCAAACATTTTTAAAGTAACCACATCATTTTACATTGCCAGTAGCAAAGAATAAAGGTTCTAATTTTGCCATATTCTCACGAACACTTTTTTAATTTTTTTGACTTTAGACATTGTTTTTAAAAAATTAAATTAAAAAAATTTAATTTTATTGGAATATAGTTGATTTACAATATTGTATTAGTTTCAGGTGTATAGCAAAATGCGTGTCATACATATAAATATATCCACTCTTTTTTTTCCAAAATAGGTTATTACAAACTTTTGAGTAGATTTTCCTGTGCTATGCAATAGGTTCTCATTAATCATTTATAGCCATTCTAATGGTTATGAAGATATATATCATTGTGGTTTTGATTTGTATTTCCCTCTTGGCTAGTAACGTTGAGCATCTTCTTATGGCCATTTATGTATCTTGTAGAGATATCTATTTAGATTCTTTATCCGTTTTTAAATTGGGTTGTCTTTTTATTGAGTTCTTTATATATTCTACTAAATAGATCCATTAGCCATTATATTATTTACACATATTTTCTCCAATTTTGTGTATTCTCTTTTCATTTTCTCATTTCCTAAAACACAAAACCTTTTAATTTTGAAGATGTCCAATTTATTTTTTTTTCTTTTGCTGCTGGTGATTTTGGTGCTGTGTCTAAGAAATGCAGATATTGATTTGTTCCAATACTGTTTGTTGAAAACACTATTCTTTTTTCATTGAATAGTCTTGGCACCCTTGTCAAAAAACAACTGACCATAAGTAAAAGGGATATAGCTGGACTTTTAATTATATTCTCTTGATTTATTTGTCTGTCCTTAAGCCAAGCTGTACTGTCTTGGTTTTTGTAGCTTTGTCATAAGATTTGAAATTAGGAAGTGTGTGTAGCCTCCAACTTTTTCTTCTTTTTCAATATTGTTTTGGATATTGTGGGCCCCTTACATTTCCATATAAATTTTAAGATCAGCTTGTAAATTTTTGCGAAGAAGTCACCTAGGATTTCGATAGTGAGTGCATTGACTTATTCTGCTTAGTGATTGAATTTTAATAGTATTTGATAGTAATTGCATTGAATCAGTGTGTGATAGTAATTACATTAATCTTGTTAATGTAAGTCTTCATGTTAATAAATATGGCAATATAGTTCCATTTATTTAGATCTTTAATTTCTTTCAACAGTGTTTTTTAGTATTTGGAATATAAGATTACATTTCTTTGTTTAACTTTATTGTTAAATGTTTTTTCTTTTTGATGTTATTGAAAATCAAATTGTTTTCTTAATTCTAATATTGTGTAGTTCACTACCAGTGTATATAAACATAATTTATTTTTGTACATTGATCTTGTACTCTGCAACCTTGCAGAATACAGTGATTAGAATACTATTATATATAATAGTATTCTAATCACTTATATATAGTACTACTATATATAACTTACATATAGTACTAATATATATAATATAGATATAGTCTCTTAAAACAGTATTTTTTGTTGATTCCCTAGGGTTTTCTGTATACAAAATCATGTCATTCGAAAATAGAGATTTGTATTTCTTGTTAATCTCAGTGCCTTTTATTTCATAATCTTGCTTAATTTTCTTGGCTACAACCTCCAGTACAAAGCTGACTAGAAGTAGTGAGAGTGGACATGTTTTTCTTGTTCCTGATCTTGAAGGAAAAACTTTCATTCCGTCACCACTGATTATGTTGTTAGCTGTGGGTTTTATAGATGACTTTTATGAGGTTGAGGAGGTTTATTTCTATTTCTATTTTATTGAGTGTTTTTATTTTGAAAGTGTGTTAGATTTGTTGAAAAGTTCATCATGTGTCTTTTGTCTTTTTATCCATTAACATGGTATATCATACTAATTTGTCTGTTGTTTTTAATGTAGCTTTCTTGAATAACTGAGAACTTTAAATTTGGAAACTCAATGTATATCATGACTTAGGTTCACTGGAAGCAGATGTTAAGATAGAATTTTGGGGCAAGAGATTTACTAGTGATTGACACATGTGAAAAAGTTGGGAGAAAGCAGGATTAGGCAGAGGAAGAGGTCAAACTGCCATACGTGTCTGACAAAGTCTTAGCCAGTCCTCCAGGCAACTCTGGAACAGATGTTTCCCTTTGAGTTCTCCTATGGTCGGGTCAGAATGGCTGGATCTTTGTTGCCTTGCCTCTTTCAGTGAGCAGGTGTCAGCCTCTTCAAAAAGTGTGTGCCCTGGGACCAGGTAGCTCTCTGTAGCTGGAGGGACCCCAAAGGTGCTGACAGCTAGAGGCTGTTTGCTGCAGATGACTTAGGCAACAAATCCTCCCTTGAAGGGTGATCTGGGCATCAGCATGTCAACCACACTCAGTCATAGGAATCTTAGACTCTGACCCAAGGTTTGTTGCTGTTATACAAGGTTTGAGTTACAGAGTAGAGTGGAAGTGTGCAGAGAGTCCTTTGGCCAGAGTTATGCACCATTGGCCAGTAGCCACAAATCCACAAGCAGGTCCCCACACTCCTTCTTGGACTACTTAGCACACACAAAAGGTCTGTACCCATAGTGTTCAGAGGCTTTTATGATTAATCTAAATATTATCTCATGAGGAACAGGGCTTGTGCAAATTAAGAAACATTTAAGAATAGGTTCCTGTTATTTATGATGACAGAGAAATCTTAGAAAATCTAAGAAGTGAAGTTTCACCGACACTCCCTTCATTTGAGAATGCACAATTTAATTGAAAATGTAATTTAATATGCCTCCTTTCTTTTATATTCTTTAATTCTGCTGGTCTTTTCTTATGCTTGTTTTCATTTTCCTATTAAAAATCTCTATACATGTAACTCAGGAGACCCAGTAATCACAGAAACCATTAGAAAAAAATAAGAAGATTAAAATCACATCTCTTTCAAAAAAGTGCTGTTTATAAATCTAGAATATTTTGTTTTACTGCAGATTTTACTTGTATTTACTCTGGATTTGTAACTCCAGGTCTCACTTCAGTAGCCCTCTAAAATCCACTTAGACTGACTCCCCTTTACTTGTTCTTTGTTCTTAGAAAATGTGACATAAGGAACAGGAGAATACATTCACATTAATGTGGAGTGTGGATACATTTTATGTAATAATCCTCTAAGGTCTTATATGCCAGATTATCTGGGAAGTGAGGAAGGGGATATTAACCCTATCAGTGTTGATTCTAACCTGTTTTCCAAGTGAGAGAGTCTCTTTGGTACTGTTTCCATCAGAGTTGTTTTGTTATTGTTCTCTGAGGCAAATGGTTCTGCCACAAATGAAATGACCTGTCACTCCTTTAGCCTGGAATTTGACTCACTGAAAACAGAGTCTGATTTATCCCTTTCTGAGATGTTGGCACTGAGCAGAAAGAGTAGCACATGGCAGTCTTTGGTAACACTGAATATATGCCTAGGAATACCTGTGCCTGGCTTTTCAAGTAAGCATTGAAAGAGGACCCTTTCTGACAATGTTTGAAATGTGAGCAGAAGCATCTAAATTTCCCCTGCCTTCAATCCTACCATCCCTTCAATCCTTCAAACCCTGTGGAAATGACTGATGGAATTGAGAGATGGCAAGAAACTTTGAGGAATTGCTGTTGGAATAGTATAGGCACAGCCAGTTAAAGAAGGTGACTTTGAAGACCAATAAAGAGTTTATTTGCTTGTGAAATTACTGTCTGCTCTCCACTTGTAGGAATCAGACAGGCTATATTGTAGACAAACAAAAGGACCAGGAGGAAAGAGTATAGAGTGAAAGTAATCCAAATATCCATATCTTGTGTTTCATTCTTTTTTTCTATAAAACACTGCATTTTGTTTTATGACATTGAGCAACTGCTAATTTTCACAATGATTATATCAGACCACTTACTCAATCAGCATTACGCTTTTCCATTGTTGAGCAAAAATTATTTGGCATTGCTCTCATCCTATAAAATACTTTGAGGAAGTTACAGCAAGGGTTACAATGATACAAATGGTTGCAATGATATTTCTTCAATCTCATAGTATTCCTATAGTAATGAAACATATGTAACCTGCTTATTTAGCCTTTTAATGTTCCTTCTCTAGAAATTTCCACTGAAATTATAACTTTTATAGGAAATTCATAGTATGAACATAGAAGAGCTGCTTGAATATGCTGTGCTGGATTACTGACCCATGGATGTTAGTACTCAGTTAATGAAACTAAAATTTTGGTGCCTTACAATGATTAAAAATGGTGAACATTTAAAACCCACAGGGATCTGCCTTTCCTGGAAACCTGGCATAGATCTTTGATTCCTAATAAACTAATCCTAGGAGATGGGCACCAACATTTACCAACTATGAGTATTTACCAGGCATTGTGCTAGTGTACTTTATATCCATCAGCTCTTCAATCCTTTTAGCAATCAAATGAAAAAGTTCTTATCCTTATTTAGACAGATGATTAAACTGAGGCTTAAAAAGTCAAGAGACTTGCCAAGAATATGTAGGAAGTGATGGAGCTAGAAGACAGATAGAAAAAGAGAGTATTATTGTTGATTATTTTTGTTAGCTAAATTATTATCATTAAGTATATTAGCTTAGTTGCATATGTTTTGAAAGATATTATTAGTGTTTTCATGATTACATTTTCTGTAGAATGATCAGAAAAACAGAAAATGTTAAGATGAAGATAAAAATCATCAATGTTCTTGTTGGGGAAAAAAGCAATTTTCCCTCTATCCTTCTAGGTTCTTGGCTGAGACCTCCCAGTAATAAAGGATTAACAGGAGAAAAAAATGAACAGAAGTTGAGTAACATCTCCTGTATCCATGGGAGATACCTAGGAAAGCTGAGTAACTCCCAAAATGACCCAAGTCATTGCCGTAAACATTATCTTTAGCTAAAGACAAGGGAATATGTTGGGGTGGGCTGGGAGCTGTTCACAGGAGGTTACCAGGAAAAGCATAATAACAAGTAAGAGAGGTGTGGTGGTTATGCAAATCTAGTTCCTGGCCTTCTCAGTCAATAAGTGTTTCTAGAGATTTCTTCATCCTTCTCTTGCTGGTACTGAGAGGGAAAGAACCTTGCAAGTGGAGATTTCCCTTAAAAAATGTAAGTGTCTCATGCAAAAGGGTAACTTCTACTCAGTTTTTAGAGCTTTCCCTGTGTCTCTAGTTTCTTAAAGCTAATCAGTCTAAAATAATTCTTATGCCAAAGACACATATTTTGAAGTGTCAAGTTCCGATCTCTTTCCTCTATTGCTCACCATTATCCTCGATATATACACATGAAGTACAAAGTTAGAGTAATAATGGACCTGTTATAAGCTTCTTTCTCACATAAAAATGTAGTGAACATTTTTTATATTATTAGCTTTCTTCTAATACAGTATGTTAATAGTGTTTAACACGTTATCATATTCCAGTTATGAACATATGATTTAGTCAGCCAATTTCTTATTATTTATTTAAGTGTTCCTAATATCCCATTATGTGTATTACAATGAGCCTTCTTGGTAAACAGTAACTTGTTATTAGTAAAATTACTAGAAATTGAAACAAAATTAGTATTTTAAAGTATTTGATACATATTTGAAACTGCCCTTGGAGAAGATGGTTTGTAAGGTGTATTAGCTTGCTGAGGATGCTGTAACAAAGTACCACAAACTGGGTAGTTTAGAACAGGAGAAATGTATTGTCTCGCAGTCCTGGAGGGTGGAAATCCTAAATCAAGGTGTGGGCAGACCTGTGCTTTCTCTGAAACCTGTAGAGAAAGGATCTTTTCTTGACTTCTTCCAGTTTTTGGTAACTCCAGACATTCCTTGGTTTGTGGCTGCATAATGCCCATCTTTCCATGATGTTCTCCCTGTGCCTTCTCACACAGTCTTCCTTCTGTGTATGACTGTCCACATTTCCTCTTTTTATAAGGACACCAGTCATTGATTTAGGGCCCATCCTAATGACTTCATCTTCACTTGGTTAAATCTACAAAGACCTCTTTCCAAATTAGGTCACATTCTGAGGAAATGGAGGTTAGGACTTTGACACATTTTTTGGGGGGGTGGGGGCACAATTTGACCCATAATACAAGGTGTACAATCTTTATCAATGTATGAGTCCTTATTTCCCTACATCTTCATCAGGACTGGGCAAAATTTAACAAATAATAAAAGAAGATTTCATGTTTACCAATTTAAAGGAAGAAAAATGGTGTGTGTGTGTGTGTGTGTGTGTGTGTGTTTGTGTGTGTTTGCACTCCTTGATTTCTGTTGAAGCTATATGTTTTCCTGTGGGTTGTGGCACTCATCTGCAACCACCCTCAACCCACCACAATCTGGCTTCCACTCCTACCATTCCTCTGTCTCTGCTCTTGGCCTCCTTCATGCTGAACTCAGTGTTCACTTCAGTTTTTACCTTCCTTGCCCTCTTAAATAGTAATGCATACTTACGTTCCAGCTTTCCTTCTTGAAACATGTTCTGAATTTGCTTTGCATGGAGGTGCCTTTCTTGTTTTCTTTCTCATTGACTGCTCCTCAGCTTTGCCTGATTCTTTTTCTCTCCCATTCCCTAACTTCTGGAACTCTTTATGGTTGTATACTGTGTCCATTTCTTCTTCTTCTTTTTTTTTTTTAAATTTTACTCTATTTCCTTCGTTGACCATCTCTACTTGGCAGGTAAGTTACCACATATGTTAATGACTCTGAAATCTATATCTACAATCTAGAACTCTTCTGATTCTCCAGATGTATTATGTGGAAACCTCATAATCAGTGTATTCAAAAGTAGGGGGTGGTGATGGAAAGTTTGGGGTTGGTAGATGCGGACTATTTCATTTAGAATAGATGGGTGATGAGGCCCTGCTGTACAGCACAGGGAACTGTATCTAGTCTCTTGGGTAAAAACCCAATGGGAAAAAAGAAAAAGAAAAAATTGGCATGTATGGGTGGCTAGGCCACTTTGCTGTATAGCAGAAATTGAAGAAACATTGTAAAATAACTATTCTTTAATAAAAAATAAAATTAAATAAAAAACCCCCACATTTATCTCCGTAGCCTGTTCCTCTTCTTCCTGTGTTCCTTAATGAGAGCGTCAAAGACAGAATCTTGGCACTATCCTCAACCTTGCCTTTCTCTCACTGTGTTAGTTTTGCATTGATTTTATATATATAAAACCACCACAAATTTAGTGCTTAAGTAATGCAAATTTAGTTATCTTACAGTTCTGGAGTCAGCTGTCTGGTATGTATCTCACTGGGCTAAAATCAAGATGTCAGGCCTGCCATTTCTTCTGAAGGCTCTGTGGGAGAATCTGTTTCCTTGCTTTTTCCAGGTTCTAGAAGCCATCGGTACTCCTTGGCTCATGGCCTCCTTCCTCTATCTTCAAAGCCCGCAAAGTTTGTCCCTGTCACATTGCCATCTCTGGCTTTCTTTCCTCTGTCCCCCTCTTCCACTTTTAAGGACGCTTGTGATTCCACTGGCCTACCCAGGTAATCTTGGATAATCTCCAGAGTTAAAGTCATCTGATGGGCAACCTAATTCTATCTGCAACCTTAATTCCCCTTTTCCAGACAGTCTAACATAGTCATAGTTTCCAGGGACATCTTTGGGTGGCTATTATTCTGCCTACCACACCTTACTTAGCTGATCAGATGCTAGGTCTAATGGCTTCTACCTCCTAAATCCTCTTGACCTTGTGTAACTCCTTTTCCTCTGTTGTTTCCAAAATGATTCAGATTTCATCAGCTGTCACCAGAATTCTGTTAATAGTCTCCTAACTGGCCTCCCAGTCTTTGGCTTTCTCTTTCTCCATCCATTCTACCCCTTCCTTCAGGGTGTGGTCTATACATCTTAGCATGTAGTATGGGTCCCTTCACCATATAGCCCTTGCTCACAACCCCAGCTCCATCATCTGCCACTGTCTCCTTCCACCTTTTATTTTAGCTGCTTCTGAACTTCTGTCATCTTCCTCCAACACAGTGCATTCTCTTAGCTCTAGGCTTGCGTAGCTGCTCCTCAGAACCAGAGTTAGTTGCATTTCAATTTTTACTTTGCTAAAGTCTACTTTACTTCTCTTTCAGATCTCATTTAAAGTATATTTCCTTTAGGAAGTCTTTGCCATTCCCCATCCTCTAGGATGTTAGGTGTCCCTCCTTCCCTATATCAATACTTAACTATTTTTGCATTGTGATTTTTTATTTGTTGATTTAACTGTTTCTCAAACCCTTCTGACTCTAAGTTATGAAGGCTGAGTATCACATCTGTCTAGCTGGTGCTTGACATATATAGTAAATTCTCAACATAAATGTGTTGAGTTAGAGAAACAATCAGTATAGTCCAAATAAACTGGCCTTGCTTGGTCCAGCCCTGCCTACATCCTGAAATTCATCCTACTTCTCTCTCTCTTGTTGTCTGTGATCCCCGTGCACTGGCCTCTCAGTGCTGCCAAGGGCCCCTGCTCTTGCTGTAGGAACATTGCTCATGTTGTACCCTCTCCCTAGAGTGAATTCCTGTGTCTATACCATACCGCTGCCCCAGACCTCAGTCCAGGGATCACTTCTTCAGGGAAAATTTTCCTTGACTCTCTTTGTTTTATGGGCTTAAATGTTTATGCCTTCCATCATTCCTCCCGCCCCTGCCAATTTTTATGTTTAAACCTTAAACTGTGGCTATTGGGCCTTTGGGTGGTAACTAGGTTTTGATGAGGCATAAGGATGGGGTCCAATGAAGGGATTAGTGTCCTTATGAGAAGAAGAAGAAGAGACTGGAGCTCTCTTTCTTTCTCTCCTTTTGAAGACATGGTAAAAAGGCAGCCATCTGCAGCAAGGAAGAGGGTCCTCACCATACACTGAATTGGCTGGTACTTTGATCTTGGAGTCCTAGCCTCCAGAACTGTGACTTTAACTTAGACTGTTGTTTAAGCCACCCGGTCTGTGGTAATTTGTTATGGTTTATGGCAGTCTCAACTGACTGAGACACACCCCATCTCCTTTCCCAGTCAAGCCCTCTCATTACATAGTCTTCAAAAATATTTATATTAGAGCCATTATTTCAGTTGATATTTATACATTTGTTATGATAGGGATGGGTTAGGATAGTTACACAGGTAGTTGTAGAAGTCCCAATAAAGGACCATAGAGAGGGAAACCTAGGAGACTTTGGGAGATCACCATAAGTTAATAATTTCCCAAGAAAGCCATCCAAATGAGTCAAGCTTGTCTGACTAGCAGAGATATGCCTCAGGTCATTGGGTGGGGCTTGAGGTGAGGCCTACATTCAGGTTCAGACCAAAGACAGGAGTTTAAGGACCACCCTTCTGCTGATTTGAATAAGCACCATGACAGTCCTAGTTTGACCTTATAGGGTCAAATACTCTTCTGCAAAGAGGTGGTCTTTTCATACCCCCATGCACCGTGGATTATAAAACTAGCACGCCTAATCCTTGGGGCAGAGCCTCTTTGCCTGTCTGCTCACAAGTGTCCTATCTTAAATATACTTCTTGCCTATCACTTTGTCTCTTGCCGACTTCTTTCTGCACTGAGTCACAAAGAACCTGAACCTCAGTGAGTCCAGACACCAGGTAAGTGATTCTAATTTAAAAACTGTGGGTTCAAGTCCCAATCTGGGTTTAAGCTGGGTTCGAGTACCAGCTCATGGTTTCAAGCCATAAGGGCTGTCAGTTTCTATTAGAGAGTATATTTAATGTTTGTCTTACTAATAAACTAAGTTCCATAAGAACAGGCCTAGGTTCTACTTTGACTTATAATTGTATTCCCATTCAGCCACCAATAAATATTTGTTGCATGAAAAAAAACCATGAATGAATACATAAATGAATGAATTCCTCCCCTTTCATCCTCTGAGTTTCTTCCTTTTCCTCTCCATTTCTCTTTTTCTCTACTCTTACTGTGCTAGCCAGAGCAATGTATCTCAAACACATGAGCACAGAAAGTGTTTCTTTGCATTGGAATAGCTATGGTAAGAATCATGAGATCATCTGGACCAGTCTCCACACCTGGCAGACGTTTAGTCACCAGCCCTGAGGCCTAGGCTTGATAACCTATGAACTTTTTCAGTCACTGTCCACTCAGGACATTTCATCGTATTTTTCAATAGTTCTGATCATTTGAAAACTCTCCTTTTACCAAACCAACAACCATCTTCTTAAATTCCTTCCATTTATCTGATCTCAGCCCTTTGCAGCCACACATGATAAAGTTATTCTTTCTTGTATGTGGTTCCTTTCACGTATTTATAGGCAGGTACTAGGGACCCTTCTCCCTTGGCCAGGACTCTTGTCAAGGTTGCATTCCTTTCAGCACTTACCATCCTGTTTGTGTCTGGTGGCTCTTCTCTTGCTTCTTTCCCTGTCTCCTTCCTGCACCCCACCTTTCTTCCTTCTTCCTGTTTTTCCTTCCCTCTTCCCTTCCTCCCCCCCCCACTTTCTATTTTCTTCCCTTCCTTCATCCCGCATCCTGCTCGCCTCAACCTTTTGTTTCCCTCTGCAATTTCCTTCCTTTTTCCCTTTCCTTCCCTTCCCTTTCCCTACTTAGTTTCCCAAACAATGTAAAGCAACTAGATGATCTCTGGTTCACATTTTTCTTTTAAAGATGGAAGGAAGGAGAGAGGGACATCACCAGCTCCAAGTCCATTTTGATAAGAGTGACAGTATGCTTCCATCCAAACTGGAGATGAAAATGTTAATAGAATCAAGCTATGTACAGAAACCTGGGAATGCTACTAAGACTTCCCTCCAAGTTAATCCTGATCCATTAATCAACACTCTCAGTTATTAATATGCCATCACCAAGCCCATGTGGAAAATGTGAAGGATAAATGCAATCACAG
This sequence comes from Catagonus wagneri, assembly GCA_004024745.2. Taxonomy (NCBI): domain Eukaryota; kingdom Metazoa; phylum Chordata; class Mammalia; order Artiodactyla; family Tayassuidae; genus Catagonus; species Catagonus wagneri. The sequence continues at coordinate 30,877,404 of PVHT021183634.1, read as the reverse complement.
GGGAATCTTGAAAGCTAGATTTAATATTTCAGAGAAATCCATCCATTCACTTATTCACTCAGTTGAGTACCCACTTAATATGTAGCCCTGACATTTTAAACTGAATATTTTGATCATGGCAGCTACAATAGAGATTTGAAATTTCAGAATGTCATGCCTCTGTCCACTCGGAAGTCATGTAATTGGTTTCCTGTCTGTTTTGATACATTCAGAAGATATACTGTAGCCACTGACCAATTTTGCATGGGATCTGGGTCCTTCCGTTTTAACTTTAGAATTTCCATTCATCAACTCAGCTGACATGTGAGTGCATTGCTATGGCAGCTGCTTCCATCTTCTTGGCTAAATGAAATGAAGGTTGTGACTATCTCTTTTCATTAGGTCAGCTATGCTGAATTAGTATGGAGAAGAAGCAGTCAAGGCTCCAGAATGCGTGAGCGTCCAAGAATCTGTGAATCATTGCCAGTGTTCCTGGATCCTTCACTGAGGGGGTGGACCTTACAAGTGTCAGCTATCAGAGCAGATCATTATTCCTAGCCATGCTGGGATACTTCCCTTAAAACTTGTAGTTTTTCTGAAAGTGTGATAGGACAGACTTCCTTTCTTTCCAATCCCTTGTTCAAGTGATCACCAAATCCTGTCATTTCTACCTCTTAACTCTCTTTAGTATGTGTCCTTCCATCTCCATCCTTCCTGTTACTACTTTATCCAGATCATCATCATCTTCCATGAATTGCAGCCAGAAATATTCTCATAGGGCTCCCTTCTTTCTCCTTTACCTTCCTCCAGATATTGGTCACACTCTAACCAGAGTGGTGTTTCTAAAAGATAAATCAACTCAAGTTATTTTCCTGCTCAAAAACCTTTAGTGGCTCCCTATTGCCTGTAGATTTAAGGCCATTTGCAATTTGGTTCTAACCTTCCTCTCTTGCCTGACCTTACCCCATAGCCTGTATAATTCCTTTGACTTCCTCCATTTCCTTGAATGTATTACCTTGTTGTGCCTTTGCACTTGGTTGTATTCTGTCTGAATACCCTACTTTCCATATCTTCTTGCTCAATATCCAGGATCCAGTCCAACTCATCAGAGATGCTCCCTGGGAGACATTCAGACCCAGGCAGAATTGGACATACTTCCCTTATGTGTTTATATTTGTTTAAGTTAGGTTATATTAAAAGATTTCTTTTTTCTCTCTTGAGGTTAGGGTTATGATTTCACTTTTGTATATCCTTAACATCTAAAACATAGCAGGTGTACATTTTTGGGTTGTTGATAAATACCATCACACTAGAAAACAGCTACAGGGTCCTTATTCTGTGCCAGGCACTGTTCTAAGCACTCCACACATGTCACCTGTTTAAGGAATGAGTGTCTATAGCCAGGTGGTCTTAAATGTCACAGAAATATGAAACCCACTCTAGCAACCACTCTCTCACCAATTTGAACCCCCATTTTCTTGCTTCTACTTCATTGAGCTCAGTAACGACATCCCTGAAGGCTTCAGTCTCTCAGTTAGGCTTCCGTTCTAAAAACAATCTGCTCTTAAGGCAGGAAGTTTCAAGAATCTTCTCGTCCCCGGTGAGTGGTAGTGTAAACCCAAAGTACTGGCCAGTAGCTTTGTAGCTATTCTGACCCAGAGTGTGGTGTCTCAACAGTGACCCTATAGTCTGTGTTTATTGAGCTCTCTGTACCTTTCTCAGGCCCTAAAATTGCCCAACCTAGAGTTGTCCACTTATGCCCAGTTTTCTAAGCTCAATATCCCCTCTTCCTCTATTCTTATGCACCTCAATCAATAGGTAAAACTTCTGACTTAGTCCCTAGTCTAAGATTTTATTTCACTACACTTTATATAATTGGTGCCCCTGTATATCTCCCACTGTCCTTGTGCCCCTGCTGGGGGGTTTCCTAATATCCTTGGATTGATTGACAATAGTTGATTGTTTGCTTGATGCTGGACTTCTGAGCATTGTCATGATTATTGCCTTTGGGGGAGGGGTTTGGGGTGGAGCTGGCTGTGGCCCCTGGCCTAGATCATTCCTGAGACTATTTCAGGTTTGCTTGTGTAAATGGAACTTGCCTCTCAATCACAACCTTACCTGCATGTGTCATGGTACCTTCAATGTGGGAAAGCTGAGATCTTGGCTTTATTTGGCTTACAACACAGTCTTTTTTAAAAGCTAACTTTTCTTGATCACATGCTATGTGCCAGACATAAAAACTTCACAGAAAGCTGCAGGATAAACATCATTATGAGGAAACTATGTTTCTGAAACATTAAATACTTTCTCAAGATCAGTAAGTGGTGAAACCAATATTCGAATTAGTATCAGTCGAACTCCAAACATAAAATTGCTCTTTCTCTGCAAATTGGAGGAAGAAACACTTGGGATAAGCACAGAAGTGTTTCTGGGCCGCTGAAGGAGGTTGAGTTTATGGTAAGTGCTCAATCAATACTCCTTTCTTTGGATGTTGACCCAGTATCGCTGCACAAGCCTCTCTTATTGATTGTGGCCAAGGCAATTATAAAATTATGAAGTTGAGCCAATCAAAGACTTCCGTGAAATGAATGAACATGGAAGGCCTGTAGGTGCATAGCTGTGGATTGTCAAAGGTGACAGAAGATGTGGTTAAAAGCACATTCAAACCTAGTAAAAGGCTGACAGTTACTGGGACAGCTTTCCCCAAGTAGATGAAGGTATTTAAATGTGGGGAACAGATATAAATTCTATGTAAACAAGGGTGATCTTGGGTTACCCTGAACTCACAAAAACTGAAGCAACTGGTGGGCTAGCACATTCTGTAAAGAGAAGTGACACACTGATGGTATCAGGAGAGAGGCCAGGTGCCAAAGAAGACTAAGGGAAAAGGAACCTTTCTAAAGAGGGACACCGTTATCAAGATGGAAAGTGGCTGGCACAATAGTGGTTAGCAGTGCATACAGGGTATGAAAGGCAGTTTCTGAAAAAGGGAGAATTCGAGTGAATGGTGCCATGGACGTGTAACTCCCATGAACACCTGTGGTCTAAATAAGCACCTTTAACATCAGAATGGGTTTGTAAAATATCTGTATGCTCTGTGAAACATGTCTGAACATGTGTAAGGTTTGAGTGAACATGTGCATTATCTGGAAAAGGGTAGGTGACATCTAATAAACACATGAGTGTGGAATATCAAAGTGAAAGTTTAACGTAGGTAAGATTTAGGCAAACATTTTTAGCAGCACAATGTAGGTGTGTATCATCTCAGTGTGCACAGATACTGTCTGATGAGGGTTTGTGATGCCTCAGGTATGACTTTCTTAGCAGGCCTGTGCATGATCTGAATGTCAGTGTGATATTTGAGCTGTTTATTATCTCAATGTTTCTTTTTTTAAAAAACTAACATGTGTAACGTTTTAGTGAACATGTGTGTCACCTGCATTAGTAAGGATAAGATCTCACAATAAGGATATGTAATATCTAAGTCGGTGGGTTTCAGACTTGAGCATGCTCCAGAATCACCTGTGGGGCTTGTTAAGCACAGATGGTGGGGAGCTCTTCCCTGTAGTTTCTGAATCAGAATATCTGGGGTCAGGCCCAAAAATATGCATTCAGATGATGCTGGTGTTGCTGGGAGCCATATTTTGAGAACTACAGTTTTAAGTATGTATAACACCCGTGTGTAGCATTTCAGTGTGCTCTTAACATCAACATGAGCACATGTCTATCTAAGTGAACACATGTAACATTTAAGAGACATATGTATCACCTGAACAAATATTGTGACAGCTATACAAGCACATGTAACATTGGAATGATATGTGAGGAACTTAAGTGAATCTCAGTATGTTTGCAGAAACATTTGAATAAGCATGTGTAAAGTATGAGGGCAGATAGACCATCTGAATGAGTGTGAATACAATTTGAGTAGATAAAGCATCTAGAAGGGGTGTATATTTTTTACAGCTGAAAGCACTCATTGTCTATACAACTAGACAGACATCTGTACAAATAATTACTGCACATTGTGGGAAATGCAGCAGTGAGTGTCCAGGGAACAAAGACGCACAAGAAACAATAGCTACATTGAGAGCAGAAGCTGTTAGAGGAGGATGGAGGTGGAAGATGGCCTGTGAGGTCTGTTTTAGAAGCTGGTTAGGTCTATGACTATACCATCCTGAATTGTTGCTTCTCATCTGATCTAAGCAGGGTCAGGCCTGGTTTGTGTTTGGATGGGAGACCGCCTGGCAGTACTGGGGGCTGTAGGCTTTTTAAAGGGGGGGGCGGGCTCATGAATTCTTTGAGGATGATAGGAAGAGGTACATAGGTGGGAAAAGTATGGTATTTCTAGACGAGGGCACAACAAAGACATAAAAGAAAATAGCTTGGTGTGCTTGGAGTACCACAGTAGTTTGGGATTTCTAGAATAATGTAGGATGGGGGAGCCGGGGCTAAGGCTAGACTGGTCCCAAGGGTTCAGATTATAGAGATCCTCGTGGGCCACAATATAGAACACTGTATTTTTTCCTCCCAGAATGAACTGCTTTTAGGCAGGGGAGTTATACAACTGGTTTATGGTCAGAAATAGTGCTCTGGAGCCTGAATGGAAGATAAATTAGAAAAAGAACAGGAAGTCTGTTGCAACGTGTATTTATGACATATGATGCGGTCTTAACCTATAACAAATGCAGTGGAAAATAAGGGACAAATTAGGAGTTATTTTAGGAGTTAAAATTCCACAGGACTTTTGGACCCATGCACTGGTGGGTCATGAGTATCAAGTGGAGTGAATGGGAGAGACAGGTTGTATGGAGAATGAATTGAACAGGATGATGTATTTCGTACTAGACACTGTCAAGTCAATGGAGGTGGTTCTCTGACATTCAGAAAGGGATGTTGTTGTACCCTTGGGTCTGGAGTTCAGGGGACAATCCAGGCCAAAGACAGAAGTTTGGAAGTTAGTGCTAACTACAGCCATGGGAATGGCCAGACTTTGGTGAGAAGAGTAAAGAGCAAAGAGACCAAAGATGGGGGATGGGCAAATGAAGAGACTCAAGCAACAGCAAATTAGGTGGAATTAGGAAGGTAGGGGGATGCAGAGGCATGTGACCTTATGAAACATCGAGTTCCTTTGAAAGTAGGGGGAAATCCATTTCATTTAAATGATTTACAGAGGGTCCTGGATAGAGAGTGGGTGGTTCAAGAGGGAGTCCCAGGTCCCATCCTGGCTGTGGTACTAGGTACTTTTGTGACCTTTGTTCATTGATTTGAGTCTCTGGGCCTTACAGTATGAAAAATGAGAAGGAAATCCAGACTGTGAGAGAACAAGAGGTTGGCAGTTTCTGTTCTGCCCATGAAAGACAGTTTAAAGGCTGACCTTGGAACACTTGTTACCAGGGCTGGCTCTGGAGTTGCTCACTCCTGGGTTAAAACCCTGAAGGCATTGTGTATTAGTTCTTTGACCTTGGGTAGGTTGCTTAATCTTTCTAAGCTTCAATTTCCTTAAAGTAAGTCTAACAATTTCCTATAAAATAAGTCTAACAGTAGTAGGCTTGTGGGTGGTTTGTGTGTGTGTGTGCACATAGATATTTAAAGAAACATATGCAGCAGTTTACGGATCCAGCATTGTCTCTGCAGTGGCTCAGGTCACTGCTGTGGCACAGGTTTGATCCCTAGCCTGGGAACTTCCATATGTTGGCATGGCGAGAGAGAGAGAGAGAGAGAGAGAGAGAGAGAGAGAGAGAGAGAGAGAGAGAGAGAGAGAGAGAGAGAGAGCGCCAGCTAAACCGCTTAGCACAATGCCTAGTGCAGAGTAGTAAATGTACAAACAAACCAACCCATCAACAGCAACAATAAAATCCTATGAATTCATGATGATGGGGGAAGTTAAATTAGATCATTTCTAAAGTCTTTTCCAGCCCATCACTCCTTGTGCTTGTTTTTCTTTTTTGTTTGTGATCCTGAGATGAGATCCTCAGTAGACATTTATGACCTAAATATTAGACTATGAGGAAGGATTTGGTTTCTGATATCTGACATATATTACACTTCAAGAAAAACAATAATTCTTATGGAAAAAATGGCATAAAATGCAAATACACTAAAAAAAAAAAAAACATGGCTCACCAGACATTGCCCCTCCTCCTCTCCCCTAGAGGCAGCTGAGTAGTCAGTGCTGCATAGAATCCAAAGAGTATCTTTCACTAATGACCTGTAATAAATTGTTTCCTAGATCCAGTCACTGGGACTGGTGATTATTTGTTTCTCAAAACATTGCAGTAAAATGAGAAGGAGTCATGGGCTTGGGAAAAATGTGGTGACTGATTATTCCTTTCCCTTTTTTGCACCTGGTCAGAAGGTCTCATTACTTCCTTTATGCGAGCTGCGTGGCTGGCATTTTTTCATAAGTGCAATATCTAGAAAACTCTGAGATTGACAAAAAGTGGGTTATTAATATGAATCCCTGATTAAATTTAGGAAATTTATATATAAAGAGGTCTGACTCAAAGCCTGTGGCACTGGTAAGTGAGAAGAGGAAAAGATCTCACCTTTGTGGTGGCAGTGATTATTTTGCAATGCAAAACCGTCCTCTCATCTCCATGTGAAGGCAGGCTAATGAGACCTAGTGGATTAAAGGCTGGACCCAGGGAAGGAGTAAGAGGTTTTACCTTCTGCTCATTTATTTTTATTTATGAAAAAAACCTATGATTGCATGTCAGGATATTATTTGAGCTGCTCAACTCTGTGTAAGTCCTCCACCTCTATCCCCCACATCTTGCCCAGTTTACCTGCTTGAAATACAACCTAATTGCTCTCAAACCCTGGAAACACTGCATTTATTATGGGGATGTATTTTGGAACACAGTTTTTGTTTTTTGGTTTTCTTTTTTTTTATGCTAGCATTTTTGTTTGTTTTTCGTTTTCTTTTTATGGCCACACTTGCAACACGTGGAAGTTCCCAAGCTAGGGGTTGAATTGGAGCTGCAGCTGTGGGCCTATGCCACAGCCATAGCAATGCCAGATCCAAGCCACCACATCTGCAGCCTACACCACAGCTTGTGGTAATGCCAGATCCTTTACCCACTGAGCAAGACTAAGGATGTAACTGGCATCCTCACAGACATTATATAGTGTTCTTAACTGGCTGAACCACAGTGGGAACTTCCTATGCTAGCATTTAAGAAATTTTAAGGGGAGTTCCCTTCATGGCTCAGTGGTTAATGAATCCAAGAACCATGTGGTTGCAGGTTCGATCCCTGGCCTTGCTCAGTGGGTTAAGGATCCGGCGTTGCTGTGAGCTGTGGTGAAGCTTGCAGACGCGGTGCGGTTCGGATCCCGCGTTGCTGTGGCTGTGGTGAAGGCCGGCAGCTACAGCTCCTGTTAGACCCCTAGCCTGGGAACCTCCATTTGCCGCTCGTGCGGCTCTAGATAAGGCCAAAAGACAAAAAAAAAAAAGAAATTTTAAGGGATTATATTCTGATAATATATGAGATGGCTTTAAAGACAGTTTGTCAGAAATAATTTGCTCTTTGTTCTGTGTATATTTATATATTCTTTATTGAGTTCTTTATCATTTAAGCCTCACAGTTAGGACCTCACCCTTAAGACTTCTAGGAGACTGTTAGAGCCTACAATTAGGACTATTATTTCCACTGTTAAGTAGCTGAGAGAACTGAAGTTAGCGAAGTTACGTATCTAAATAGTGGTGGAGTAGGATTTGACACAGGTCTGCTGGATTCCCCAGTCTACAATTTGGGCCACTACACAATACTTGTGTGTAAAAAAAAAAGTGTATGCAACTAAATTAAACCTTAAGAATTGCGCTTTCTTTTACCCATTGCTGCTTGTGTTTTGCTTAGCTTGCTGTAGGCACTTTGTGCATTCCTTAATTATAATACTTATTGCTTTGTATTATAATTAGTTTATGTTTGTATCATTCTTTATCAGTGGCTTTTGACTTTTCTTGTGTGGCAAAGGATGGTGGTAACAGATGACCTCTTTTGAGAGTTTATCAAGATTAGGCCCTCACTCGGGCAAAATGTGCATGTATTTAGAATGGGTTAATGCCCCAGTGATTATTTATGGTGGTAACTTAATACCAAATACATCATAACAAAAAGTTTGTCCCCTTCTGAAAACATCTGAGTGTTTACTATAAATGCTTCTGAATCTTTGCTGCTATATGTCACCTCTTGGTCCAGCTGCTTGCATGCAGCTCTAGAACCCAGTTTGGAGAATGGTTGACACACATCATGAGGACCTGAGGATAACTTGAGATAATTTAAGAAGAAGAAAAAAGGAAAAACTAGTAGTTGGGCACCAGACATAACTCTCCCCCAAATTTCTTACTGAATACTTTACCTAATATATGGCCATCTTATTGAATAAACAGAATAATTGCATGAATGAAAGAATAAATCTGTATAGCCTTTAAATATTAATGAACCAGGTAATTCAAACCCTTGCACAAGACTGTAAGGTCCTTAAGGGCAAATAATTTTTTCTATGTTCTTCACCATTCTGTACATATAAACTGATGCTCAAAGCCTGTTTGTTGAGTATATTAATAGAATGAATCCACAAACCCAAGTACATTGGTACACTAAAGAGAAGATTAGGTCCTCTTTTTTAAACTTATCACTTTAAAATTAGACTAGAAGCCCTTAAAATAATATTTTCAAATATAAGGGCATTATTGCCCCCCCAAAGAGAAATCTGCCATCACCTGCTTAATGTTGTTTATAGAATGCCATCTATTCCCACTTATTACATTTCTAGTTACTTTTATGTGTGATTGTCTATCTTTTTCCATTAGACCAGAAGCTCATAAACTTGATGTAGGGTAGGAACTACCTTTATCTGTATACTATTGTATTTCCAGATTTTAGATAGAGATAATAAATATGTGTTGAAGGAGACCTATTGCATCAATGAATGGATTGTTAAATCAATCAATGGATCCATTCTTCCATGGACTATGGGTTGGCTTATATTGGAAACATCTTGCAAAGGCTTTTTCTGTTTTGTATTTCTGACCTACACCATAGAATCTGGCACGGAACAGGTATTCAGGAGATGTGTGTTGAATTAAATAAATACATGCATAAATGACAGTTTTGGATAAGCCCTTGTTGTCCAACTCAGGACTCTGTGAAAGCAGAACCATTAGTAATTATGCCAAGATATCAGGCACAGACCAGAACTGCCCAGACACACAAGGAAATGTGGTCACCCTATGGATAAAGATGATACCAAAGTACATTTTTGTTTAGGGAAAATAAAAGCCAATGTCATTGTAATGCAGTTCCCTGAACATTAAAAAAAAAAAATCCCACTCTGTGCCATAAATTACCCTAAATAATTAAGGTAAAGCCTATTTCTTTCTTTGGAAGTCCCATGATCCTGCCTGTCTCCGGAAGGTTCTGAAGACTGGAACGCTGTCTCAAAACACCCTAAAGAGTAATTGGGAATTTGTCTGGTGGCCTGAAGGGTAGCTGTTGTAATAATTTGCATTTTTGTTTCTTTAACCTATGGAAAGAGAATAAATGTCCCCTAGAAATGTCACTCTCTAACCCCCTTGTTTCCTACAAATGTTCCCAGCGTGCTCTGGTCTGAAGGTTCTTAGGGCTTCTCTGGATCATAGTGCGGCCTTCATCTCTATCCGCTTTAGGATTAGACTCACTTATGTAGCTCAGAGTAGAACTCTGAGCCAATGGTGTTGGGAATGAACTGGGGCTACAACTTCACTCTGGCTCGTGGGCTTCATCTCCTGGTAGTGGATTGTAGAATCCTCTGGTCAAGCTAATGTCGGGCAGCATGGAGGAGTAGACCTCAGGATTAGAAGACAGGGCTGGGCTGAAGTCATACTCTGCTACTCAGATGACTGTGTGAAGCTGAGAAATTCAGGCAACATTTCTGAACCTTTTTTAATCCTATATAAAGGCATATGTTGTAAAGACTACATTAAGGGAACCTTAATGTAAAGGTTGTTTCCTTGTCTTGGCTATTGTGAACAGTGCTGCTATGAACATGTGGGTACATATGTATCTTTTTGAATTATATTTTTGTACAGATATATATCCAGGAGTTGGATTGCTGGATCATATGTACTTCTATATTTAGTTTTCTGATAAACCTCCATACTGTTTTCTGTAGTGGTCGTACCAAGTTACATTCCCACCAACAGCATTAGAAGAGTTCCCTTTTCTCCACACCCTCTCCAGCATTTGTTATTTGTAGAATTTTTAATGATGACCATTCTGACTAGTGTGAGGTGGTACCTCATTGTAGTTTTGATTTGCATTTCTCTAATAATTAGGGTTGTGGAGCATCTTTTCCTGTGTCTACTGGCCAACCTTATGTCTTCTTCAGAGAAATGTCTGTTTAGGTCTTCTGCCCATTTTTCAATTGGGTTTTTTGTTTTTGTGGTTGAGTTGTGTGAGCTGTTTGTATATTTTGGAGATTAAGCCCTTGTCTGTTGCATCATTTGCAACTATTTTCTCCCATTCTTAGGCTGTCTTTTAGTTTCATTTATGGTTTCCTTTGCTATACAAAAGCTTGTAAGTTTGATTGGGTCCTATTTGTTTATTTTTGTTTTTATTTCTATTGCTTTGAGTGACCTAATAAAACATTTGTATAGTTGATGTCAGAGTATGTTTTGTCTATGTTCTTTTCTAGGAGTTTTATGGTTTCATGTCATATGTTTAAGTCTGTAAGCCATTTTGAGTTCCTTTTCGTGTGTGGATTGAAGGTGTGTTCTAGTTTCATTGATTTACATGTAGCTATCCAGTTTTGCTAGCAGCACTTGCTGAAGAAACTGTCTTTCCCATTTTATATTCTTGCCTCCTTTGTAAAAGATTAATTGACCTTAGGTCTCTGGGTTTGTTTCTGGGCTCTATTCTGTTCCATTGATCTGTATGTCTTTTTTGTTTTTTAACCAACACCACACTGTTTTGATTACTGTAGCTTTACAGTATTGTCTGAAGTCTGGAAGAGATGCCTCTTGGCTTGTTCCCCGCCCCCCCCTCAGGATTACTTTGGTGTTCCTGGGTTTTTTTATAGTTCCGTATGAATTTTTAAATTATTTGTTCTAGTTCTATGAAAAATATCATGGGTAATTTGATAGGGACTGCATTCAATCTTTAGGTTGCTTTGGGTAGTATGGCCAATTTAACAGTATTGTTCCAATCCAAAAACATAGAATACCTTTATATTTCTTTGAATCCTCTTTAATTTCCTTGATTAATGTTATATAGTTCTCAGCATATAAATCTTTCACTTCTGGGTCAGGTTTATTCCCTGGTATTTTTTTTTTTTTTTTGGTGTGATTTAAAAAGGTTGTGTTTTTTTAACATTCCTTTTCCGATATCTCATTATTAGTATACAGAACTGATTTCTAAGTGTTAATCTTGTATCCTGTTACTTTGTTGAAACAGATTGAGTAGTTTTGGTGTGTAGAATTTCAGGTTTTCTTTACATAATAGCATGTCATCTGCATGTAGTAACAATTCTACCTTTTCCCTTCCAATTTGGATACCTTTTAATTCTTTTTCTTGTCTGATTGCTGTGTCCAAGACTTCCAATACTATGCTGAATAAAAGTCATGAGAGCGGGCATCCTTGTCTTGTCCCAGATTTTAGCAGGAAGGTTTTCAACTTTTCTCCACTGAGTATTATATTGGCTGTGGGTTTGTCATAAACAACTTTTTTGATGTTGAAATATGTTTCCTAATACTCTCTAAACTCTATGTAAGAGTTTTATCATGAATGGATGTTGAATTTTGTCAAATGCTTTTTTTCTGCATCTATTGAGATAATCATGTGATTTTGACTTTTCTTTTGTTAATATGGTGTATGATGTTGATTGATTTGTATATGTTGAACCATTCTTGTGAACCTTGAATGAATTCCACTTGGTCATGGTGTATGATCTTTTTTGTGTGTTGTTGGATTCAGTTTGCTAAATTTTTGTTGTGAATGTTTGAATCTATATTCATCAAAGGTACTGGCCTATAGTTTTCTTTTTTGGTGGTATCTTTGTCTGGTTTTGGTATTAGGGTGGTGGTAGCTTCATAGAATGTTTCCTCCTCTTCAGTCTTTTGGAGAAGTTGGTTTTTCTGAGTTTGGGTTTTAGGTATTTTTTTTATTTTTTTGTTTTGTTTTGTTTCTTTGTTTATGGCTGCACCCATAGCATTTGAAAGTTCCTGGGTCAGTGATTTAATCTGAGCTGCAGATGTGACCTATGCTACACTAGGCTGGGAACTGAACCTGTGCTACTGTTGTAGTCAGATTTTTAACCACTGCACAACAGCAGGAACTCCTGGAAGAGTTTAAGAAAGATTGGTATAAGTTCTTTGATGTTTGGTAGAATTTGCCTGTGAAGCCATCTGATCCTGGACTGTTGTTTGCAGGGAGTTTTTGTTTCTGTTTTTTTTTGTTTTTAAATCACATATTCATTTCAATTCCAGTGATTAGTCTGATCATATTATCTATTTCCTCTTGATTCAATTTTGGTGGGTGGACTGTATGTTTCTAGAAGGTTGTCTATTTCTCCTAGCTTGTCAAACTCATTGGCATATAATTGTTCATATTATTCTCATGTTTTTTTTGTATTTACGCAGTATCAGTTGGGATTTCTGCTTTTTCATTTCTTGTTTTGTTTCTTTGGGTTCTCTCATTTCTTTTTGGTGAGCCTGGCCAGTCAGAGGTTTGTCAATTTTGTTTACCCATTCAAAGAATCAGCTCTTGGTTTTATTGATTTTTTTCTACTTTTTTTTTTCTTTTGGACATGCCCGCAGCATGTCTTGAGGCATTTTTAAACTTTCTTTTTGCTTCCCTCATTGACTCATTGATTTTAGTAGTGTGTTGTTTGGTCTCCATGTAGTCGGTATTTTCACATTTCCCCCCCCCCGTGGTTGATATCTAGTTTCATGCCATTAAAATTAGAGAAGATGCTTAAAATACTTTCTATACTCTTAAATTTGTTGAGGTTAATTTTGTGACCCAGTATGTGGTCAGTCCTAGAGAATGTTCCATGTGCACTTGAAAGGAATGTATATTCTGTTTTTGTTTTTTTTTTCACGTAATGTCCTAAAAAATTAAGTCTAACTGTTCTGTTGTGTCATTTAGGATTTCTGTTGCCTTATTGATTTTATGTCCAGAAGATCTGTTCATTTGATATGTGAGAGATGTTCAAGTCTCCTACTGTTATCATATTCCTATCAATTTCTCTTTATATATTATTTTATATATTTAGTTGCTTCTATATTAGGTGCATATATGTTGACATGAGTAATATCTTTTTTAATTGATTCTTTTATCATCAAATAATATCCTTCTTTAGCTTCCTTTATTGCCTTTGTTTTAAAGTATGTTTTTTTTTTTTTTTCTGGTATGAGTATTTCGACTCCTGCTTTCTTGTCATTTCGATTTTCCTGAAATATCACTTTCCATACTCTTGCTTTCAATCTGTGTGTGTCCTTTGCCCTAATGTGGGTCTCTTAAGCAGCATATTGTAAGCTCATGTTCTTTTATCCAGTCTGCCACTCCATGTTCTTTGATTGGAGCATTCACTCCACTGACAGGATGATTATTGATACATATGTATTTATTGCCATTTTAAACCTTGCTTCCAGTTGATTCTTTGTCTCTTCATTGTTCCTTTCTTGTGTGTGTGTGTGTGTGGCTTGATGATTTCCTTTTATTTTATGCTGGTGTCCTCATCTTTTTGGTTTTTGTGAATCTATTGTGTTTTCTTTGATCTGTGGTTGCCCTGTTTTTTGAGTATGTAAACCCCTTCTTATATCTGCTTGCTTTAGCCTGATAGTCATATAGGCTCATACACAGTCTTAAAAAAAAGTCTAGTTTTTCTTACTTTCCTCCCCACATTTTATGATTTTGATGTCCTTTTTTACATCTTAATTTTATCCTTTGTTGTTCCTTGTGTTTATCATTGCTTTCACAACAGGGTGTGTGTGCGTGTGTGTGTGTTTAAATCTGTATACTGGCTTATTTAAGTGATTACTTTCCAGTCGTGGTTTCCTCCACGTCCTGTATCTTCTTCTTTCCAATTTAGAGGAGAACTTGCAGTATTTCTTTTCTGTTAGGCTTAGTATTTCTGTTTGAGAAATTCTCTATTTCTATTTTATTTATTTTTATTTATTTATTTTTCTTTTTGCTTTTTTAGGGCTGCACTCGTAGCACATGGAGGTTCCCAGGCTAGGGGTTGAATCAGAGCTACAGCTGCTGGCCTATGCCACAGCCACAGCACTGAGCCACGTCTGTGACCTACACCACAGCTCACAGCAATGCCCGATCTTTAACCCACTGAGCAAGGCCAGGGATCAAACACACAACCTTATGGTTCCCAGTCAGATTCGTTAACTGCTGTGCCATGACGGGAACTCCTATTTCTCCTATTTTAAATTATAATCTTACTGGGTAGAGTATTCTCGTTTGAAGATTTTTTCCTTTTACAATTTGAATATATCTTCCCACTCCATTCTGGCCTGAAGTGTTTCTGTGGAGAAATAAGGTGATAGCCTTATGAGGATTCTCTTGTAATTAACTCTTTATTTTTCTTTTGCTGCCTTTAGAATCTTTCCCTTATCTTTAACTTTTGCCATTTTTATTATAATATGTCTTGGTATAGGTCTGTTTGTGTTCATCTTGTTTGGGGCCCTGTTGCTTCCTGTATTTGGATATCTGTTTCTCTTTAAATTTGGAAAATTTTCAGCCATAATTTCTTGAAATACATTTTCTTTTCTTTTTCTTCTTATGGAATCACTGTTATGCATAGATTGGCATGCTTTATGTTATCCCATAGATCTCTTATGTTGCTTTCATTTTTTTTCATTTGGATTTCTCTCTGATAACCTGATTGGGTGATTTCCATTATTCTGTCTTCCAAGTCTCTTATTCATTTCTCTGCATTATTCGTTCTGCTATTCATTGCCTATAGCTCAGCTTTCATCTTGGCAAATGAGTTTTCTGGTTTTTCTTGGCTCCTCTTAATAGTTTCTAGTTCCTTTTTACAGTAATATGCATTACTGTCAATAGCTATTCTTAACTCCTTCAGTATTTTCATTACCTCCTTTTTGAACTTGATGTCTGTTAGACTGCATAGGTCTTTTTCATTATCTGTGCCTTCAGGGGAATTCTCCCATTCTTTTAACTGGGAATAGTTTCCATGCTCCTTTATTTTGCTTGTATTTTTCCTACACTGTGAGTTTAGAGAAAACAGTTATCTACTGTAGTCTTAGAGGCCTATTTATATGCAGGAGTGTCCCTGGGTAGCTTGTGTGGGTTTACTATGTTTTTTGGCACGAAGGCTGCTTTTGATTTGGATCCTTGCTGTCTCTTTCCTCAGTGTGCAGGCTGTTATGCCCTTGATAGGGGGTGTGCTGGTATAAGGCCTGTGCATACTTCCATGGAGGTGTGGAGACAATGGGTGGCACCTGATCACTGGGCCCTTGGCAGTGGTGGTGACCCACAGGGAGGTGGGGGCAGCAAGCTTCATCTGGTTTCAGGGCCCTCAGCAGTGACAGTGACACCCAGAAGATAGCACCCAGTCATGGCCCTTGGCAGCAGCAACAACAGGGTGTGAGAGTTCCCAGGGTGGGGTGGGCAGTGATCTGTAGCAGCACTGGTACCTGAGGTGGTGGGAGTGGCAAGCAGTAGCAGGCTGTGCCCACCTCTGGAGTCTGAGATGGCTGTGGTGGCCTGCACCCAACACTGTAGCCTGCACAGGAGGTGCCGTGACACATGAGAACCCGTGTGCACAGAGAAAGAAATTGCTATGGAGGTAACCACCCCACCCCTCATTCCACAACAATGATGCCTTGCTTTTATGGCAAGCCCAGGCCTTCTCCTGCAGTCCCTTGGCTGTGGCACACTGGCACCAGAGCACATGGCATACTGCTCCCTAGTCTCCTCAGGCTGTTTCCATACAGCCGACCCTAGTCCTGGAGCTGACCTCTGAAGCCTGAGCCCAGCTCCCACCGAGGGTCTCAGTCTGTAGTGGTACTGTGGTCTATGTGACTCTCTCTCTGCTTTGCCTTCAGACTGGCTGCTGTGCATTTCTCCATAGCTTTGAGGCTCCCTCTCTGTCCTGGCTGATCTTCCCATCAGTTAGGTGGCCTCCCAGAGTGCAGATTTCTTTTCTCTTTCTCAGCTCCCCCCTCCCACCCCCAGGAGTGCTGGTCCTGTCCTGATTCCTTTTTCTCTCTTATCTCTCTGTCTCTTGCTATTTTTTCCTTTTGTTTTACCCAGTTATGTGGCAGTTTTCTTGCCCCTTTTAGAAGTCTGAGGTCTTCTGCCAGCCTTCAGTAGATGTTCTGTGGGAATCATTCTATATATATATATATATATATATATATATATATATATATATTTTTTTTTTTTTTTTTTTTTTTTTTTTTGTATTTGTGGGAGAAGGTGAGTTCCATGTTCTACTCCTCTACTATCTTGATTCTGGCCTAAATTTTTTTTCTTTTTATATTGGAAGAAGTTGATTTCTGCCCCCCTCTCCCCGTGGTCAAATTTAACTATTTTTTTTTAACGTGTCATATTTAAGAAAACATTTGATTTACTAACATGGCTCATAAAACGCTCTCCTGTATTGTTCTCTAAAAACTATAGAATGTTACTATTTGCATTTGTCTCTAGTCTCCTTGGAATTTTGGTGCATGGGACAAATTAATTTTTTTCCTATAGATAACCAGCTGTCCTACTGCCTGTTTTTGGAAAAGTCATCCTTTCCTATTGATTTGCAGTGCAGGCTCAGTTACACATCAGATTTCCATCTAACTGTGGGTCTGTATTTCCTAGTAGCACTTTAAAAAGAGAAACATTATCATCCACATTGAAGCTTTCATTTATTGAGACTTAGTTTGGGCTAGGAACTCTGCTGAAAGTTTTTCTATGCATTGTTTTAGCTGACCCTTAAATAATCCTGTTAAGTTTGGTGGATATTGTTCATTTTATCCCCATGTTACTGATGAAAAAACTGAATCACATACATGAATTATATAAATTAAATAATCATCTTTTCCTTCTAAGGAGTGGAGATTGGCAATGAAATGTATTAAAGATATATTTATTTTGCAAGGCACCATTTTGGTTTGAGAAACCAGTATGTATCCTTATAACCCTGAGTTTTTAAAATGTCTTTTTGAAGCTTTAAATTTTACTTCATATAGAGTCTCAGCTGGGAAAATGATTATAAGCATACTTCCTGCTTCCCTCTGTTCTTGCCATGCCATCTCAAAAAGCTTTTTATGGAGCATTTTACCAGAATCTACACCTTTTATAAGGATTAATGCATTCATTAAACTGTATAAACAGAGAGAGTACTCTGATGTAACTTCATGTAAGGAATGAAGTAAAACTATTTATTATTAATCACAGATTGATTACATGAATATTCTTAATGCCTGAATTAGAATGATTCAGTCAGCTTTATAGGGCTTTACTATTATTTTTTAACATAATTAAAAATTATGATTAAAAATGTATTTAATGTATTCATTTCAACCTAAGGCTGATATATTCAATGTAACATATGCCTAAGAACCCCAGTGGATATCAGAATTCCTTTATTATAGAAATTTCATCTGTAGAGGAAAGGCCTGAACACTAGGATGTTTTATAGTCAGAGAGATCTCATTTGTTTATGAAATGACTAAAGTATGCCCTGTAAATAAAATCTGAACATTTATGTACTTTTGTGGAGACACACACACTCTCACAGCCACACATCCACACCCACATCCACATACATCAACAGACAGAATTCCTGACTCCGGTTCAGTTATTAGAGCTAATTAATTTTTTTGTATATTTTATACTACTTAACCTACCCACAACAACATGTAGAATAAAATAAAATCTTAATTGGCCATTAGGTTGGAAATTTGTAATACATGTAAAGATAAATAAAATATCTGATCAAATGAAAATATATAAAGAATTCTCAGAGAAACTCATGAGTTCTTAAAACTCCCAGTGTGAATGCAGTTGTCTATGCAATTTAATGACAGAAATTAATTTCTGTTCAGAAATTCTCTTAAATTCTTAAAAATTCAACTGGAAGGTAGTTGAATTTTGGGAAAGAGCAAAATCCAGAAGACCAAACCTTAGAGAAAATTTTCCTGTCTGCTGTGTTTTCTCTGTTAGATCTCAGTTTGCTGTGTTCTCTTTCTGTATTTTCCATTCTGGCATTTTTTAAATGTAAGAAATATATTTTTTAAATGTATGAGTGAGTTCATAAACTCATAACATGTCAGAACTGAGTAAGATCTTAGAAATCTTCTCGTTTAGATATTCTCAGTGTGCAGTTTATGGATCTACAGAACCTTTGCAAGGCATCCATGAAGTAAAAGTTATTTTCATAATAATACTAAGATGCCACCTGCAGCTCCGCTCTCACTGGTGAGCTTACCAGAGGCTACATGGCATGTGTTATCACAGCAGATGGAATGTAGACTCAGACAGAAGAATCCAGCTGCCTTCTATTTACTAAACATGAAAAAGGTTTGCAAAAGTGTAGGAGAGCTACTCTTCTTATGGTTGCTTTCTATTTTGGAAAAACCTAGTTATTTTTCAAAATTATAATTTTATGTTTACCTGCCTTGTTTTTATTAATATTGTCCTTGAATTAATCAATATTTTAAAATTTTCTCAGTTTTAACTACTGATATAGGGAAATTGATTGAAATAACCCACAAAACAAAAGCTCTTTTTGGTCCTTAAGTTTCAAGAGTTTAATGGGATCCTGAGACAAAAAAAACAGTAAACAATTGAGGGAGTTCCCGTTGTGGCTCAGGGGTAAGGAATCCAACTACTATCCATGAGGATGTGGGTTTGATCCCTGGCCTTGCTCAGTGGATTAAGGATCCACTGTTGCTGTGAGCTGTGGTGTAGGTTGTAGACAAGGTTGGATCCTGCTTTGCTATGGCTGTGGCATAGGCAGGCAGCTACAGTTCCAGATTCGACCCCCAGCCTGGGAACTTCCATATGCTGCAGATCCAGCCCTAAAAAGCAATAAAAGAAAAAAAAAGAAACTGAGACCCTCGTATCTCCTCCAGTTTAAGGGCATCATTTTGCAGTAAAAAAAAACGCTAAGACTTAGACTTCCCCAAGGGCGTGGTTGTTGCATTTAAATCAGTGTCTTGTTTTCTTCTCTCTTTTGACATTGCAAATTATTTCTTGTATAGAGATGTAACTGTGGCTCTGCCGAATACTTCTGGCCTGGAGCATGATCATGGCTACCCAGAAAGTAGTCTCATACATTCATTGAATGGGTGGTTATTATGAATTTTTAGAAATCCTCTAGCATGTTCTTCAAGGAGTATGGGTAGGTTGTTCCTGCCCAAAGCACTTGTTGATTTTTTAGCAGTTCCGCAGAAAATTTGAGTAAATTTGCTACTACCCAAGCAAAATTACTGTTAACGTTTTTGAATAATTCTATTTTTTTTGGATGAGGTTTTGAGAATTTGAGGACTACCCTATATTTTAATGAATTTTCATCAAAATTAACTAGCCATATATAATATCTGTAACTGGGTGGTTTATTCGTGGCATCCCTTTCAAAGTTACTGTAAACTCTTGGCACATACAAGTGGTAATTATGTGGCACTGAGTGACTCTGGTTTGGGGTGGGAAAGGTGTGAAGTCTTTATGTTCAATGATTCTCCCAGCAAAGTATCCTAAACATGTAAACAGTTTGGCACTGCTAACAGTACCAAGACACAACAGCTCCTGTTATTGTTTGAAATTTTCATTTATAAAAAACAGGAGACCATTAATATGAAACTAATGGTATAAGTTACAAATTAATTTTTTAGCTAGTGAATTAGTTAGTTGAAGAACAGTAGGGGCAAGATTTTCCCCAGTCTTCAGAATCCCTTTGATGATTCACTTGGAATTTAGAATCTGAGGTCCAAAGTGAGTAAGTAATTGATCTCACTCATAATTAAAGAGGTACAAATGGTAGATCAGCAGTAATGAACCCAACTAGTATCCATGAGGATGTGGGTTCGATCCCTGGCCTTGCTCAGTGGGTTAA
>PVHT021183634.1:30783600-30857261 GCA_004024745.2 Catagonus wagneri | reverse complement strand
AAAGAAAGAAAGAAAAGAAAAAGTGATACAAATGAAAATGACAACAAAAATAATGCAGCTTTCAGGGTAGCAAGGATTAAAAGGTTGCAGAATACTCAGTGTTGCTAAGAAATGTAAATAAAAATAACTATTTAGAAAAAAGCAATATGATGATGTCTAGCAAAAATTAAAAGGCATATATCCATTTACTTAACAAGTTCCATCTATACTGAAACATTTATGCAAGTCTGCAAAATACATGTGTGAAGATGTTGTATCATTGTTTGTAGTAGTAAAAGTTAAATGACAGAAGTAGTCATCAGTGGGGGACCATGCTTTAATAAACTCTGATATATCCAGGCTACCAAACCTAATGAAATCATTAAAAGGATTGAGGTAGAGGTATAGGCACTGATACTGGACACTCTCCAAGATATATTGCTAAGATATAGCATGCTTCCATTTGTTAATGGTGCAGGGCTTATGCATAAATTACAGATATTCTTGTGTACAAATATAAAGTTTCTGGAAGAATAAATAAATTGTTAACAGTGGTTACATCCAAGGAGTGGACTGTAGGTCGGGGTTGGGGAAGAAGGTAAAATAGACTTTTTCTTCTTAATAGACTATGTTCATGTGTTACCTCTATAATTTAAAACATTTTAACCAAAAGCCTTAAAATTTATATCTTTTTTAATTGAGTAGTATGACTTTAAGGAATTAATCTTATAGAAATAATTATGTACATATGCAGAGTCCTGGCTCCAGTTGATCTTTCGGCACTGTTAGTAAATAAAGGGTTAGAAGCAATATGAGTGACCAACCACCAAAAAAATGGTTTACACGAATTATGGTGTGTTATTAAAAATGACACTGTGAGAGAATATTTATACTGTATTGCTAGATGGTGTCCCTTAAAAAAGTATGTGCAGCGTAACTCAGATATATTGGATGAAATATACCAAAACATGACTAGTGACAGAATAATGAGTGATTTTTATTTTCCTATTAAAAAAAACTGTATTTCCCAAGTGCTTAAAAAAAGAAAACCCACACAACCCAAATCACTTTCAGAAAATAAAAATAAAGCCTAAGACATTTAGATATTCCTGCTAAGAGAAAATTAATCTCCTCTTAGCATTATTAGAATATCTTATTCCATATTTTCCTAAGCCAATTCTATTTTCTTAGTTTAGTAATACTACTGGCTGCTTGGCTTACATGTGGTGGAATTCCTGTGTAACTGATGCATTCATAAGACCTGTTTATTCAGCAGTCAGTTCCTTTAATAAAAATATTTTGGAGCTTGTGTGGTAAATATTTGGGGGACGGTGTTTTCCTGGTGTATTTGTGTACCTAAACTGTATTAAATGATCAATGTGATTAAGTATAGTTTGTCAATATTCTGTTGATACTACTCTGGCATCTTATAAATAAATTTTATTTATTTTGGTAAGATAGAAAAATTATGAAGCACTGTCATTCACTTTGTGAAAATTCAGATACCAGGTAGTAAAACCTTAACCACACAGTTATAAAAACTGAACATTATGACTTTCTGAATCTCCCTGACCACAGAGTAGTCCCAGTGCATGAGCTGCTCTCTGCGTGGCTGCAATAAACCATATCATTTTAAGGCACTGGACAACCTAACCCACCACTGATAATGAGACATTTAGAAGGGTACTCAAATATTTGAAAGTCTTTGTAGTAGAAGAACTGAACAGAATTTATCCTCCTAAATAACAATGCTTTAAATTATGTACAACTCTGCTTCAACCCTAGCTCCTCCCTTCCAACTTCATGAGGCCCTTTATTTGAACAAATTTAAACTCAGAGGATAATTTTGCATTTCTATGCCCCTAGCATATACTCTATCACTCTATATGCTATAATAAGATCATTTCTATTGCAAAATCTCTGGTGGACATCCTGTCAGTTCTCTGTGAATGATATTTGCCTTCTGAGCTATAGATTTGCACAGAAATATGAGGTGTGGGCTACACATGTCATATCAACTGAAATCCAGTATTCTCCACTTACGGTTAGTACATTGAAAATCATGCTCAAAGACAATGCAGGTTTACAATCCTACTTGAACACCTTACCTGCGTATTAGCTTAGCACCTAGTTCATCACTCATACCACAAAAACATTCGAGGTGGTAAGGATAACTTTCCAGATACTGTTATTTCCCTATTAATTTGAAACACATGGATGTACATATATGGCCTTATTTATATTTACACATACAGACAGCAGGCATTCCACAAATAGACGTTATATATGAGTACAGATGGAAATACAAGCTAACATAACCCCTAAATAGCATTTAGCTGGAGTGTCCATTTATGCAGTCCTTACCCATTTAATACTGGGTTCATATTCCCATAGAATGCAATTTTGAAACTTCGGGTTTGGCAACTACTCTCATCTAAAAATATCTCAGATGAACAGCTTCAAATACACACAGCGTTGTTAGCAGTAATTTGAGTGCCTTCCTGCATTTAATCATTGTCTCCCCCTGGCATGCAGAAATGGTGCATTGTTACTTGGTGACCCCAAGCAGTGCAGCGCTGAGCTTGACAGTTACCATATGGCTTATGGCGCTTCACACTTTGGGGGAAGCGTGGGAGTGAGGAATGCTGAGGATGCACTTTCTTTCCTCCACATTGAGATAGGAAGTGGTGCAGGCAGCTAACTGCAGAATAGCAGAATATCGGAGCAGGTTCAAACTTCATCCTCACACTGTAAAATGCCAGGTGGTGGTGTTTGCTTTTCTGTTTGTTTATGGTTTACATTGCAGAAACAAGTCCACGTCAGTTCACGTGGAATGGGGATGAAGCAGTAAACTGACCTCTCCATTCCCTTGTCTGCCTCCAATATTTGCACATTTACAGTAAACAAAGTTTGGGGCTTGATACATGGATCCTTTCCTCCATGGCTTTCTTTGTTTGTTGTTCGTTTTTGTTTTTGGCTGCCCCCCAAGGCACATGGAAGTTCCTGGGCCAGGGATCAAATCCCAGCCACAGCTGCAACCTATGCTACAGCAGTGGCAAGCTGGATCCTTAGCCCACTGCACCCAGCTGAGGATCGAACCTGTACCACTGCAGAGACAGCGCTGGATCCTTAACCTACTGTGCCACATTGGGAACTCTTTTCCTACAGTTTTTTACTTCTTCTTTGGGGAGCTGACAAATCCCTAAAGATATGCTTGAGTATCTGGAGAACAGTTGTCTGTGCCTGGGGGCCTCCACCTTGACTGCCTTGTTCTTTTAGATACAAGCATTCAAATTTAGGAGGTGCTAGAATGGTAGTCAGAAATGGGAGTGGAAGTGATAAGAAGAATTGTATTCTTTTTGCTGAATCTTTAAGCATTTTAATGCTTCTTACCTCAGAGGATGTTTTAGTAGCCTCCAGTGAGAACCCTCAGTATTGGTTCTAATTTACTTAAATCAAAATCATGCTAAACCAAACCAACCTCACAAAACATAAAGAAAACAGGTCAGTGTTTTTGGACATTTTTGCCTTCATATTCTGTAGGTGGTGTTTGCTCTTTAGAGAAGCAATAAGAAAGTGATATGAGTGAGAGATATGTGACTATTATTTATGTTTTTAATTTTCCTGCAGGAAATGGATCACTCACTTTCCTGTAAGATGAACTAGAAAATGTATCATTCCAGGATCTTGACAGATCAGAATTCAGATGAACCCATGGAACCTCAGTTTGCATCCTTAATGGGATTTTTTTACAGCTTAAATATGCCAGTATTCAGTATGCCCGGGGGGGGGACTGTGGTGGTAAGAAAGAACAGCAAAAATCAGACTCTTTGATGCTGACACTGAAGCTTTGAAGCTTTTTTACATGTAGAAGACAAAAACAAAGCAAACCAAAATATCAAGCAAATCGGACTTCCAGGTCTGGATGAGTGGTAACAAACCTGACTAGTATCCACAAGGATATGGGTTCAATCCCTGGCCTTGCTCAGTGGGTTAAGGATCTGGCGTTGCCTTGTGAGCTGTGGTATAGGTCGCAGATAGGATCTGGCATTGCTGTGGCTGTGGTATAGGCTGACAGCTACAGCTCTGATTTGACCCCTGGCCTGGGAGCATCCACATGCCGAGGGTGCAGGCCTAAAAAGACAAAAGCCAAAAAAAAAAAAAAAAATGAAGCAAAGCTCTACACTGTTTATAGACTAAAGCAATTTTCTTTAAGCGAAGGTGGGCACAGAGGCTGAGCTATAGAGGCTGTGGTGGAGAGGAGGACCTGGGGCCTGGGGGCAGACCTCTCAGTAGAACTTTGGAGGAGGCTCAGCTAGACCAGGAGGAAAAGGCTGCAACAAGGGGAGGACAGTGAAATGACAGACAATAGGAGGAAGGATTGAGGGGTATGTCCTGAAAAGTGAGCAGGTGCCTGAAATAGCTACTCTTGACACAATCATCAAGGCAAACAGCAGCATCAAGACCCAGGGTTCAGAGTCTAGCAATGGGAAAAAATCCCAAAGTCTTTACAAAGTTCTACAAAACCTGGCTCTCACTTTCCCCTCCAGCCCTTCTCTCTCTCCACCATCCCCTCTCCCCTTCCACCTTTACTTGCTTTGCTTTAACAAACTTATCTGCTGTGGTTCTTCCAACATTTCAAGCTTTTTCCTGATTGAAGGCCTCTGCATGCTGTTTCCTCTGCCTGGAATCCTATTTCCCACCATACTTCCCATCAACTGCCCTCAAATTGGTTACCAGAGCTGGTCCTGATTTAATGAGTCCTGAAAAATCAACTAGGGATTACTGTTTTTCCTGCACTCCCTGAAAAGCTTGGTAGGTGGATATTGCTAAACATCCTTCTCTATAGGGAGCACTGAAGACCATTTATTAATTAACCTAGCACTTTTGAGAGGTGAGGGAGAGTCTCCTTTTTTGTTACCTCTCGTAGCTAATTTGTTTCTTAGAATAATATGAGTCTTAACAGCCACTGGAGATGACTCTCCAAGTAATAACAGCATCACACTGTGGGTTCAGCCTGCATTGGATTCTGTTGCCTTGTCATGTTCTGTCCAATCCCCACAGTAGGGGAAGGACGTTAGTATGGAGACCTCAGTCCATTCTCACATCAGAGCCCCAGTGAGACAAAGTGCCCAGCTCTCTCCTAGAAGGTCTTTTTCTTCTTTCCAGGTGGAGCTTCAGAAACATATGGGGAAAGAGGCAGCACAAACATTTATGTATATCTTTGCTCTGAGGCTGATTCACACAAAGGATCAACAGCCTGCATACATTTAGCCTAGGACGTCAGTTGTGATAGATGTGAGAGCAGTGACTTATTTCAATGATGCAGTTATTTATCAGGTGATTACCATAGGCCAAACACTTGAGGCTACAATGATGAACAAAATAGACATGGTATTTTCATACTTTCAGAATTTCACTTTTAAAAGTACAAATTGCCAGTAGAGATTGCAGGATGTGTCTTTCCCTCCCTTAGGGAATATAAGAGAGGGCAAAGAATAGAGCTTGAAAAAAAATTATAGATGTGAGAGACATGAAAACCATATTGCATAATAGCCTTTTCAACAACCATTACATAAAACGTGATGATGAAATATGCATATATACCATATGGCATGTGTACCTTATGCTTTTTATCAAATAACTCGAATGTACACTTAGCTGCATCTCATCTTAGTGAAAGGGATTTCTCACTTTCTTTTTACGCATAGAATTCCTTCAGGTTCAGCTAAGAGAGATAATAATAGCAACAATAATAGTAAGTCACTCCATTAAGGATGATCACTTTTTGCTGAGTTTAACATCATTCTCACTACTTGGATGGCTTGTGGAATTTACTCAAGTCCTTCCAGTTTTCTAGAAAATGAAAAGGAAGCTTCCGTAGAAGCACAAGACTTAGAAGATTCTCTAAGAATAACCACAGATCCCAATGTGGTTTTGTGACCAAAGGTCAGTATCATCTAGGCAACTCAATAAATAGCTGTACATCACTTACCCTCTATAAGGCAGGCAGTCAAGAAACAGCATATAGTTAAGAGTGCAGGCTCTGAAATCTGCTGTGTCAAAACCTTAGGCAGCTTATTTAATCTCCAGAGGCTCGAAATTTTTCTTCTCTTTAAATAGAGATTGTAAGAACATCTCTTTCAAAACTCAGTTGTAAGGAACAGATGACACACCTAGCATGGCACCTGGCACACCATGAGCAACCAGTGGACATCACCTAATCCTACCAGTATTCCCATCATCACTTTAGTTCTAATTCCCTCTTCTTAAATGAGTGGGGACCCAGGGTAATTGGGGATTTCCTGCCATCAACGGAGGCAAATTCGTGTCAGCAATGGTTTCAAGGGAGAAAGCATAAAGGAACAATCCAGAGGGTAGCCAGTTGACAAAAGAAGATAAGATCAAATGTTCAGAGAAGAAGGTAGAGGCTCATTCCACAGAAATTACCCAACAGTGTAGCCATTAACACTTGATTTATTTCCAACATCCTAGGATTTGGGTGGGCAATAAATGCAAGCATGACCTGCCCTGGCAATAATGTTCAAGAATCTTAAGTTCCACCTCACTGACCGGACACAAGTGCTGCTTGCTGGGGTTCTTGGAGTCTGGGTTTAGTGGGGCCGATACAAGGGAGCTAAAGAGAAGGAACATAACTTCGAGAGAGAAAGTGTCTGGAGTCACATCTTAGAGACTAAAAATTCACTTTCTTGGAAACAGGATCTGAAAAAGAGAGCTGAGTAAATGGAATGAGAGAGGAAGTGAAGTGGAGGAGGGCAGAAACACAGAAGATCTAGCACTTGTCCCGTGAACCATGAGGGGTTGGGTGGAACTCTCTCTGGGTTCTGGCTACACATGGTTTGAGATAAGATGTGGTTTCAGCTGGGGCAGGAGATGTGAGAGGGTGATGAGAGAGACTCTGCACCAGATAGAGGGAAGATGATGAAGTCTGCTTGAGACACGCAAGACATTTCTAGCTGAGCCTCTGAAAAACAGCCATAACATTCCTTTCTCACTTTCTTTTTCCTTTGAAATAAGCAAGTGGCATGATGAGATTTCTGTTTTAGGAAGGCACAATCTTCTTATCCCTTCATCCCTAATTAATCACCTCTACCTCTTCCACACAGCTTGGCTCCTGCCACATCATGATTTATGTTATAGTTAGACTTTTTTCCCAACTGTAAAATTCCTTGAAGGAAGACCTGTGTCTTAGACTTTTATCTCTTCAAAAAAAGAGAGAGATAAGAATACAAAAATAAAGTGCAGATTTGGTGACATCCTGTAAGAGGTTTGTTTCTGGAAACTCGTAAAAGGCTTGGGGTGCAGGTAGTAAGTTACCACCCTCCTGCACTAGAATAAGGCCCCTGTAACTGGGCTTGCAGCACTGGAAGCTTCCTGAGACTCCTTTATCTCTTTCTCATCACTGTCTTCCCAGCCCTACCATGTGCTTGGCACACAGCACTTAATGTGTGTTTAGTATATGAAAGGCTGGTACTGCTTCTTTGGAGGATGATTCAGATGGGGCATCAAGAGTGGTGCTTTTCCTGATATGAGAGCATCCTTGGTGTGCCGCTTTGGCAGTGTGGATGCCCACTTGGTCTCCTGGGAGATGCTTGGAATAAAACCCCTTGCACTGCCTATAGCTGAAGAGCAAACCCTGGCTGTCAGATGTGGCCATTGGAGGGCAGCAGAGGGCTACAGAGCAAGGTCCAGCTTCTCAAGAGAACTTCCCCTCTGGAGGCCATTGAACCACCACCAGGACTCCATGAAGGAACTGGGAGTGCAGAGCTGACAGGGAAATGCTCATAAGCAACCAAGAAGAAGAGTCAATACCATCTTGGGAGCAAGGCTGGGCTGTAGAGGAATTGAGGAGCTGCCTCCTTGAAAACCTTGAGCTAGGCTGGGGACTACCAGTAGGAAACTAAAAACATTAGCACATGGAGAAAAGCACAGCTAGCACCATTACACAGTGTCTCTGTGTTCCTGGTGGGCTGGATGAAACACACTATCCAGAGGACCTTAGAGGGAAACTCAAATGGCCTTTTGGCTCTTTACTTGCCTGGAGAAGTCAGTGGCTCTGAAAAAAATCCCCTTCCCATAGCCTTCCCCACATGCCTCCCATCTAAACCACTCATCTGTCTCATCTGTTCTATATCTGGCTGAGGAGGCTAGTCATACAATTCAGAAAAAACCCAGGTTTTCCTTGGCATCTCAACAGCCTCACTGCAGACTGTCTCCCTCAGTTTACTACTGTGACTAGTGGAATTTAGGAGATGGTTCCTCCCTGCGTTTAGCCCGTTCTTTATTGAGTTTCTGCTTACTGGCCAGGAAAGCTGTCTGGCTTCTTTCTGATGGCAGATTTACCCACATTTTCACACCTAAAGTAGTGTTCCAGCCTTCTCTTACTATGGCTTCCCAGGAGAAAAAAATACCTTGACACGTATAAAAATAAAAATAATCATCCACAAAATGTGAGAAAGAGATATGGAATGAGATGTACTCACTCTCCCAAAATTTCTTTCCCTTTTTTTTTCTTTTACCCTACCCACGTAACAGCCAATGGAACCAATTGTTGTGAATTCCCCTAATGGCTTTGATGGTTAGAATTTCTGACTTATTTAAAAGAGATAATGTTTGGATGGTCTATTTATTTTTTTCCAAGTTTATTAACCAATATATCTTATCTGTGTCTTTGGTCTTCTTATCTAAATTTATTATTACTCAAAGAAGCATCATAAATATCCTTACTGGCTAGAACCTCATTGCCTGGTAATAAGGTATCTTTTTGAATGACTTACTCCTGCCCTCCATTACATAGTCAGTTAGCAATTCATGCTATTCAGTTAGCAGTAGGTACTGTTGAGTGAATAGATGGGTGAGTGCCTATTGTGTGATAAGTACCATCCCCTTGTTTTATCCTAGGACTATTCCATTTTATAAGCCGATCAAAGAAAATAGTTACGATCATATTCTTCCCTTTTTAAATAGTTGCAAGTGTAAGGTCATCACCAAAGGAAAGGTATGAGGATCAGTTAGCTCAGCCACCAATCCCACTTGGTGTGGATCTCTGTACCTTGGGAAAGAATGTGACCCTGTGAGGCCCTTCCTTCTCTGTTAGTTCCAGGTTTTAGTGGCTCTTCCTTCTCACCACCACCATCACATCCTTGGCATCAGACATACTGGAATTATTCTTGGGGACTTAGAAGACAGAATCAGAATCCATCAGGAGGTGGTTATTACCAAAAAACACATTTGGGCTCAACTGAATAAGCATTTTCTCTGAACCTGCACAAAGGCAACGAAGCTGATTCACAAGGGGATGAAGGCCAGTCACTGGGGTTTCAGCAGAGGGTGGGAGACCACTTATCACTTCTGGTTCCCTTTCATGCTCAGACTGTTTTTAAAATCTTTATAGCATTCAGGACATGTAATGATCATGGCCTTCTGGAATAGGTTTCTTATATGTTCCTATTGATGCCTGAGTCTTAGCCGGTGGAATAGGGCAGTGCATCTTAGAAGCACTGTCTAGCTTCTTTTTACCTGACAGAGAATAAATTGGTATTCACTGAACTCCCATATATTGTATACAGCGCCATTTTTCTTTTAATCCTCTCAACAACCCGGCTAGGCAAGGTTTACTCTTTTCATTCCACAGGTAAGGAAACTAAGACTCAGAGGGTTTAAGTTGCTTGTCCAGGTTTATATCATAGCAGAACCCAATCTAGAGTCAGATCTATCTGAGGGTATGTCTTTTCACCACATCAGGCCACCTTTAATAAAGAATTGATAGCTGCATTTGCCAAAGCGCCGTCCCTCTGAGAGTGCCATGCATTTTAGTCACAAGTAACAACATTTACAATAGCAGTTTATGATCAAGGAGCAGTTTGTGCTTTTTTTATAAATGACTGCAGGGTAAACACAGCTCAGCTTCATTCTACATTCACCGCATGTTCCGAGGTTCACAGTCTGTCGGTTCTCACATTTCATGTCAGCAAGTGGAGTGGATGCGGTGCTCAAGGAAGGTGAAAAATGACTGACCACCTTAGATTTACGGGAGTCTCAAGGTTTTTTTTTTTTTTTTTCTTTTAGCTAGTTATGCTGTGAGAATTGTGAGTGTAGGCAAGTGAGAACAGAGAATTCTTCCATAAGGTAACAGCTTTTACCTTTGCTCTTATACTGGCTGAGCCCCTCTCCTCTTTTTTAGATATAGGCTTTGCACTCAGCAAGCTACTTGAGGGCTAATTACAAACATGACCAGTACAGTTAAATGATCCCACCAGTTTGTAGTTGGAAGAACTAAGAGGCCAGAGACACCATCAAGAGTGTGGATGCAGCATTTCCCAAGGCTCTGGAAGGCTGGAACATTTCCAAAAAGTCAGCCTCTGGGTATTTATTTCCTTCATATAAAAACAGACATTGAACTTGCTTTGTATTCATTTGTTTTCCAGGTTAGCTCTTGCAGTTTTCTCTGAATGTGCAGAGAGGGATTTTTCAGAGGTAGCACCTGAACATAACAAGGAATCTTATCTGGCAGCCTTCCCTGATCTGTCACTGAAGGCTAATCTCACTACAGGAGTCCTGTCATACATCATAAAGATATAGACCCTTTCCAGGCATTTTAAAACTTGTTCATCTTCCCACTGTTGTACAAACACTGACATTGTCTACAACTGTTGGTTTTCATAATATCGCTAGCAAACGTTTAATTGCATTTGCTGTGTGCCCAGTGCTGTTCTAAGAGCCTTTTCTCTTATAGACACTTTGTGCTGATACTCATTTTACAGAGGTGGAAACTATATCCAGCTGATTTTTTTTCCTTAATAGACGCAGGGAAGAAAGTTGAATGAAAATCCCTGCCAGCTTTAAAGTGGGTATTCAGGGAGTTCCCTTTGTGGCTCACTGGTTAACGAATCCGACTAAGAACCATGAGGTTGCGGGTTCGATTCCTGGCCTTGCTCAGTGGGTTAGGGATCCGGCGTTGCCGTGAGCTGTGGTGAAGGTTGCAGACGTGGCTTGGATCCCGCGTTGCTGTGACTGGCTGTGGCGTAGGCCGGCGGCTACAGCTCCTGTTAGACCCCTAGCCTGGGAACCACCATATGCCACGGGTGCGGCTCTACATAAAGGCAAAAAGACAAAAAAAAAATGAAGTGGGGATTCAATTCAAAACAAAACAAAACCAGTTTCAAAGACATATATTCTAGAAGTTATTTGTAGTCATAGTTACTGGTCACCTTAGTTTCAATCTCGTTTAACAGTTTTTGTAGCTATCTTATTAGCTACAAAACAATAGATTTACTTAATTAAATATATTTGAGACAGTTAGTATTCCTATGAAAAACAGCCTTTTTGAAAAGATACCCAGTGTAAACTCTGAATTGAAGTTGTTGCCTTTTGTGTACTAATTCCATTTCCATAAATCCCTAAACTGTATTCCTTCTAGTACCCAGCTAGTGCCTGGTTACTCTCAAAGACTGCTGGCTTTCAGACCTGTCTGTAGACACTAGATGAGTACTTCTCTATATCTATTTCCAGAATTGCAAATTGGCTTTGTCTCAAGTGCATTGCTAAAGGGCCTCACGATAGCTTTCTTTCCCCTAGACCTGAATTTACTTTCAATACAGTGGGTTCACCTGGGCTAATGCCAAATAACTGGTGTTCCTGAAGCCCCTCTGAGACTTTGTTATGGACGGCTCCCCTATAAGCCAAATCAATGTATCTGTATATTTTTAAAACCCTAAATTAAGGTTTCATGCTCTAAAATTAAGACTAAATGTCCACCCAAATTAGGAATGTGGAATAGCTCTACCTTTACGTCCATCCCAGGGCTTTTGGACACTAAGTCATACACCATCTTCACAGTGAAGTCTCCAAGCTCTGAGGTCAGACAGCGTGGGTCTGGTCCCTCCAGTAGGGGCGAGTGTGGGTTACCATAAATGTATTGTTCCTGGTGATGGCTGGTGCTTGTGGGATAGCAGGGAGCCTATCGGGAGTGGGGTATGAGTGGAATGAGAGCCCATAGGTTGTTGGAGAACCATTTCAAGAGGGTTGGTGAAAAATAGGGAAAACAGGCAGAATTAAATCATATCAGACGTGATGTAGGGGATATTAGGCTGGAATGTGGGGGGAGATTAAAAGTTGACAGAATTCCCAGAAAGAGTAGTTCAGGGATATTCGTGAGGATCTAGAAATAATAGGTACTTTGGGATAATGGGGAGTTTCTTTGAGAACTTGGGGTTATGTCTAGAGATACGTTAAAGGAAAACCTGGGACCTCTGTTATGGAAGAACCAAGAGGTCTGTCTCACGTGGTTCAGTCACTCCAACATCCAACTGTAGAGAAATTCCAAGGAAGAAAAACCTCACTGGAATCATGAGTCAGCCCAACCTACCCTTACAGCTTTTTGTTTAAATTCTGAGTTCTTCCTCTGAAAGGATGAATGCTTGCTTTCTAAATAGAAATAATTTCTCCTTTGAAATGTAATGATAATCTTATTTACTCTTGCCAGGTCTTTATATTATTTGAATCAATCTGTGGCAGACCATTTACTGAGTGCCAAATTCAGTTTCCCATTGCTGTTTTGAAGGCATGGAAAACCTGCACTGCTTTCAAAGCAGGGACTAGATATTTTTTGGCACTTAGCATAGTTTTTTTTTTTTTTTTTGGCCATACCCCTTGGTATATGAAAGTTTTGGGGCCAGGGATCAAATCCAAGCCACAGCTGTGACCTATGCCACAATTGCGGCAACACTAGATCCTTCAACCACTGTGCTGGGCCAAGAATTGAACCCACACTGCCGCAGAGATGATGCCAGATTCTTAACCCGCTGCAGCACAGTGGGAACACTGCAGTACAAGTTTAACATGATGGGAGGGTGGCATTTGTTCTGCTGACATGCCCAAGTTAATCAGTGCTCTCTCTCAAAGTATGTAGGTAATTATTCTTTTCTTTGCCTGAGTCCATGTAATCTGCAGGGTTTAGACACTTCTCTGATGAGAACTTTGGGAGGAGATGGCTTCATAGTACTTTGTCTTATGGTTTAAGGTCAGTCATTCCCATTATAATGCCCTGTTATGAGGAACAGAGAAGTTAAACAACTGGCCCAAGTTATTGTTTTCTTCTAATGATACAAATGCTATGGTTCTCTCAAGGTTGATACAAAATATATTGATCACCAGAAGCTAAACTTGACCAACTGTACTTAATAATGTTATGCTGTTATCTTATATTCCCCTTTAAATAATTTTAATATTTCAATATACTATAGTATAAACCCTTCTTATCATATATGTCATAACTCATAGATATAGATGTGCAACTATACTCATAGTGCTCTAGCTACTTAATTGTCTCCCCAGGTAGACTTTGAGGTCCATGGGGTAGAGTCCCTTGTCCTCTAATTCCTTAATGGTCCCTGTGCCCTCTTGTACAGTGCGGAGCAAACTGTAGGGACTTAAGAAATCCATGTTGACAATTTAAAAGACTGACTACGCCAAACACTGGCAAAAATATGAAGCAACTGGGACTCTAATTCACTGCTCAAGAGATGGAAGCATGCATCCACACAAGATTTGTACAAAAATATTCATAGCATTTGCCATGAACATTACAAATATTTATTTGTAATAGCCCCAAACTTGAAACAGCCAAATATCTGTCCATCTATAGGTGAAACAGAGAAGCAAATTGTGGCATATCCACATCATGGTGTACTACTTAGCAATAAAAAGGAACAAACTATTGATAGTCACAACACAAAAAAGCTTCACCAGAAAAAGTAGATACTATATGATTCCATGTATATAAAATTCTAGGAAGTGCAGACTAATGTATAGTGCCACATATGTGGCTGTTTTGGAATGGGAGAGCAGAGGGGGAGATTATAAAGACAATGAGGAAACTTTTGGGAGTGATGGACATGCTTGTTACCTTGACTATGGTGATGGTCTAATAGACATATACGTGTGTCAAAAGTCAAGGTAGAAAACTTACATTCTAAATATGCTTGGTTTATTGTCAGTTGTATGTCATGAAGCTGGAAAAAATTTTTAAAAAAAGCACTGAAACTACTGAACGTGTTCTACAGACATCATTTTCCCTTCACTATTCCGCTGCCTCTTGTGTTTCCATGGCAAGAAACATGAGAGATGATGTGTAGCATTTAAGTCAGAACTGGTGTGATCCAAAATGTGCCTCTTGCTGTGTAACTCTGGGCAAGTTATTCCGTATCCTTATTCCTCAGTTTCTTCCTCTTCTAGAAAATGGAACTAATAATATACCAACCCCAGAGTCATGGTATAAAAATTAAATTAGATAAAAGCCCTGGCATGTCATAAATGGTAGTTTTATTCATTACATAGTGTTAAGAACCTTTTTAGTTACAAGACTGGCATGCATTTGTTGAGACCTTTCTCAGTCTGATTTAATTCTTACTGATTCCAAACCAATTACTGAGAATAAAGCAAGTAACAGAGAGAGCAGACTATGCTTGAAAATATAAATAATACGAAATCACTTCCGGGCACCTCTCCACTTAATTCTCCATCATTTGTGCCCAGCTGAATTAGCAGCATACGTGTAAGTATGTTCAGATGTTCTAAATGGAGAATAGGCTAATACTGAGAATGTGTGTTGGGGCAAAGTGGAAATTGATAAACTGAACATCATGGAGAGGTAATTGAAAGACTGTGGGTTTGGGTTTACCCAGTCTGACTTTAAATGTGGGCTCAGCCACTTACTACATATATATATAGTCCTGGACAGGTTATTAAACACCTCTCACCCTCAGTTTATTCGTTTGAAAAATGCAGATAAACGGTTCACACATCACAAGTTCGTTGTGACAATGAATATTTACACCAATATTAGAAATTATTTCAGGAGTTCCCATCGTGGCTCAGCAGAAACTACTCTGACTTGCATCCAAGAGGACGCAGGTTTGATCCCTGGTCTCACTCAGTGGGTTAAGGATCCGGCATTGCCCTGAGCTGTGGTGCGGGTTGCAGACGTGGCTTGGATCCCGCATTGCTGTGGCTGTGGCTAGGCTATAGCTCTGACTCGACCCATATCCTGGGAACCTCTGTATGCTGCAGATGTGACCCTAAAATAGCAAAAAAAAAAAAAAAAGAAGAATTTCAAGGATAAATGTATGAGTAATGGTCCTATTCCCCCTTCTTATTCTGGGTAAGGCCAGTTGTGTGTACTAATGATAAACACATGACTTAACCTGGCCTTAATGGTATTTTAAGAACAATAGCTTTTAATAGTCCTTTGTAAACTCATTCTGGAATAATTTTGTGGGGTGTGTGTGTGTGCGTGCATGTGAATGTGATTATCTGATTTCTTGAATCCTCTCATTAATATTTCTTCTAAGGGCAGAACTTTGTCACATTAAACCTTCTAATTGAAAGAAGGCAACTAAAGCAGTAGTTTTGGTTTAAAGCAGTGAAGGCAGGTGCCCAAGCCAAGCCTCTGATTCTCAGGGAACGCCCACATTCTGGGGTGTGGTCAGGTTTAAAGGGACCATCTGAGGAGGAGCAGCCCCAGGAAGCTCTGCTGTGGAGGTGGAGGCAGCAGCAGGCCTGGGAGCTCTTCTCCGGATGGGAAACCGCTTGACCCGCTCTGCAAGTGGTCTCTCTCAGACACCAGCATCTGCTCCTAGGATGAAAGATTCACCACCACTCACCTTCTTTTCTCAGTTCACTTCAAAGTTTGAGAAAGGTACTCATTTTAATTTAATTTTGAAAATGGGGAACCAAATCTTAGAGAAACAAGTAGTGAAGAAGTTTGCTTTGAAAGAAATTTTTAGCAGAGAGATGAAAACAATAGACTTAGATTCCTTGGGCTCAACTTTTATCTCTGCTACTTATGAGCTGTGTGATCTAGGACAATTAATTTGACTTTATCTTGGTTTCTCCATGTGTAAAATGGAGAACTCAAAATAAGTTTTTTGACAAAATTATATGAGTCAGAGCAAAGTACTCAGATGGCTTCTAGGAAGTGCTGCATCCATGTTGGTTATTGCTTTTTTGAACCATTGCTTAATAGGTTTCATAAGAAAATGTTTGGTGTATTGGGATTACTCTGGCTTTTCATATCTCTATTCCTTCTAGACTATTTGGTCAGTAGCATCTTAAGACACTGCAGCTTTTTAAATAGAGTTTTGAAAACAGATAGTTTGGAAACTGAGGGGGCTCCTAAACAGAGGACTCCTAAAAGTCTTATGAAGGTGTCTTAAGGTCAGTAAAGCACCACTAAAACCTAGAAATCACACTAGAAGTGAGTAGGGCCTATCCGCTAAAGAATACACTAAGGAATTAGAGTATTAGGTAGCTTTTTTCGCTCTTTTTCTCTCAATCTCTGAAACTTTTTTTAAATGTCTTGGATGATTAACCAAGGATTATGGTCCCCCCCCTTTTGTTTAAGGTCGCACCTGTGGCATATGGAAGTTCCCAGATTAGGGGTCAAATAGGAGCTGCAGCTGCCATCTTGAGCCACAGCCACAGCAATACAGGATCTGGGCTGCTTCTGCAACCTACATCACAACTTGTGGCAATTTCGGATCCTTTTAACTGACGTCAGGGCTTGAACCCTCATCCTCATGGCTACTAGTTGGGTTCCTAATGTGCTGAGCCACAACAGGAGCTCCTGATTCTTGTTATTTTAAGTCTAAGTTTGACCATCAGATAGATTTGATCATGCTACAAAACCATGTAACTGAACTAGTGTTAGCTGTGATATAAATCCCTTGGGATCAAATTTTATTTAGGAAACTATATTACAGAAAGATAAGCTTGAGTAAGAATAACAAAAGTTTTTTTATTTTTATCTACATGGAGTTTCTCCATCAATACCCCTTACTGCACAAAGGACCTGTCTCCTTATATAATACATACTTTTGAAACACATCTTATACTTTCAAACTATTTCCTCTTAGGTATAGTGTTTAACTGCTGGTTAGAACAGATTTAATTATTTTCCTCTGATTTCATGTCCAATCTAAAAGAACATTTGTATTAAGTCATTTAAGCACTATAATAGATGATATGTGGATGCAGGATAGTTTAGAGGTTGAAATTGGCCTCTAGTATCAAATGGGACTGTCTGAATTCCAGCTTCACCATCTAAAAACTTTTGACTTTAGGTCGATAATTGAGTTTAAGCTTCAATTATTTTATCTGCATTTTTTTTTAAACGAATAGTATTTGTATTTACTATACATGATATTTACATGATTAGTTTTAGGCAATCAGGATTAAGTGATACCACATGTAAATGCTTATATTCGTACCTGGCATAAGGTGAGTAGCAAATAATAAATATCACCATTACTCAATGTTCTTAGCTTAAATAATAAGACAGCTTCATACTCGGAGAAGGATGACTCTATTTTATGCCTACGGTTCTTGAGTTTATCTCTGTAGGAAAGTAAAGGAAACTACAGTAAAGTGAAATCACACTGAAGCCATGTAGTAGTATTGTATGATGGTTATAAATCCAAGCTCTGAATTTAAACAAACTGGGTTCAAGTCCCAGCTCTACCCTTTATTACTCTATGGGTTGGGCCAGCTGCTTAACCTCACTGTGCTTCATTTTCTCCATCTACAAAACTGGGTCAACAATACCATCTAATTTACTGAGTAGCAGTGAGAATTAAGTGAGATAATGCTTATAAGGCATTGAGAACATAGAACTGGCATATTGAAAATGTTCAAATATTTGGAGTTGCCGTGGTGGCCCAGCAGATTAAGAACTGAACATAGTGTCCATGAGGATGTGGGTTCAATCTCTGGCCTTGCTCAATGGGTTAAGAACCCTGTATTGCTGCAAGCTTTGGCATAGGTCACAGGTGTGCCTTATATCCAGCATTGCTGCTGTGACATAGGCCTGCAGCCGCAGCTCCGACTCAGCCCCTAGCCCGGGAACTTCAATATGCTGCAGGTACAGCCGTAAAAAGAAAAAAAATAAAAGCAAAGGTTTGAACTACTAATATTCAAGAATAGTCAAGGAAATCACACAGTGTAAACAACTAAAGTCAAGTTTAGCTTTGGAGTTCTAGGAAATGTGCAGGAGTTTTCTTCTAGTGGATGAAAATGAGGTTGATATCAAATCACAGTTTCTACTCGTGTCAAGCTAAATAGACTCTGGATCTGTATTAATGTACTGTAAAGAATAAGGCCATTTAAGAAGTAAGGAATTTGATAGATGGTTAAATTTCTATGACAAGCCTAGGTCATAGAAAATAATTCCAGGGGAGCATCAGGTAATATAGTGCTAAGTGATATGTTATGGTCTGTAAGAAAAGGAAGTCTGCAAAGAATGACAGGTATCAGAGCAGCTGGGGATAACTTAAGGAGAGTATGGTAAATGACTAAGAGATTGGAAGGGAGTAGGGGTGTAGTTCAAGCTGTTGTTCAAGAGAAGAGCGAAAGCAAAGGGGAGGTGGAGGGGCTGGCCTTGGTGTTTGTAGAGTGGAGAAGCAGAGGAGTGAAAAACCCCAGAGGGTGTCTGAGCTAATAGTAGAACTGGATTTGGCCTTCCATGTAACAAGACCTCTGAGGAGTCAAGTTTGTGAGCTCACTCACACCCCTCACTTTACAGATGAGGTGACTGAGGTGTAAAGTACACCAAGTCACGCTTATTAATTGAAGTCAGCCCTGGCTTCTTGGCTTGTGAACTTAGAGCTGCATTGCTCCATGGGTTCAGCCTACAGAGATCCTTAAAATGAATGAAAAATTGCTTAGATGGGTCTCACATGGTCATGATGCTTATTTTGTAGCTTAACTGATGCCTTTTTTTCTGTCCATATTTCTTAAAGTGAAAGAAGCAAGAACTAATTCACCCAAATAAGGGCTTCGTCAGTTCCCACTTGGGAACACTCACCCTAAATAGGTGATTTGATAATGGAAACATCTGATTCCCAGGACTAAGTGCTTTCCACTATATCCTACTACTTTTACTTATTTCCTATGACTTCAAACCCCTGTGGGAAGGATCTCCTCATTTCTATCTGCCAGGCTAATTGACTCAGGTTTTTTCCTCTATGAAACTTGATTCTTTTTCTCTCGCTTATACCACCCTCCTCAAGGTCAGTGAAAGGTTATCCTCTACCTAAATGGACCCGCAGGATGGTGCTCCCTGAGAGCTGCTGATCTGGAGTTTATATTCTGTTGGCTTGTGTTCCTGAATCAGGTAGGTTATTAGATTAGGAAGATGTTTTGCTCCTCTGAGTCACCTCTGGCGTAGAGGTTGCAGGTCCTCCTCTGCGGGGGGTCCTTTCTTGATGAAAGCATCAAGGGACACCCACCTCCTAGGGAGATCCCTACTTGCCATTGCAGTCAGGTGCAGTTGTTTCCACCTTCCCACTTTTCAGTTTTCCCCTGCTGCCAGGTTCTCCCGGCAGGTTCTCCATGAGGAAAGAAGCAGCAGGGGAGTCTGGTCAGGCCTGTGCATCAACACAGCTGTGGCTTGTGGCTTATTTCAGATGGCTGTGCTGGGAGGAGGAGGCAGGCCAGAAAATGAAGATAAAATACCAAAGTAGATAGTATGTGCTGTGACTGAGGTGGTAGGGAATTAGGGAAATTTCTCTGCTACTTTTTAATCAGCTTCCCTTCCTCTCATTCACCTCTGAGTGGGTGTAAATTACTTCAGAGTTCTTTTCTCACCCTCGCCTCCTCCTCCTCTTCCCCTTCTCTCTATTGCCTTTCACAGCCCCTAGTGGCAGGTGAATCAGAGTCAGTGGGGGAATAATTATTCTTTCTTCCACCTTCACCATTTATCACCAGCCCACTTCCCTTTAAAACCTAAGATACTGCTTGCATGTTGCCAAGTACCTGGAATGCCCTGAAAAAACATCACGTTTATAGGAACAGCTTATACTGTCAGCATTAGAGTTGAGAAAATAAGTGCAGGTATGTTCATCAAATCAGAGACCCATCTCACTGGATCTGTTAAAATCTAGGAGCAAAAACAGGGGTTTCTCCTTTGCTGATCCTGTTTGATGCCATTTAATACATGTTTCCCATGACAATGTTCTCTTTTCCTCTGACATTATGCTGTTATTATTGCTTTGTGAAGGTTCCAATTTCTTTACATTTACTTGTCGCTATTGAATCTTTCACCAGTAAATCCCCTCCTCCCCATTCAGTTTTCAGTCAACTAGGTATATGTGTCTTTCTTTATGAATTGCATTTATTCTGTTACATTTGCTTTTAAGAGCTTTATATGTTTTTATGTATGAAAGTGGGTTGTCTGGTTATTTTTATAAGTTATAATGGTGTGATGAGGACTTGAATATGGTTACTGGGTTTCTTAGTGACAGTGCCTGGCTGTCTTCACAGCACCTGTTCCCTTGAGGCCTTAAAGGCAGTCTGAGAGGTGACATTCTTTGGCAGACTGGGTGGCAGACAGGGTGGAGGAGCATTCTGAACGTTGCACTTGGGAAATACACAGAGGCAAGAAAGGAAGTGACTAGCCAGAAGAGGCATAATGGTGGTTTAAACAAGCTGTTGGAAGGACTTCCTGGTGAGAGGTCGGGTGAAAAGAGGAGCATGGGCCAGAAGGAATGGAAGTTGGAGGGATAAGAAATTAAAAATATTACTTTGACAGAAATAGGTGGGAGACGATTAAAGGAGAATAGAATTTACTCAAGGACACTCTGCCTTGGTTCTTCTAAGAAGAAGGTGTCAGTTCCTCTGGGTGGAAGTGGGCCTGTATTTGGGTTGCATGTCTTGTTGAGCAGAGAGTAAGCTGTGTTTTAGCCACCATTGCCTTGCTTCAGTGCCTTTGAGCAAGGCACAGCCTGTGTATTGTTCATGGCAACTTTGAGAGTATTGATTAAGAATATGCACTAAAAATGCTACAAATTTTAGTATGCGTTGCTTCTGGAAAGAAAACCATCCTCTCTGAAACAGTCATATTCTAATATTCCTTTTCCATAATGCAGTAGGCTTCACAAAGTTTCTGAACACCCATGCCTCATTTGATCCCTCAGGTAGCCCTGGGTATACCTCCCTGCTAGATGAACAGACAGGTTCAAAGAAATCAAATCGTTCAGAGGATACATGACATCAAGTAAGTGGCAGAGTCATGATTTAAATCAAACCCTCTGACTCAAAATCCTGAGCTTTTCTGCTGTATCAGGCACCCCACATTGACAGCATCCAGAGTCAATGAAGCCATGTTTGTGAATTATCATGACCACTCCTCATGCATATGCAGTAACTCAGACGACTCTGTCATCTTGTCTGTACCAGAATAGCTGGTGGAGTCTTGCCACCAAGGTACCTTGGAGAAATGAATTCCTGTGGCTCAGTTTCCTCACCTGTGAACTGAGGCCAGTAATATCTACTCCACAATTCACTAGATTGAAATATAACATAACAATATTATATTTCTGAATATTAAATGTCGCAGGATGGGCTGTCTGTTTCACATGCCACTGGATCTCCAAAGACAAAAATAATACTTGGCACAAATAGATGCTCAAAGTATGTTTTTTAAAAAAATTTATTTTTATTAGAGTGTAGTTGATTTACAGTACTGTGTCAATTTCTGCTATACATACATATATATACACATTTTTTTTCTCATATTATCTTCCATCATGTTCTACCCAAGAGACTGGATATAAGTGCCCAATATATATTTGTTGAAAGAATTAATGCTTCTGATTGTTTACTGCCTGCTGGGATGGGCTAAATGCTTCGTAAATATCATTTATTCCTCACCACAAAACTGTGGGCTGGGTGGGATCACCTCTGTTTTATAGGTGAGGGAAATCAAGTCAAAGAGTGA
The DNA here is from genome assembly GCA_004024745.2 of Catagonus wagneri. Classification (NCBI taxonomy): domain Eukaryota; kingdom Metazoa; phylum Chordata; class Mammalia; order Artiodactyla; family Tayassuidae; genus Catagonus; species Catagonus wagneri. Next base: position 30,835,489 of record PVHT021183634.1, on the reverse strand, counting down.
AGTAACTCACAAGAGTTGCTTGTTATGAAATCTATGTTTCTTCACCTCTCAGAAATAGGAAAATTAATATTTAGAAAACAAATAGTTATAATGAATTCTAATAGAGTTGCTGGAGTGCCCCCCCCCTTAGTATGAAAAGCAGATGACTGTGTACCAGCAATAGAATAGCCCAGATGTGGTCCTAGTTTACAGAGGGAGTTCCAGTCCTACAAAATCCCATTACAGAGTCTGGAAAACACGAATTTAGAAATAAAGATGAATACATAGGTTCTAGTTCTAGCTCTGCTACTTCCTAGCTTTGTTGTCCTGGGTGAGGTATTATTTTCTCTGAGCCTTGGCCTTCTCTGTGATCAGGGGGTGAGAATTCCAGTTTCACAGGCACTTTGTAAGAACTAAAGGAGTCTACAGATGGAGTAGACCTAGCAGAGGGCCAGGTGCTAATGTGAGTTCCCTGAAGATGGGTCCTGTCTCCTTCAGGGTTGACAGTGCAGTGTGGAGGCAGTTAGATAAGATGCAGGAGGTCACTGCAGAGTGAAATTGGTGTATTATGCTCATAGTAGAAGTGGCATTGTTATATTGATTTTGGTAGGCATGGGAATATAAAGATTACATATAATTCTAATTGGTTAATAAAATGTCCCTTTTGAAATAGAAGATACAAGTGAGTGTGGGGCCCGAATCAAGAGCTGGGGTCCTGGAATCTAGATTCAGATCAGATTGAGCTGGAGAGCTTTTCCCTGCCCTGTGCTTCAGCTGCTCCCCTCACACACGCAATGGTCATCTACTACACATTTGCTGCTTCACAGAAAGAATGAGGCAAGACTCGTAAGGCTATGGTATCCTCCAGTGAGAGGGATAATGTGAGTTTGGAGTTATGTGTCATTGCCTCCCCTTTTGTCACCTACAGGCTAAGATTTGTAAACATTCTCATAAAAATTACTTTTGCAGAACGGGTTTGGCTTTTTCTATAGACACAAAAACAAAGTTAAAAAGTAGGAAAAAATAGATTCCCTGAATGGACAGTACCAAGTTTAAGTTTCATTCACTCAGGTGTTTGAGGTCTACCGTATACCAGCATCTTCACTTAGTACTGCACATGGGAGGATCAGGCATTTTAAATGCCAGCAAGAATGAAACAGCACTGACACTGTTAGGGGAGAAATTGATAGGTGTGTAAAATGTTCTTTGCATTTAAAAATGTTTAAATGGCAGGATAAGATACCTTGTTTATTATTCAGAATGGCCTCTTTCTCCAGGGACTTCCCCCTATTTAAATAGCTCTCTATCCTCATGTGTTGTAGGGTCAATAGCTCCTTCTAGAGGGTACAACATGACAGCTGTTTAATGACATATGACATAACAGAAGACACCAACAAGACTGTCATACCCCTTAGAGATAGTGAAAGAGAGTGGAGGTCACAAGACAGCAGCCAGGTACCTACAGTGGAACTTGGCCCATGTGTTGTAGGGGGATTGCTTTGGTGGACTATTTAATGAGACCTACCGAACCCCCACAATTGGCTAAGTGTGCCCTCTGGCTAGCCAGACAGGAAGAATAACACTGTACTAGGAGGAGAGACTAAAATAAGCAGCAAAACAAGACCTGGGGAGACATGAGAAAGAGGTGGAGAGTGTGTTCCACCAGTGAGTGACCTTGGGGTCTGTCAGTAGGTAACACTCTGCTTAGAGGCGTCACAGCGATGATACCTGGTGGGAATCCCATGAGAAATGAACCAAAAATGAAGTGTTGTCATTCTGGCAGGGAATGACACTCCTCTATCCCTGTGTCACAGGAAATAAGAATTTTTAGAGTAGAAATTAAGCATTAATTTCCAACCACAAAGGACACGTGTTCTGTTAGACATTGGGAGGAGAGATGGCTCTCCGAGGAGAACCCATGGGAATCTCCGCTGACAACAGGGAAGATTCTAGTCTGTGAAAGCATTAGCTGTTCTGTCTCATGTTATTTAATCATTAGCATCATAAACTCTTAGGCACTAGGGGGTTGATGTAACAAATATAGCCATAATTTTCTGTACATCTATTCTCTACCTTTCATTGGGGAATAATCCTTTTGTGTGAATTACCTTATTTAATTCTCATGAGGTAGATATTATCATTGCCAGTTTTCAGATTATAAATTTGAGGATTAGAGAGATTAAGTGTGTTGCCAAATATCACACTGTAAGTGGCAAATCTCATAACTCCTGTTATATAGAACTGAACTTGGGTCAAAGCCCAAGTTCTTAACCATAATTTGATAGATTTTCTTTCTAGCACAGACTGAGCAAGAGGACTCTGGGTTGTATGTGTGGATGAACAATTTAAAATGTATTTATTGAATGAGGATTAGGAAAGAATCTAACCCGTGATTTCACTGATGTTCTTAGGATGAGACCATAAAAATAGTCAACTTAAAAGGTAGTTTTCTAGCAATAGGATGGATAGGGGAAAGCCATGAGTGAGTATGGGAAACTGTGTTAGGGTACATACCTGGTTCTTGAACTTCTGTTACCAGCACCCTTATCCCTACGTTCTCTGGAATTTCAGTTCCTCTACCTACTCCGCAATTCCTCATAGCAGGTCAACTCCATAGCTGAATTTCTCTGTTCCTGTTCCTTTGATGCTTAATAGTATAGGGAGAAAAAAGCATAACCCTGCTTAATTGGCCCTGTCACTGCATATTTATCATTCTCAGCCCCCTTTGTGTCTCCCAGTTGGTCAGCAGTTCTGTTCTGTATCCCATTATGGCTATTCCAAACCTTTACCACATTTCTCAGTTCAACTCCATCTGAACATCCCTCTCACTAGATGATCCAAGCTGCCTCCTTCACCAATACCTCATTAGGGTTTCTAACATATAGGTAAACTGAGGCACAGAAGCTTCAGTAACTTGTCCCAAGTCTCCCTGCTAATAATGGTAGAGCTGGGATTCACACCTTCTTAGTCTGCTATAGACTTTGCCCTATTAACCGCTATACCATATTGCTTCTCTGGTCATAGTATTTTGAATGAGTTCACTAACAATTGGATGGGCTGAAGACTAGAACTAGAAACTTGGTCTACTCCTGACCCACAGCTTTGCCTGTATTTCTGAAGTGACTGATAAAGTTAATCCTTATAATGGGCATCCATAAAATGGAGGCCACCTTAGTAGCCTGGCCCACGTCACAAAACTACACCTAAGCCAGCCTGCACTTATGGGAATGCCTGTCAAGGAAGCCTAACATATGCCAACCGCGATCCTCCAGCATGCTTTAGCTGGCTCCCCTCACCCTAGAAAATAGGAACTGCTGGCTGTGTAAGGAAATCCCCCACCTCCTAGCAATCATGCCTTGTTTCCACACTGCCTCTTCTAATGCTCTGTAAAACTCACACTCGACACAATCCCTTGGGAAGAATGTTCCATGGCTTTTGAAGCACTGAATGCCCCAGTCCCCTGGAGTATTTTCTCTTGAATAAAGGACATCAGGCTCCTTACTCAATTGTTTTAGTTTTGCCACTTGACACTAGGCTTTTACTTTGCTCCACCATCCTATGTGGTGAGAATGATTGCTCCACTGACCCTTCCCTGGCCTCAGCTAGCTTTTCTCCTATATTCCCTATTGCCCTTAAGGACAGTCTTCCAGATAAGAATGAAAGATCAGGAGTTCCTGTTGTGGCGCAGTGGTTAACGAATCTGACTAGGAACCATGAGGTTGCGGGTTCAATCCCTGGCCTCGCTCAGTGGGTTAAGGATCCGGCGTTGCCGTGAGCTATGGTGTAGGTCGCAGACGTGGCTCGGATCCCGTGTTGCTGTGGCTCTGGTGTAGGCCGGTGGCTACAGCTTCAATTAAACCCCTAGCCTGAGAACCTCCATATGCCGCAACTGTGGCCCTAGAAAAGGCAAAAAGACCAAAAAAAAAAAAAGTGCAGGATCACTTAGAATCCTTCTCATACTCTCATAAAACTTTATCCCTTGACTCTGTCGCATCTCATTTTCTACTGTTGCTTCCCTAATTCCTTCATGTAGCCCTTTTTTTCTTCTTCTGCTTTTTAGGGCCACACCTGCAGGCATATGGAAGTTCGCAAGGGTTGAATCGAAGCTATAGCCATTGGCCTATGCCACAGCCACAGCAACACGGGATCTGAGCCACGTTTGCAAACTACGTATACCACAGCTCATGGCAATATGGATCCTTAACCCACTGAGCAAGGCCAGGGATCAAACCCATGTCCTCATGGATACTAGTTGGGTTCATTACCACTGAGCCACAATGGGAACTTTTTATTTTTTTAATGTAGTCCATTTTTTGGCATTAAGAATTCAGTGAGGAATATGGCAGACAAGGCCCCTGTCCTCAAGAAGTCCCCAATGTAGGGAAAGAGATTCTAACCAAGATCTAGATCATGATAAGTGAAAAGAATCGAGTATGAGTGGGAAAAGCAAACTTGGGGTGGAGGGTATGGTGGGTGGCCTGATGGTATTAAAAGTATCTGTGAAGTGGGTTCTCATGAATTTATTATGAAACCAGCCATCCTTGTTGGGTGACTTTGTTTTCTCTTGTAAATTGTCTGTTGGGCGAGGCATAGAGAAGGTAGATGAATGGCTTTCTTCACTTCTTCCTCATCCTCTTAAGCAGGTCACTGCAAAAACCTGCTGAGTGGCCCCTTTACCTCTAGTTCCCACCCGTCTCCAACTCCATGTGGATGGTAGTGTGTTCTCTGTGAACACAGGGGTGTTTCATTGTTGCTCTGACGAGATATCTCTAATGCCCTCTCTGGCTACAGTAGTGGTTTTCAAACCTTGGTCTATCACAATCTCCTGGAGAGTTAACCATGCTGACTGCCGTGTCCTTTCCTGCTCCCAGGTTTCTGATGCCATAGGTCTGGGGTGGGGGCCAAGAATATGCAATTCTAACTAGTTTTCAGTTTATTCTGATGGTCAGGAGACCACACTTTAAAAACCACTGGCTTGAAGAACAGTTGGCTAACTCCCTTGCAGACTAAGTCAGCCTATTTCCAGCTTCACTCCCTCCATCCCATTCATTTAGATAGTGTTCTAGCGGGGCTACTTGCAGCATTTTCAACGCACCAAGTACTGTGTCATCTGTTACTTCTGCTCATGCTGTTTCTCTTGCCTTTAATGCTCTTTTTTCCTCTCCGTGGTGAAATGGAGTCCTGCCTAAGCACAGCCACCTCTGGGAACGCTTCCCTTATTCCACAATTCAAGTACAATTAATGACTGCTTCCTCTGGGCTCCCATAGCACTTTCTTTATATTTCTTTATTTCTCATAACATAATGTGATTTTTATCTATGTCTCTTGCTTTGAGGAACGAGTTTATTCATCACTGTACCTTGGTGACTGGCACAGGTCCTGGTGATAGGGATGGCGTAAACACTGGTAGTTGTGGAAGTCCCAATAAGGGGCCACAGATAACGAGGGAAACCTAGGAGACTCTGGGAGATCACTGTAAGTTAATAACTGCTCAAGAGAACCATCAGAACAAGGTAGGCTTGCTGGATTAGTGGAGGCTTGAGATATACTTCAGGTCATTGGGTGGGAGATGGGGAGAGGCCTGCATTCAGGTTCAGACCAAGGGCAGGAGTTTTAGGACCACCCTTCTGCTGATTTGAATACATACCTTACCAGATACTAAGGAGAAAGAGGCCATCTACTCTTGGATGATAAACTGTAATCCACCAGATTCTGCCTTTCCTGCCTACTTGCATCTCTCACAAGTGTCCTATCTTAATAAATCTATTTCTTGTCTATTACTTTGTCTCTCACTGAATTCATTATGTGTGGAGGCATGAAGAACCTGAATCTCAGTAAGTCTAGACACCAAGTGAGTGATTATAATTTAAAACTGCGGGTTTTAGTCCCAATCTGGGTTTAGGCTGGATTCAAGTCCCAGCATGTAGGTTCAAGTCCCAGTCTGGGTTTAGGCTAGATTCGAGTCCCAGCACATGGGTTTAAGTCCCAGTCTGGGTTTAGGCTGGATTTGAGTCCAAGCACATGGGTTCCAGGCCCAATCTCTGTTCTGGCTAGGTTCAGGCCATTAATGCTGTCAGTTTCACTGGCACATGGCAGATACTCAAGTAATATGGGTTGATAAATGACTGGTTAGGTAGGTAGATGCTTAGAGTGGTCAGAGAAGGCCCCTGAGAGTGATGCTGGAAAGATGTTACTGGAATCTGGGTTTTGTTCATGCAGCCAAAGAATGAACTTTGCAAACACACAGGCAGCAATCAAGCAAAGTCTTTCTTACAGGAAAGCAAATACATCCTAGGCCTGCTGGGAGGGGGGAGAAGGGTCCCTGTTCTCTATTGTCCTATAGGGGTTTTTATCCCTTAAAGATAAGGGGGTACCAACGTCTGATCCAGAAAGATGTGGTGTTCTCCCATTGGCCTTACCCAGTTGCCTATATCAGTCCTTGTCCAATAGGGGTTTTAGGGATGGAAATGTCCTGTAAGTTTTATGGTTTCTTTGTCCCTCTCTTCCCTTAGACTGAGTAACCATTTCTTTCATTCTTTTTTATCAGTTGAGGGTTGGGTTTAGAGATTAAGGTCCATGTGGGCATAGGTACACTTCCTTAGAAAACAAGACCTGTGGGTATATTATTCTCTGGAGCCCTTAAACCACAAATGTTAATCAATAGCCATATCAAAGAATGCATCGAAACCCATGCTCCTACACTGACTACCTGAGTTATTATTCTGCCTCAAGAGCAGTGTCTTAAATAAAAGAGTAGTAAGAATACCTGATAATGAGCCATTAAGTCTTGCTGGCCAGGAGCCTATGTGGCAGGAAATGAAGGTCTCTCAGAAGCCCCCCCCCCAGCCACTGGGCCCCCCAAGACTGGCCAATTGAAGAGAAGAGATCTGTTGATTATGCACAAAGGAAGAGTGTTTGAAAATCCCAGCATAAATTGCCTGGGAATTACAGAAACAAGGAAAACATCACCAGTGAAGGTACAGCAGAATAACCTGGTGAAACCGTTTCTGAACCTGAGGCTCTGAAGGTGTTTATTTCCTTATTCCCTGGATAGGAGCCCTTAACCAGAGGATCTCTCCCTAATCTTCCCTTCCCCCAGCCTAGACCAAAGCCAGTGATGACAGATCCTTATCCTAGGGTCAGCAGGAAAGGTCTGTGCCTCAAGAAACTTAAAAATGCTGCCCAAAACACATGGCATTAACACATGGAGGAGACAGATGGTTTATTTACTAAAACTGATATTTTGCGATTTTCAAGCTTTGTCTCAATTCCATGAGGCATTAAGAATTTTAAAAGAGGAATTCCCTGGTGGCCTGGCAGTAAGGATCTGGCATTGTCACTGCTGTGGCTCAGGTCACTGCTGTGGCACTAATGCAATCCCTGGCCTGGGAATTTCCACATGCTGCCGGCATGCCCACCCCACCCCCCAAAAAATTTTTTTAAGTGATTTCTGTTTCTGGTTTATCTTGTTTAATAAGAGACTAGGTTGCTGTAAGACCACATTCTCGGGCAAAACATCACCTCAGCAATTCTGACAGTATGGTCACAGCCCAGCTACCTGATAACTTTAGAACTGAATAGAAGCTGTGTGTGGCTGAGATTGGCTTCCATCCTCACCCCATGGAAGAGGTGCTGTGCTGGAAAGACCTCATGTGAACTTTGCTCAAGCATAGCTCTGTGGCTCAGAGCAGAGTCCTACCCAGTGCCTAGTGGTCTAGTATATTTCCCCTGTCTGCATATTTATGATTTCTTAGGAATGTCTTGTATTCATCCACAGTAAAGACTTTCTGTGGGAATTACCACAATCTTCTGTCTTTGGGTGGGCTTTAGAAAAATAGTCACTTTTGATCCCTTGAAGTTACCTCCTTTCTTACTTTTTCTTTCTGTCTTTCTTTCTGTTTTTCTTTCTGTCTGTCTTTCTTGCCACACCTGCAGCTTATGGAAGTTCCCAGGCCAGGAGTTGAACTGGAGCTGTAGCTGCCTTCCTATGCCACAAGAGCAGCAACGCTGGATTCAGGCTGTGTCAGAGACCTACACCATAGCTCATGGCAACATAAGCTCACCGCAACTCCGGATCCCCAATCCACTGAGCGAGGCCAGGGATCGAACTTGTATCCTCATGGATCCAAGTTGGTTTTATTAACTGTTGAACCACAAAGGGAACTCCTGAAGTCACCCACTTCTTACTAACACTAGGGTAGGATATCCAGAATTTCAATTCAAGAAGGAGATGAGTTTTTGTATTTAGTGCCCTTTGGGTTCCTACTGAGTCTTTTTTCCCATAATTTCTTGGGAAGGAAGAGTAGAATAGCAAAAAGCATATATATAGAGAGATACTCAGAATAATGAAGAGCAAGATTTAGGAGGGAGAAGACAGACTGAATTCCCAGGAAACAGGACAGAGACAAGAGAAGGAGAGGGAGTGTGGACGATGTACAGGAGGAAGACGGAAGATGTAGTTTGAGGAATTGGAGGTGATTTTGCAGATAACCACCAGCTAATGCAGTAGGTATATCCTCAGGTGGCCATCGGGTAAGAATGCTGAACCCTAACCACTTGATGTAGGTTCCTAGAACTTTGTCCCTTTGGACAAATAATTCACCAAAGAGACCAAGTGTAGTGAGGCAATTAAGTGTTTATTTAAAGAGAGAAGAGAGATAAGATAGGTATGGAGAAAATATAGGCACAGACAGGCTAGGTGGGAGGGGTGTGTGGGAAGGGAGAGAGAAAGACAGAGACAGAGAGAAAGAGGAAGAGAACAACATGTGCTTTGGAGGTCCTTTAAATCACTCACATGGGGGCAGACCTTCCAGGCTTCCTCTGGACAATCATCTTGCTTCGTCTGGCTTCAGCCTGACTCAGGGCCCTGCCCCCAGGATGGATTCTAGCACAGAGGTCTCTGGGAAGTTGACAGGATGTACTGTGAGCTGGTGCCCCTCCCTTCTCTGACCCCTAGGAACCTTCTGTGAGCGCATAGTTCTGGAGGTGTCCTTGACCTAAAGAATGAGAAACAAATGATCTCTACCTTTTGTCCAAGTAGGATGCAGCTTTTATCTTGAAGTTAAAACAGATTATTGTTGCGCAGGCTGGGACCCATCTGTTTCCTGCTTCAGGTACAGTGGAAAGCTGGTAAGAGTCGGGTGATGGGTACAGGGTGCCCATCTGCCGAGTATTTAAGCATCTCAGGCTCTTTGGCACCCGCTTTTTATTTTCTTGTCAAATCCCCACAAAAACCACGTGAGATGTCGCTATCCAAGGCCCCAGAACCCATTTCCAAGATGGCCAAATCTGAGGCACCAACTTTTCCTGGTTCAGGGTGCTCTTCAAACCATGGTCATAAAGGCAATCAAATTTGGATGCCTGTTCACCCGAGTGGGTGTTCAGGAGAGGGTCCTCCATGTGCACAGTTAGGCTGGCGTCCACCCACCTCCCAGTCTCCAAGTGACCTCTGCAGATGGCACTGTTGGAATCTCAGGTGCTCCAAGTCCTTACCTTGGTGTAATTGCAAAAGGAGTAGTGTCTTTTCTTTCTCCTCAGGGGCCCTCACCCAGTAAATGCCCAGATCGTCTCTCTACTATCTCAGGTGCTCCTGATATGACTGTAAACCCTGTCTCGGGCTCATTGCCTCATCAATGAAATTATTTACCAACACAGCTCAAAAACTGCTAACAGCTCCCAAATAACCAGCTGTTTGGATTCTACCCCTACTTTCTCTTGTCTGTCATTTTCATTTTTAGCCCTTTGTCAAACTTGGTTCTCTGCTGCTTCTACCCCCAGAATGAATTTCTAACATTCTCTCCAGCACCCATTTCCTACCTCCACTGTGCTGGGCCAAGTCCTCCCAGTCTTTTGTGAAACCTTCCATTGACCTTGTAAATGTCCCCCTGCCTGTGTCCTCTCTATTCATTTTACAGGTTTTCTGCCAGATTAATCCTCCCTAAGCACACTGTGGGTTTTGCTTTATGTTTCATATTGTGATCAGTGACCTGATCACAATAGGAAATTCCAACTCCATGGTCTGGCCTTCATGGCCCAACATTATTCCACCTTATTTTCCAGGATCCCCCACTCAAGACTCTCAATTCCAGAACACATCCAGGACTTTTCTCACTTCTGTGCCGTCATTTGCACAGTTCTCTCTGCTTGGAAGTCATTTCCCCTCATCTCCAGAGGTCAAAATCCACTCATGAATCAAAGTCTGGTTCAAGTACCAGTTATCACAAAAGTCCTTCCGTTAAAGTCCTCCTCCCCATCCTTCTGCCTGAAGTGATCATCTCCCACCCATGTGAACTCCCATCCCATTGCATTAAATTCTTTTAGTGAGGCTTACATTGTAAAATGTGTGTTAGAAATATTTAGGTAATAAGTGCCCCTGTTATGTACCCTTCTAGGAATCTGCTTTGTAGAATTGACCAGGTAATGTGTGCCTTCCATGTTCTCTCCACATTTCTGAGTTAATGGGAAAATGCTCATCAGAGCTATGGTTAAAAGAAGTAATTACTATAAAATACTATTGATCATATATCCAAAATAAAGTGTGTAACAGTGTAAGACACTGGAGTATAACAGGGACTCAATGAATATTCATTGAATTAATGAATGGATAAAATAAAGCAAATTAAAATTTCTTGAATTCAGCCTTAAAAAAACCCCCAAAGCCTGACATTACTCATAACCATTACCACTTCATACACTCCCTGGGCTTATCCATGGGTCCTCCAGTATTCTAGAAGATCATGTGCTCTTCCAGTTTTCTGGGGTTATGTCTTCATGTATTCAGTCTTGGACCCATGGTGGCTTTGCTTCCTCAGAGTGAGTCCCTGCTTGACTAGAGGCCTCTAGGAAAACAAGAAGTGTGGCTGGTTATGAAATTCTTAAGTCACATTTTCTTTAGAATTTTGTCCATCTTATTTCACTAGTTCATATTTAGTGAAATATGTTGTTAGAAAGAAGTCAGAGTCAACATAAAATTTTATTCTTTGTTTCTCACAGCTAGACTATCTATAGAATATATTTTTTTAATCTTTGTAGTTCAGCAGCCATCCCAGTGTTTAATCAGGTTTGCTTTGGAGTGGGTATGTCTTTTTATCTGCAGCACAATTCTTTAATCCAGGATTTTTTTTCTTCTTTTATATCTTTGATGGTTTTTATTCCATTTTTTTTGTCCTATCTTCTTTTTCAGGAACACCAGTTATAGGGAGATCAGATTTCCTTTGGTTTCTAATTGATCATCCTCCTTATAATCATGTTAATATCATTGTTTTTATCTTGTCTTATGTCATTTTAAGCCTCTCCACTATATCCCTAACTCTGTTTTCAGTTGTGTTTATTTCATATATGGGCTTTTAATGAGGCTTTCATTTGTCATGTTTCTGCTTTGCCTTTGCATTTCTTTCTTGAGCACTGCAAACTTTTTTATCTTATATAAGCTCAATAGTAATCACCTATTTTATTTTTAATGACTTTTTTCCATTATTAATAACCTATTTTAAATCCTATATCTCTTCTTTGAACCCTTTATACAGCTCTCTAATATTTTTGTGTCTGTTGAGATTTATTTGTCTGAACAATGTTATTGTGTTCTTTTTATGTTAAATGGTCTTCATTTCATTCGTCCTTTTTTTTTGTCCTTTTGTGGGGTTTTTAGTGTTTGTTTTCATTGTTTTATAGCTTCTATGCATAGGTCTTAAATTGATGCATTTCTGATTATTTTCTTTGATTTGGGCCACTAGTTTCAAAAGGATATTTCAGAGTAGAGTGAAAAAGAGCTTTTAGGTTGGAGCATTCTATAGTTTTGGTGGAGACTTGTCTTAAACACCTTTATGTTATGTTTTGTGTTTGTTTATCTTACACTCAGGGATTGGACTTTAATTTTTTGTCCTTCAGAAAGCTGATGTGATTCTTAGCAGAACCTCTCAGTTGACAGGTTGTCAATGTCATGATCTGAGGATTGCTGTCTCTTACCCATCTACCACCTTGTTCTTCTCTGATGGCCCCAGTCAACTAGAGGGTTATACTGTGGATCATGGAAAGAGCCACTCAGCTTTGCTTCCTTTTCACATTCCCCTCCCTGCATATCTGTAGTGATTTGACCTGCTTCTCTCTTTTAAATTTTTTTTATTAAAGTATAGTTAATTTACAATATTGTGCCAATTTCTACTATATAGCATACTGAACCAGTCCTACATATATATACATTCTTTTTCTCATACTATCTTCATCATGTTCTATCACAAGATACTGGATATATTTCCCTATGTTATACAGTAGGACCTCATTGCTTATCCATTGTAAATATAATAGTCTGCATCTACTAATCCCAATCTCCCAGTCCATCCCATTCCCTCCCTTCTCTCCCTTGCCAGCCACAACTCTGTTCTTTATGTCTATGAGTCTGTCTCTGTTTTGTAGATAGGTTCCCTTGTGCCACATTTAGATTCCACAGTATATCATATGGTATTTCTTTCTCTCTTTGACTTACTTCACTTAATATGAGACCCTCTAGTTTCATCCATGTTGCTGCAAATAGCATTAGTTCATTCTTTTTATGGCTGAGTTGTATTCCATTGTGCATATGTACCCATCTTCTTAATCCATTCCTCTATCAATGGACATTTAGGTTGCTTCCATGTCTTGGGCATTGTGAATAGTGCTGCAGTGAACATAGGGATGCATGTATCTTTTTGAATTATAGTTTTGCTGATGCTCCCAGATCTCATTGCTTCAAAAAAATGAGTTTTCACCAGGTCTTTGCTCTCTGTCTCTTGCTGTCAGTGAGATCTGCTTGCTTCCTGCTTGAGTTTTGAGAAGATGTATTCATTCTCACACATACAGATTTTGCAGTATTAGTCAGTTATGCCTTATAGTTGGGGTAGTATTACCATATCTAGTTAAATAGACTTTTTTTCCTTGATTGTTTTTTTGTGTAGTATTTGAGAGAATAACGTGGAAATACCTTTACATTTTTGCTCAAATGACAAGAAAGCCATATGTGGCTAATAAAAATATTCTGTGATTTGCATAACACTAAAGTAATGGGTATTTATTGGCATTATGAGTTGTCTGTGTAATTCTTTGGAACCCTTCTCATATGAAATAATTTGTTAATGATTTTTATTTTTTCATTATAGTTATAGCATTCTGTCAATTTCTACTGTACAGCAAAGTGACCTAATCATGCATATGTATATATATTCTTTTTCTCACATTATCCTCCATCATGCCACATAGCAAGTGACTAGATATAGTTCCCAGTGCTATACAGCAGGATCTCATTGCTTATCCACTCCAAATGCAATAGTTTTCATCTATTAATCCCAAGCTTTCAGTCCATCCTACTCCTTCCTCCTACCCCTTGGCAACCATAATCTGTTCTCCAAGTCACAAGTTTCTTTGCTGTGGAAATGTTTATTTGTGCCATATATTAGATTCCAGGTATGTAATATCAGATGGTATTTGTCTTTCACTCTCTGACTTATTCACTTAGTATGAGAGTCTCTAATTCCATTCATGTCATTGCAAGTGCTATTATTTTGTTCTTTTTTATGGTTAAATAGTATTCCATTGCATATATGTACCACATCTTCTTGATCCATTCATCTGTTGATAGACATTTAGGTTGTTTCCATGTCTTGGCTATTGTGAATACTGCTGCAGTGACCATATGGGTGCATGCAGCTTTTTCAAGGAAAGTTTTGTCTGGATATATGCCCAAGAGTCGGATTGCTGGGTCATATGGTAGTTCTATAGTTTTATGAGGTACCTCCATACCTGGTTGTACCATCAGGTGAAATAATTGATGGGAAACAACTTTAAAAGTATTAGACAGTATTTAAGTACAATGTGGTAATACTCCTTATGGAACAGAGTTTACATCAATCTGGGTTATCTTAAGAAATTTACCAGTTGGAATACCTGGAGGCCTTTTTATTGATTTGGCTTCAAATATTTGTACTTATTTTTTTTTCACAAGGAAACTACATAGTGTTCTTCAAGCAGGGGAAAGTATCAGGTGTTGCAGAAATAAGAGATAAGGACTTGTTGCTTTAAAATAATACTCCATCAGACCAAATAGCATAGTAATATCATAGTAAATAATGAGTTAATTGTCAGGTTCTCTGACTTTCTGAATGAAGCTTGAGCCATGTGTGTGGTGTTTGGGTCACTAAAGGAGGACAACTGTGTAGCACACATGTTGCTGCTCTCCTCTTGCTGAGCCCTGGACTGAGTGCTAATTTATCATCTTACACTTTACACTGAGATCAAATGTGGCCTAAGAATGCTTGCCATCACAAAACCTAAAGCATCTCTTACTATGAATGTATTCAATATGGCATGACAAAAGCTGTCTGCTTACCACCCCAGATTTAACTCACTGCTGGGCTTCTTAATTTGATGATGTTTTGTAAATGATGAGCAGGCAGAAATGTGAAATTATGTGAAGAAAATGAGATTTCCTAACTATCAGAAAACACACTATATGCTTGTTTTCTGTGATGTTTGGGTAGGGTGATTGAAATTCAGTTCAATCACTTATTGATGCCTATTCTGGGTGCTATCTGAACTGGAGTAAGGAGATGAATAAAATGTAGGCCCAGTCTTCAAGAAGTTAGTCAAATAGTCCAAATATCTATTAAACACTTCATCTTTCAGACACAATGCCTGGTGCTTGGGTCACGACAGTAAAAAAAAAACAAAACAAAACACTGACCTTACACTTATGAAATATGGAGTCTAGAATGGAAGATGCAAAATCAAAACAAAAACGGTTAACTAATTAGAAGTACATAAAGTGCTTTGAAGTTGTAGAAGGGAGCTTCTATTAGTATTTGATAGTGGGCTCCAAGTTTGTCCTGGGTGAAGGGGTTTGCCATCTAGTAATAGAAATAGCCACAGAAGCAAGCAAATAGAACTTGATATGGCACAAACAATAGAAGAACTATGTACAAAGAGCAGAAGCAGTGACAAAGACATAATGATTAATTCTGTTTTGTAGTGAATACCTGAGGGAGGTTGTAATGAATGAATAGGATGTCAGTGGGCAGATACAGAGAGAGAGGCTTGCTGATGGAGGAGATAGCTGGAATTCAAAAGCAAAGGAGAGTCATTGCCTAGTATTTGCAGAGAACTGTAACTGATTCAAGTCATAGACTTTAGGACAGTAAAGATTCCTATATGACATATAAAGAAACTTTAGTTTTTTTTGCTTTTTTTTTTTTTTTTGATTGATAAGACTGACATTGGCATGGTCCCATTTGGTGGTAGTATTGAGGATAGATTGATGGGTGAAATGCAGCCTGGAGATAAGGAACCCCAATAGGAGTTTATGATACCATGTGAGGGAGCCAACGAGGACTATTATAATGACAAATTTGAAACTCCCAAATCAAAATACCCAATCCAATTTACACTTTTTAGTTCCTACGTTACTTGTTTTTTTTTCTGATAATGGAGAAGAAAAGGGGAGAACACATTTGAGAAATACTTAGGAGATAAAATTCACAGGACTTGTTAATTGTTAGGTCATGATCCCTGAAAGAGAAGAGGAGTGATTAAGTATATGGAGGTTTTACTAAGTAAGATGCAGATTGTAGGAGATCAGGGCTAAAAATCCTTGAGTTCAGTCTTGGATTTATGAAATCTAGATGCCTATGAATGTTCAAGAAATATATCCTAAGGGCTGTGTGGATATGTGGATCTAAATTGAAAAGAGTTGTCAATCCTGAAGATACAGATTTCAGCATTGTTAGCATTTTATGATGGTTAAAACCAGGGGAATAAATGAAATTACCCAGCAAGAGCATGTATAGTAAAAAGAGAATCCTAGAAGAGAGCCCTGGAGAACATCAACATTTACATAGTTTGCAGAATAATGGAATCCAAATCAGGCTGCAAAGGAATAGTCTGAAATATAAGAGGAAAATCAAGATAGTGAGGTCATAAAAGTCAAGTTTAATGAAATTTAAAGAAGGTGGTTTCTGTAACAGAGAAATGAAGTAGAGGCATAAAAATGTTGGGTTTGGCATTTAGGAGGTCACTGCTGACATTTGATGAAAAGAGCTTCAGTAGAGATGGAAAAAGAAGGCAGACGGCAATTGCTGAAGAGAAAATTACAACATATAGAGTACTCTTTAGATTGGATGAAAAAAAGGGGAAGAGAAGTTAGGAAAATAGTCTGAAAGGGATACAAGAGGGCTTCTTCATAAAGTGAGGGAAGATTGACTCCTAGGAAGAAAAAGTCAGTGGAGCAGAGAGCAAGATGGGAGATGATAGGGCCAGAATTCTGGCCATCATATTAGTTTGGATCTCTTTAGAAACATGCTGAGGCAAGAGGGCAAGTAGTTTCTTCAGAAAGTGCAGGAAATAACAGTAACAATGTAGAAAAGTGGGACAGGGAAGGAAGACAGCCAATCAAGGATAAACTCCCAAGCCAGCTACCACTGTTGGTGATTGGCGATTAACCCCATGGCCAAAGTCTGGGAAACAGTGTGAAGTGCATGCCATAGCATTTTCTCATCCAAGGGGTGAGGGAAGCTGGGGCATTTTATTCCTTTTATCATCAGACATTGGTTAGGAATTGCTGCTTCCAGGAGTTTTAATTCCCTGCCACTTCTAGCCTGCATTGCAGGTGGCTGAGCAATTATCTTCTGCTTCAGGTTAAATTTCCCCAGGTAAAGAGATGTTGTCTGTACTGGAGAGGTGGGAGTTGGGCCAGATCAACTGAAATAGCAAGGGTCGAGGGATATGTGCCGGGCACCAACAGCTTCTCCTACAACTTGGAAGACTGGCTTCTGATGAGTGGTTGAAATCATGGGCTTGAATGGATTCTCCATTACAATTTAGGTAATTGGCGTGTGTATGCTAAATTTAGTTAATATTTTCATCATATATCCATTTTGAGGGTTAAAATTATGTTTAAGTAGGAATCTATAAGGTTAAATCCCTTTTTCCCCTCTTACATATTATAATTGATAATCTTGATGTATGACTCCATTTTCAGTGCATAGAAGTAAATGTTGATTTCTTGTAATTGATCTTGCAAGAACATCTGGAAACGGAATTTTAGTATGAAAAATCTAGTCTGTGACTAAGTACATGGAAATTAAAAATCATCTATGAGGTGGGGTGGTATTTATAAGGAGAAAGGTTAAAGGTGTATAATCTCCACTGAATTAATATCCTTAAGATAAGACATGCAATATTTGGCCTCTTTTTATTATAGAGACATATATAGACACTGACCTCAGATTTATTTTATTTAGAGTTGTCTCATTGTGGAAGATATGAGTGGTAGTTTAGGCTGTAGTAATATGTTTCTTCTGGATTTTCTTCTCTGGGATTTGAATCAAACTGAAAATGATTTTTCCCCTGCATAATAATACTAATCACTTTATTTCCCCTTTAATGTGTGAATCTAGTTAGTAAATATGAGAAGAAACAGCTAAAATGTTTCAAAGTAATTGCCTCTCAAGGGTGGGATGTTGGGGTGAAGAAAGGCCAGACGGGAGACTGCTAATGGGGTCATAAGCTTGTAGTTTTATTTGGCCTTTTAAACTTGGCACACATATTTATTTCTTCATAGAAACTTTAAAAATGTTTTGTGGAACAAATAGGTAAAAGAAACGAATGGGAAGAGATGGTGAAGCAGAACGATAGTGAAAAAGAACAAGGTTCTGGAAGGTGAGGATGATAAAATGGCCACTTCCATGCACAAGATTAAAGGAACATCATGCCTAACACTTCCACAGAGAGGAAGAGTGTGAAAGAGGGCATTGATGGGGACTGAGCTTGTTGAAATGAACAGGCATGGTAATCCAAGCTGTGGGTTTATATTTAGCCTTTATATCTCACTTTCCAGGGACTGAGACCCAGAGGGCCAGACCCTTAAGACTGTAACTTAAGACCTGTGTGCAAAGAGGAGCTATTTTGCTTCTTGTGACATGATGGTACAAAAAAAAAAAAAAAAAAAATGCAGGTCTTTCTGTGCTAAGAAGAGTGTGGTGGTAGTGATAGCATAACCCATAAGGAATAGAAAGTTGGTGCAAGGGTACTAAGCATCAATGAAAAGGTCTCCTGTGAGCCGTTGGGATTCCTAAAGTGCGTAAGTGCATGCCTGGGGAGAGCATGAACATTCTAGAAATCAGCAGAACAAGGACAGAGCCATTTATTACCCTCTAGGCAGTTGTGAGTAGTTTCTCTCTGTCACTAAAGCAGCAGTGTTGCATCTGAGGACTGGCTTGAGAACTGCTTCTGCTCAGTTGCTATGTGATACTGAAAAGGTACTCAGCTTTCTGCTCCTTTTTTTTTTTTTCCCCTAAAAATGTAGGGTGGTAATCTCCACTTCCATAGATGATTGTGGGGATCATATGAAGACATCTATTCAAAAGGCTGCCTAGCTGATGACATCAAGTGCTGATTTGTACATTTTGCTCTTTGTTTTGGGGGCATTTGGTACTTTACTACTCTTTAATCAAAACTTTACCATGGAATTTGGGTCTTCAGACTTTTGTGCAAAAATAGGTATTATAAATTCCATGATGTAGTATGCATGACAAATATGAGAATTTAAAATAGGGCCTTTAAGAACTGTCCTGCACTGTTAGTGGGAATGGAAATTGGCAAAACCACTATAGAGAACAGGATGGAGGTTCCTTAAAAAACTAAACATATACATACCATATGATCTAGCATTCCTACTCCTGGTTTTCCAGAGAAAACCATATTCAAAAAGATACACGCACCCTAATGTGCATTGCAGCACTATTTACAATTGCCAAGATATAGAAGCAACCTAAATGTCCATCAACAGAGGAGAGGATAATGAAGATATGTGTGTACACACACACACACACACACACACACACACACAATGGAGTATTAATCAGCTATAAAAAATGAATGAAATAATGCCACTTGCAGCAACGTGGATGGACCTAGAGATTATCATACTAAGTGTGGTAAGTCAGACAAAGACAAATATCATACCACGTACATGCAGAATCTAATCAAAATGATAAAAAAACCTTATTTATAAACAGAAATAAACTCAGTTTTCAAAACCAAACTTATGATTCCTATAGGGAAGCCATAGGGAGAAGGGAGGAATTAAGAGGCTGGAAATAACATACACACTACTGTATAAATAGATGATTAACAAGAACCTATGTATAGCACAGGGAAATCTACTCAGTAGTTTAAAGACTGAATATATGTATGTGTATAACTGATTCACTTCACTGTACACCTGAAACTAACACAACATTGTAAGTCGGCTATCCTCCAATAATTTTTTTTTAAAAATGCTGAAAGAAAAACACATAATAATTAAGAGGCTGTTGAAACAATTGCTTATTTAATGTGGATCAAACCAAGATCAACAAAGAGCTCGGGTTTCTTGGAGAGCATAAAATTGGAGAAATTCCTAGATAAAAGGCTTATAATCCAATTAGCCATCAGGAGTTGATAAATATTTATGCAAAAATCACAGGACTGGAAAGAATTTCCAGTTACATGCAAATATGATTTCTTTAAAAAAGTCCTTAACTTCCTTGTTCACTTTAACCTCTTATGTGCATTTAAAATGTCATTGAAATATTAAAAAATTTTTAACCACTTCAGTGTGACAAGTTGTCCGTAGCTGGATGGTTTCACTGGATATAAAACATTATTCCCCTTCAGCTATTAACGCTGTCCTTGAAAAAGAATCTCTCTCAATTTCCTTCCAAAATCACTTGTGCTTCAATGAATAGCATTAAACCACTTTGCTTTTGGTAATGTCACTTCATCGGAATGATTTTTTGCCCTTGACCTACAAGAGATACTAGTGGGAAGTTCTTAACTGAATTATGTTGTCAGCTGACTATGATTTCTTGATCATCAGAGCTGCTAATAAATGTAACAAACTATGTTTTTGTTTACTGGAGATGTTCAAATACAAGCTCAATATATGGGAATTAACCTTAGCTCACTTACCCCCAAGATGTTCTGACCCTAGGAAACTATAGAAAAGTATTGGGACACGCCTTAGATGGATGTATCAGGTTATTGGCCACTTGACCACAAACTTGCAAATAAGCAAAACTGTCTACTGATGTCAAGGCAGAGAACGGTAGCAAGTCATTAGGGTTACTTCTGTATTTTACTCTCTGTCCCCACATACCTTGTAGACCGCATGAATAAACTAGGTTTGTATCTTTGCACTAAAACTTACTTGTGACGTTGACCAAGTTATATACATTGTTCTAAACTTCAGTTTCCTTATCTGTAAAATGTGAATGTTAATGAGAGTGCTTGCTCTCTAAGATGATTATGGGAATTCTTGAGGCAATGCTGCAGAGCTTAGAACAGCCTTGTGCACAGAAGTCATTTATATTATGTTATTTATTAAAAGGAGAAAATAATGTCTCATAAGGGGATTTTTGCCAATCCCCAGAACTATTCATCTCTCTGGAAAGTTACTACCTTATTTCAAATGGTGGAAAATTCCTTTCTGAAATTCTAAACATGGGATGGGTTCTTGGGTTAGATGACACATGAGATGGTTCCCTACTCCAAGACTGCATTATTTTGCATATTTTATTTGTAGTATTCACTTAGAGTAAATATTTTAATATTTATACTCCCCAGATATCCAGAGCCTGGCTATCCTGGGTAGATGTTGTGTAGGGCGAGGAATTAGCCAGGTGGAGTGGACTTTAGTGGACTCCGGAGTCCTGCTGACCTACTATGTCCTAGCTTCACTTATTAGACTGGTATCTACTGAGGCAAGTTACTTAACTTCTCTGAGCCTTGGTATCCACAACTATAAAATGAGGATGAAAGAATATTGAGAATGTCTGGAATGAAGATGTAATGAGCTAGTCCCTGTTAGAGCATCTAGTACTGGTTAGCCAGGAAATGATCTTTCTGTTGGCTGCAGTTTTCACTTTTTAGTCAGGTGTGTCTACATAATTAAGTACAACCTGCCAGTGTTTTATCTCCACCCCCTAAACAGACTATCTTCTGCCTTGCTCTTATTCTGTCCCAAATGTTAGGATGTAAAATTTTTGGGTTACACCCAACTTTTGTTAATATAAAGGACTTAAATAAAATGCTTTGATTAGAAACAGTGTTGGCTCATCCACAAATTGTGACAAAAGTGCCTGGCTTCCCAGGGGCAAAGTAAGTGATTTTGTGACTGGCTTTATTTACTTAGGGAAGAACTTGTTACTTTTGTGCCATCGGCTTATGCAAAAATCATAGTTTCTGCAGCTGTCTCTTCCCCCTTTTTAGAGCAGTTCTGCAGAGATCTTAGTGTGATGTGCTGAACTCAAGGGAATTGGATTTATTAGTTCATTAAGTTTAGGGCATTCTAGCTTCAACCTCACCGTCGCTTTTGATATTTGATTTTTTTAGGGGCTTCTAATATCTTCAGTATTTGACCTAACACTTTGCCAGCATTGACCCATCACTAAGCTCTACACGCTATGTTTTTATTTCCTAGGCTGGCCAGATGGGTTTGCTCCGTGTTGTAGAGAATGTGGTTAATTAAGAGCTTCAGGCAGAACCCACAAGAGCTTTTTAATTTTTCTGTCTGTCTGGTTCATCGCTCCCCTTATCTCATTACTATATTTCTCCTCCGATCTCAAGAATGAATTTCCTCTTTACAAAGCCCTGCTGGCTGAAATGTAGCCTGCATACTGCTACCTGCTTGACTGCCCTGTGGTTTCTCTGTGAGGGGAAAAAAAAAACCTGTGAAATTAACTCATATTCATCTGAAGCTTTACTGAAAATAGATGTGAAAAAATTAGGTATCCTGGGAATTAGCCAAAGCTCAGTAATTAATAATCTTTTTATCTGGGTGAATAAGGAGAATGTTTAATAAGTATTGCTAACTACTCTACAAACAGTCCCTTATTAAGTTGAAACAGTAGAGCAATGTTTCTGTAATCAGTGATGTCTAACACTGAAGGACAAAAGTAGAAAACTGAACTGTAAGTGAGTAGTGTAATGAGCTTTCATTCAACACATGTTTACAGAATACCTGGTATATGCTGACCACTACACACATGTCATTACCCTTGATGACACTTATCTCACTATTAATTATAGCAACATCTAGGAATAGGAAACACAGCAAATCACAGGGACTTAACCTAATTTACTTACTTGGTTCCTGGTGACCTGGGTCCAGATCCACACCTATCAGACTCTAAAACTTGTGCTCAAGTCCATGCAACTTGAGTTTTTTTTTTTCTTCTAGGTACAAAGGGATACTTACTCATGTAATAGGATTGATGCTCACCAGGGAAGGAGATCCCCATTCTGGTGGCATTCTAGTGATATTAGGCTGCTGTGTAGGTTGCTGGCTAACCTGCCCAGGTTTCACTCTGTAGGTTACATGCCAGCGAAGTGCAGAGAGAAAGGAGGACCCTTGGTAAGAACACAGGTACAGGCGTTCACTAGATCCCAAGGCATGTTTATTGATACAGAATGTCAGTCAGCATGTACTTTTGAGGCGGTAATTTGCTTTCTTAATCAGTTCTAGGTGGGGCCGGAAAATAACATCCAAGTTCCCAATTTTACAGTCCTCTAAAATATGGCATTTCAGTGAGATGGAGAAAAGAATGAGAGGGCTCCTAAAGACAGTCATTGCAGATTTTTGGTCCACAACTTGTAGAAGTTCTTTTAAAATTAGAGAAAACTTGAGGCTTGCTTCAGGGAATCACAATCCTGGATGTTTACTGGACTCTTCAAAAGAATCACTGCATCAGAGAGCAAACTGACTATCCACTAACAGGCTTGGAACCAGAGATGTAGATTAAGACTTTTGCTTCCTTGTTCAGTTTTCTGGAGAAGAAATTGATGTAGCAACTGAATACACAAACTTTAGGGTCAAATGCCTAGGTTATAAATCCCAGCTCAGACATTTACCCCCTGTGTGATCCTGGGCACTCTGCTTAAGTTCTCCATAGCTGTCTTCTTCCCAAAATACATAGACCCAATTCATAATTGGATCTATTTCATAGGGTGGTTATGAGTATTAAATAAGTAAATGCTAAATAAATTTTGCTGTTACTTTCATCCCTTTGATCCTGGCCTTTTGATACCTTTAGAAATATTTTCACTAAAAATGGAAAGGCAAAAAAAGGAAGGGAAACTCAAGATACTGAGTGATTTTTTTTTTTTTTAACGTAAACTTAGCAAAAGGACAAGGGTAACTGTTGATCTGAAATTGGATCTATAGGTGAAGTTCATTTTTCTTCTAATATGAATATTCATGAATTGACTCTGGTTTAATCACAGAGTCTTCTGAGAAGATCTGACAGTGTTAAGTGCCCAGCATTTGCTTGACTGGCCACTCGATGCCTGGCTAGGCACTGTTGTAGTGGTGGGTGACATGAGAGGAGTTAGAACTGAGGCCAGTTGGTAGTCACCTCTGCACAGTTCTCTCTGGAATAATCATGGATACTTAACATAAACTGTCACTTAGTACTGGGCTAGATGCCGTGAGGGACCCGAAAACCTAAAGGGCAGATCACGCATGGGGTTTATAGTCTAGAAGGAAAGATAACCCATTTGCCCATAGAAAGTTAACTAAGATCTTTGCAGTTTGAAAGGTGAAAATTAGAATACATAGGGGACCATGGACTGGGAAGGGGCTAAGACATTGCCTTATGCCATCCTAATGCCACTGATGTCCAGCATTGCCTGTGACTAAACACCAAATCAATGGCTCAGGTAAGTAAATGTGCACAGCTTATGGGCAGATCAGAGCATGACTGTTTGAGGCAGAAATGGAATTGTGTCCCAAAGGATATGTAGGAGTTGGAAAGGCAAGAAGAAAATAAGGCAGGACATTTGTGTATGTTAAAGGATCCCAACTTACTTGAGGAATTAACGTACGATAAGATCCTGCTTTTGTTTAAGCACAGCATTTTCAAAGGACATATTGTGAGGTGATTATCAATACTAGTCTCTTCTATACTGCGCCTGGTTCTGAGCCAGATGAAGGATGAGAAGACATGATGGGGATTCCTGAGGGAAGATTGAAGGGGACGATGCAGTTGATTTAACAGGAGCATGAACAGAAAGCCGTTCATCACTGCAAGTCAGAGACAGCACAAGTAAGATGTTTTAGTTTGAGGGGTTGAAGTAAATAAGAAAAGACATTTTAATCCTCCCACCCCTTGAATCAATTACTAAATATTAGTTGCTTTTCTAATCTTTTTAATTCACTGGTCTGTCTGTCTCTATTGCTTTGGCCTTAACCCAAGCCACAGTAATTGCAGGGCCCTTCCAGGCCACCTCACCAAATCCATTCTTGTCACTCTCCCAAACCACTCTATACCCTCAACATTCTTTAGTAAAAGCAAATCGGGGCATAGCAGTTCCCTAAAGCCTTTCAATAGTTTACTACAGTTCTTAGAATTAATTCCAGATTTTTCAGCATGGCCCAGCTGGCCCTGCATGGTGGGCGCTCTCTTCCCAAGCCCTGCTTTGTATCCCATTGCCCATGCTTTTTATGTGGCAGCCATATGGTCATGATGGCCATGCTTTCTGTCATTCCAGGAACTTCCCATGTGCGGTTCCCTTTGACAGGATTAGTTCCCAGTGCTTTTATGAATCCAA
This sequence comes from Catagonus wagneri, assembly GCA_004024745.2. Classification (NCBI taxonomy): domain Eukaryota; kingdom Metazoa; phylum Chordata; class Mammalia; order Artiodactyla; family Tayassuidae; genus Catagonus; species Catagonus wagneri. Next base: position 30,810,901 of record PVHT021183634.1, on the reverse strand, counting down.
AGATTGCTTCTTCAGGGAACACTTTCTTGGCCCCCTGGGAAAGAACCATTTTTTTATCTTGGTTATTATTTAATGTCATTCTTTCCAGGAGACATTTGGGGGTACAACTGGTGAGCAAAATGGCAAAGATTTGTGAAATGTACACTCTGGCCATTGGAGAAAGATAATAAAAATAATAATTCATTGTATTAGATGATAAGTGGCATAAGTAAAATACAAAGTAGACCAGAATAAGGAGGATCAGGACTGCTAGATGAGGGAAGCTGGTTACAATATTGAAAAGAATGGCAGTGTATCTCCATACCATATGGAAATTAACTAAGGAAGTATTATAGTCTTAAATGTAAAAAGTAAAACTATAACCCTGTATAAAGTCTGGCATGGAAGTAAGCTCACAACACATATTTATCAAGGAGACTAGTGGACAATATTATCTTTATTATACTCATTCACACTTCTGCATTTGGATCAGTCCTAGAGTATATGCAGTCCTCCCTCAGTTGCCCAGCAGGGCAGGCAAACCACGGCTTATGCCAGTGTTGCCTAATCCTTCTCTGAAATCTCCCATGGTGAAAGGGAATTCCTTCCACTGCTTTTTTCTGTCTCTTGTGAGACCCCAACAGGGTCCAACAGAGCTGATTAATTACTCTGTCATGAGGGCAGAGGGACTTCCTGGCTGTGATTTCTGAGGGCGCCTGAGGAATAAGGATCTATTGACAAAACCAGAATCGCTCTGTGCCAGTGGATTGACATGAGGATAGATTTGGTATCTCAACTCATGCATGTCTCTGTCTGTCTCTGCCCTCAACCCCCAACCCCCACCCCCACATGCTCACGTGCATTCTCTTTCTCTCTCTCCTTGTCTTCTCTTCTGAAAAACAAGCAGCTTGGCTCCTAGGCAGCTTAGCTTTAAATTGGAAAATGCAGCCTTGCTTGGCAGTACAGCAGTATCACAGCCTCCCCACTGCTCAGAACAGCTTGTGACACACATCCCTGCAGGCAAGACGGTACAGGGCTGGCTAATATCCTGGAACCACCACCCCCAATAGGACTGTGCTTTGCACCATCTTTCCAGTTCTAGTCTGTGGGGTATATCCTCTCCTCTCCAGCAGTTTCTCACCCTGGACTTGAACTTTTGCTTCTTTTCCCACCATTTAATTAGCGATCCTGTCTCTTTTATCTTTAGAAACCCACTGTGGCCCTGGGGATGTGAATCAAAACAGAATTCAAAGGGAAATAGAGGAACCAATGACTTGGAAGTCAGAAAGAGTGCTCTAGTCCCTCTGACCTTCATAACCTATTAAATTCCCTTCTAGGCCACTTTACAGTGGCCCCCATTCAAATAGGGGCTTCTATTTACCTCTCTTCCCTGTTCATTTCAAAAATTTAAAAAGAAACTGGACTGAAGCCAGTTCCTGCATAGTTCTGATTATATCTCACCTGGATGATAGTGACTCCTCATAATTCCTACTAAATTCAGTGTTTCCCCACCAACACCCATCTTACTTTCTATAAAAGCCAAAGCAAATGGAGAGAATCTAAAATCTTTAGCTCGGAAGTTCCCATTGTGGCACAGCAGAAATGAATCAGACTAGTATCCATGAGGATGTCGCTCAGTGGGTCGGGGATCCCGTGTTGTCCCGAGCTGTGCTGTAGGTCGCAGACACGGCTCAGATCCTGCATTGCTGTGGCTGTGGTGTAGGCTGGCGGCTGTAGCTCCAATTTGACACCTAGCCTGGAACTTACGTATGCCGCAGTTGCAGCCCCAAAAAGCAAAAAAATAAAATAAAATAAAATAAAATCTTTAGCTTGGATTCCACCTCCCAGTCCCAGTCTTATATTGCTCCCCATGCTATTTTTATCTCCTATGTGTTGGCCAAACTTATCTAACCATAATTCCATACCATAGATACTGTCTGGGCTGTTCTACTCCTACTTTGCTCATTCCATTCCTAATGCCTAGAAACTCATCTCTCTCCTGACGTGTTCAAAACTCACCTGTCCTCATTGATTCACTTCAGATAACACCTATGGAAACCGTGCCTCCTTCCTATAAATTCTGATCATCTATATTATCTTAAAATGGACTCTGCGTTTGTCTGCATTTGTACACTTACTAGGTTATAAGCTACTGGCTGTCAATGACTGACTCATATTTGCATCACTCAAAGACTAAGGCCTTGCACCTAGTAGGTACTTTAAAGCCTCATTGATGGATGAATGGACAGAATGGCACCCCTTCTCAATGCTTGTCTTCAAAATAGTTTTGTAAAAGGCATTAGGGTCAGAGGTACATCAGAGCCTTTCTGAAATATGGCTCATTTTAGACTAGACTTTAACATAGCACAAGTTTATTCAAATCTTATCATTTTCACTGGAACGAGGTAAGAGACCACAAGAAGATAATTCTTTACCTTTCACATAGTCAGTCCTATAACATAGATTATGAGAACATCATTATAAACTTTGTTAATTGCAGGTACTTTTGAAATTGTATTTGAAAGTTTATAACCAGAGCCTGATATAAAAGAATATAAATACCTTCGGTCCCTGACTTACTATGGTTGGACTTAGAGTTTATTGGCTTTGCAATGATGTGAATGTCATTCAGCAGAAACCATACTTTAAACTGTGATCTTTTTCTGGGCTATCACAGGAGGTTTAGTGGGGGCAGGGCAGTGAGCTGCACCACCCAGTCTGCCACAGGGTCACAAGGGCAAACAACTGATACATTTACAACCATTCTATACCCAGACAACCATTCTAGTTTTGACTTTCAGCATAATATTCAAACAATTACCTGAGATATACAACACTTTATTATAAAATAGGTTTGTGTTAGATGACTTTGCCCAACCACAGACTGTGTTCTAAGCACATTTAAGGTAGACAAAGCCAAGCTGTGATGTTTGATAGTTTAGGTGAATTAAATGCATTAATTTTTTTTTAAAGTTTTATTGAATTATAGTTGCTTTACAATATTGAGACGATTTCTGCAGTACAGCAAAGTGATTCATTTATACATATACACATATCCATTTATTTTTTTATTTTTTATTTTTAGAGCTGCATCTGCGGCATATGGAAGTTCCCAGGCTAGGGGTTGAATCAGAGCTACATCTGTCGGCCTACACCACAGCCACAGCAACATCAGATCTGAGGCACGTCTGCAAGCTATACCACAGCTCGAGGTAACACTGGATCTTTGACCCACTGAGTAGGGCCAGGGATGGAATCTGCATCCTCATGGATACTAGCTGTGTTCATTTACACTGAGCTACAACGGGAACTCTCACATATCCATTTTTTTTTTTTTAGACTTGCTGTATCACATAAGGAACTCTACCCAATATTCTGTAATAGCCTATATGAGAAAAGAATCTGAAAAATGCATTTTTGACTCGTAATATTTTCATGGCATAATGGATTTATCAGGACATAATCCCATCATAATCAAGGAAGATCTGTACTTAATTATGTTTAAGAATCACATTCATTGCTTTTCAGTGGAGAGCAATTGTAGCATATTCTCTGCCTATTTTCTCCCCAGATTTTAAGCTGAGCACAACATTACCTAGAATTTTCCCTATCTTTAAGCCTTTCTGAGTGTAGGGGTGTGTGTTCTTCCCAGTCCCTCTGGGGTGGGTGGGTGTGTGTGTGTACTTCTGGTTCTTGCTCCAATGCTTCAAGGTTTCAGTTCACCTGAACATCAAAACCTCATTTCCTTCTAGCCTTTGATTTTATTCTAAGAAACATTAACTCACTGCTTTATAATTAAGAAAAGCTCTTTGTGCCCTGCTACTTCTTCTAGCTGTGTTTTTCCTTTTTCCTGGTGGAAAACTAGGCGTAAACAATATCAACAATTGGAAAAGAAATTAGGCCATCACCCTGCTGGACTGGGCACTGTTTTCCTATTAAGCTGTTCTCCCAGTGGTGGCCCACCAAATGGTCCCAGGTACTTCTTCCCACCAGCCATTTCGACATCCACATGCTTTTTGCTTTCTCCCAACCGTCTCGGGTCACCTGCTGAGCTTTGCGGTCAACATCATCCTTGTGCTTCTTATTTTTAGAAGGCCAGTCTCTAACAGCGATGGCTTACTTTTAGATAGGCTTGGACTCTTTCCAATTTAAACTTTTAACTTTAAGGCATGTACCTTTTAAAGCAGCAATCTAAAATGACTTTATTTAACAGTAAAAGAACCCAGAGGTAGAATCCAGTGGAGTAACTTTCCCTTTCAGTTTTATATTTTGGAATATGTTTATATTTTTTTAATGTTTACATTTTTACTTCTAGGACTTTCAAACACTTTTTTTTTCATTGTTCTTTGGGTCTAAAGTGTAGTCTTAAGTAGGTGGATTGGGCAGAAAAGCTTGATGCAAGATGCGTTAGTACCATATTGTTGAGTTCATGCAAGAGCAGAGAGGATTGACTGAGACCTAGATGAGGACTGGGTCAGGAGTAAGGAATGGATCCAGGGTAAACATGAAATCAAATAACAAGCTGAGTGGCTTAGGCATATTTTTAGTGTCAGTGTTTACTGTGTCCTTACTATGTACCTGGTGCTGTGCAAGTTACTAAGTTTATAGTGCTGAGCAAGACCCATAAACATGGCCATGTCCACATGGAGCAAAGCTGATGGACAAATATAGAAAAGGAATAGATATTATACAATTGTACAGTAAACACTCTGAAGGAGGCTGGTAGTGTATAATAGAACTGAATCAGCCAGGGCAATTAAGGAAATGTTCCCACAGAAAATGGCGTTTAACTGAGGATCTGAAGGAGGAGCAGATAATGGAGGAGGAAAGTGTTCTCCATGATGTAGTAGTACATGAGGAGGCTCAGAAGTGGGAAGGAGCTTGGCATGCTGCAGAAACTGAGCCAGTGGCTGGGGATGGGCATGAGATGGAGATGGTTTCAATATGGGACTGGAGGGGTTTAACATGGTCAAAAAGTTATAACAGGCTCAGACGTTAGCTGGGCAAGCCTCTGCCTTAGCTGTGAGCAGGGATCCTAGATGTCAAGTGATACCCTAGTGACAAGGGGGCAATGGCTTTCTTGCAGACTATCCATTCAGGCTTGGGGCTGAAGTATAAACAAGACTCAGCTGTGGGGCAGCTGAGTCCTAGTTAACTGACTGAGGTCCAGATGAAAATGCAGGCTTGTAAAGAGACTGAGGTACTGCAGCGCGATGCTCAGATTTAAACAGTAGTAGCAAAGCCGATGGCTGGGCATGTGGATAGGGCCAATGTAGTATGGGTGCCCTGAAGAAACCTGGAGTTATCCCTGGTTCTGAAGTCATTCAGGAACAATGTGGGGCCCAAGCATTCTCACAGGGCCCCTGAGTCTTTATTTTGTAAACATGTGCTGAACTCCTTAGATTGGGTGTCTCCCTCTCTTTGTATCTTTCTGCCTTAGTCTGGGCTGGCCTTAGGGCTGGACCATGGCTCTAACTGTGAGATACTGCGGAGGGGAGGACTGGGCAAGGAAGGGAGTGGCAATGCTACTCTCCTGTTAAATAGGGTCTTCACATTGTTGTTCTTTATAGGCTTTGAAAAGCATCTCTAAAACTGAACAGAGTAAAGTATTTCTCTTGAACATCTAAGCTGTACAGTCTTAAAGATGAGATGGATTTGGGGGTTATGGCTAACTCTGAGTACTGGGGAACAAAATGAAATGTAACTCTTGCAACTCATTTTTTGCCTTTTAATTTTTCCTTTTCTACTCCAATCCCCCCACCCCTTACCTCCAATTAAGATTTGGATTACATAGAAATAAAAAAAAAAAAACCCTTTTCCCCTTTGCAAGCCATAATCTCATTTCACTCTTAACCAGATTTTGAATAAATCCCCAAAAGTTTTGCCATGTTGAGTGTTATAAAACTGATGTCAGAGATGTCTTTGCTGTGACCTGGGTCATGGATTGTGCATTGTAGTCTTGTCTCTGGGGCCTCCTGATATCAGGGAAAAGCACTCCACTCGGTGGCCCAGAATCTCAATAAATATTCTGTATTCTGTATCAGACAAATTTAGGAAAAAGTAAAAAAACTGTAAGGAGCACTTAGTGCTAGTTGTGGTCCCAATATGAGAAATGTTTTTCATATTGGAGTTCATAGTTAACCCAAACTGAAGTCTTCTACCTGATATCTGGCAAGTTAGGGTTTTTTCATTTGAGTTGGTGGAAACAAAGTACTCTTGGCCTTGTGTGAGTCCTGTTGGTGATTTTGCTCTATTCTCCCAGCCTTAGGTAGTTTCCCCACACTCATCAGTACTCTGTTAAAGACTGGAGGGGACCCTCTGCAGAGTTGCCCAGCTCTCTGGTTCTCTGCCATATGAATTCCAGTCATTTGGGCCTCCCCACATTTCCAGTTCTGCCCTCAACCCAGGGAAACCACAGGCCATTCTGGGTTCCTCTCTCTGTGCCATGGGCTGGGGACTCTCTCCAGCCACTAAGCTAGGGCAATTGTAGGGCTTGCCTCTGTTCCCATCTTTCAGGGATCATCACCCTTCATTGCCTCTCATCCAATACCTTGAAGACCATCATCTTGTTTATTTTGCCTGTATTTTTTAGTTGTGCTAGGTACAGAATCCAGTCTCAGTTTCTTGCACTTGGCTGAAAGCAAAATCCCTCCAGAGCTATTTTAAGTTTGTTTAAGCTTGTTTTTGACACTCACTTTTTGAGGCCCCACTCCATGTGATGATAAACACATAATGAGTCATCTGACAGTACATCTTTATTTTGTGGCAAAAGGAAAAGAATTTTATAATTCTTCTTTTGAAATTGTTTTTTTCTGAGTCAATAATTTATAATTATTTAGAGTTTCTTTGCAAAGGAATCTTTAGAATTTCACCTACAAATCACTTTCAAATTAATGAGTAACCTCAAATTGAGTAATGAAATTGTAAGAATTTTGCATTTTTAGGTATACACTTTGATATTTATTCATTTGGTTTTACGTAGTTTTGGTGCCCTTTTTTATTTGTCATATATTTTCGTGGGATATTAAACAGCTTCACAGCCTTAAGAATTGGGCCTATACCACTTAATGGATGAGCAGCTCTGCTTTCTTTTGAGGTTCAAAGTAGTAGTAAGTACCCCTTACTGTAGCTTTATTACCACCCCAATCACGATCTTTGAGTTTGAGATGCCCTTTGTTTCCCCAAATGCCAATGAGGCACCTCAACAATTTCCTGATTTTCCTCTGTTACATATTAAGTAGGAATAGGTTTGTCCCCTTGGGGAAAACTGTGGCCTTTAACTTTGGAGAAGCAAGTTCTATACCAGCTTCAGAATTCTCATGTCCTAGGCCCTCTTTCAATCCTTTTAAATTGTTGGTTCTCCCCCAGGGCTATGCTCCGTTCTTACCTTGAAAGGGAATATCTGGCAATGTCTGGAGACATTTTTAGTTGTTACATTCTTGAGGAAGGAAGTTTTCTACTATTGGCATCTTGTGTGCAGAGGCCAAAAATATAATTAAACATCCAATAATATTCAGGACAGGCCCTCACAACAAAGAAATGCTCAGCCCACAATATCGACAGTGATGGTGTTGAGAAACACTGTTCTAAATCAGTGTGGCTGCAGAATTTTTGGGCTTACTCTGACAAGTGCAATTTTGGCTGGCCCTGTTGTTGCCTATTTGTTGCTGCCTAAAGATTTTTGTTTTGGTGAACTTGATTAATTTATATCATCCTAACTTTGAAGGGAACCAGTATGCATTTTTAGCAAAATTAGCTCAGAATTTTCTCTATAAAAAGAGCAAACTCTAGCTTCCCTAAAATCATAGACTCTGGACTGCTGAGAGTGACCACAGGCTGTGACTTTGGCCACTGGAGATACTAGAATCACACAAGGCTGGGCAGAAGGTCCGCTGAATCATGATGACTCTATCTCACAGGTATTTTTGTTCCTTGCTTCTTCATCGACTGATCAGCTAGAGCCAACTTTGCATAACTTAGAAATCAATGGGGTTTGTCCCCATCTAGCTATGACCATGCCCCATCACCATCCATTTTCAGTCTCACTAAAACAGATACTTTATAATCAGTAATTATCTTTGTATTTGTCGTGGGTTGATTTGGAATTGTTACACTTCTCATGGAAAATCCAGTGGAACCACATGAGATGTCATTGACGTCTTTATTGAACAGGTCTGATTTATATATGTACCTGCCTAGAAATGAAGAGCCCTGTCTGAGTGAGTGAGTTACTGAGAAATAGTACTGTTTGTCAATGTTCTTTTTTCTTCTTCGTTCCTATCTGATATGAAAATGGACCAATCTTGAATTTCTTACCTTTGAGGTATTCTGCTTCTGAGTGTGTGCATAAGGAGCTACATGGACATCAACAAACTTGGTAACATCTATACTCATCCTCAAATGTTTTCATATGTTTGAAATGGTAATGTTTTTAAGGTGTCCCAAACATCTTAGGCCCATTCATGCCTTTGGAACCGTAGCTCTTGCTGCTCACTTTTAGCTGAAATGCTTCTCTCTTCCTGCTCTGATAGGGCAGCCACTACCTTTATTTTAATCAACTGAAATAGCTATCTCCTCTAAGAAATCTTTCCTTAACTTTGCCCCAGCTAGGACTGCCTTTTTATTTTGTGGACTTTAAACAATTTTGCCTTATAATAAAACACAAGCTTCAAACAAGATCCTGAGTCTTATAGTATAACAACCCAAGGTCAATCAAAATTCATTCTTCATACCCCTAACAAGGAAGATTACAAACTGAATAAGAAAAGACCACCAATAGGCACCAAAACCAAAACAGAACAGAATTATCTGACAAGAATTTAAGTGGCATCATAAAAATGCTTCAATAAATAATTACAGACATGCTTGAAACAAATGGAAAAAAGTCTCAGCAAAATTAATAGAAAATAGAAAAAGCAAATGGAAATTTTAGAACTAAGAAATATAACAACTAAAGTAAACTCAGTGGATTAACTTGGCTCAACACCATAATGGGGATGATAGAGGAAAAAAATCAGTGAACTTGAGGATAGAGTAATAGAAAATACTCGATCAGAACAACAGAGAGAAAATAGACTTGGATGGGGGAATTACGAGTTTCAAGGACATGTTGGACTATAACAAAAGGTCTAATTTCTTGTCATTGGAGGCCTGGGGAGATGAGAGAAGGGGTTAAAAAGTATTCTATGAATAATGGCCAAAAATTTTCCCAGATTTGGGGAAAAATACATAAACCCATAGATTCAAGTAGTAAGAAATCTCTAAGCAAGGTAAACCTAAAGGAATCCACACCAAAGCATGTTAATAGTCACAAGACAAAATATGTATCTGATAAGGGATTTGATCCAGAATATACAAATAACCCTTATATCTTGAAAATACCCACACCTTTTTTTTTTTTTAATCTGGCTCTTTCACAAATGACGATAGAATAATGGGTAATAAGCACATGAAAGGATGCTTAATATAATTTGCTATTTACAAAATGAAAATCACAATGAGATGTCATCTCACACCCACTAGAATGACTATAGTAAAAAAAGGAGAGGCAATAAAATTGTTAGGATGTGTTGGGATTTCTTGCTAGTGGCAAAGTAAAATGTCATAGACACTTTGGAAAACATTTTGGCAGTTTTCTTAAAAAAAAAAATTGAACAATTTAGCATATGGCCCAGAAATTCCACTCTTAGGTATACACCCATGAGAAATGAAAATATTTCTATACAAAGACTTATAGACATTCATTCTTAGCATCATCATCTATAATTTTGGGTACAACCATAAAACAATTTTGGCACAAAATTAGAAACAGCAAAATGATACAGCAAAAATTAGAAACAACCTACATTTTCACCAATTTGTAAAGTGCTTTAGCCATAAAGTGGAATACATTCGGTGATAAATGTCAAAAATGACTGATATGTGAATTTTGACATGAATAAACCTCAAAAACATTATGCTGAGTAAAAGAATCCAGGTGAGGAGATCACATATAGTATGATTCTGTTTATTTGCAATATCCAGGAAAAGCAAATCTGTAGAGACAGAGAGCAGATTAGTGATTGGCTGGGTGGTAGAATTATTGAGGGAGGTGCTGGTGGAAATGAGAATTCTTTTCCAGGGGTGAGGAAAAAAGTGCCAAAATTGTTTTATGGTTATCATTGTATGACTTGGCAAATTTACTAAAATATCATTGAATTGTACACTTAAAATAAATGAGTTATATGTAAAATATGCTTAACTATAGTTACTAGTGTAATGCACATACATAGATACATATGTGTGTGTGTGTGTGTGTATATATATATATATATATATGTATGGTATATATATATATATATATATATAAAATCTCCATATACATATAAAAAGCTAGGTTGCATTTGTATCTTTATTAATTGTATGGAGAAGCCATCCAAAATAAAATACTAGGGGAGTTCCTGTTGTGGCTTAATGGATTAAGAACCTAGCTAGTATCCATGAGGATGGGGTTTTGATCCCTGGTTTCACTCGGTGGGTTAAGGACCTGGGGTTGCTGTGAGCTGTGGTGTAGGCTTCAGACTCAACTTGGATCCCATGTTGCTGTGTCTGTGATGTGGGCTTGCAGCTTCAGCTCCTATTCGACCCCTAGCCTGGGGTCTTCCCGTATGCCATAGGTGCAACCTTAAAATAAGTAAGTAAGTAAGTAAATAAATAAAATACTAATGTGTCTGATGCCTTTGTTTTTTCTGGTGTCCCTACCTACGCGAGATGATTAAAATTTCATTTTCTTGTCAGGTATATGGCACTGTATTCATCTGATGCTAACAGTAGGACTCATCTAAATTGTAAACACTAACAAGTGAATTGTAAGACACTTGGCTTCAGTATGGGTAAAATGAAACAAACACATGGTTGCCAAATCAACTCAATATGTGTTCTAAGTATCAGTTCCTTCCTAATTGTAAAAAAAAAATATATCAGTTCTTTCTAAATCCTGAAATGGAATGGTGAAGTAAAGGTTTTATTATGAATATTTTATAAACAGATAATATCCGATTTGAATTGAAAAAATTAAGTTGCCTAAAAATTAAATAATTTAAGCACGATGATTGGTGTGGACTTACTATTGCACATAATGTTAAATTTAATCAGAGAAAGTTGTAATTGACAAGTGAAAGTTGGTATTTCAAAAAGAGAAGGAAATTTATTTTAAAGCTTGTTTTGGAAAAGATAAGGATGGGCTTAAAAACAGAATTAAGCTAAAGACATTAATTCATGACCTCTAAGAAAGGTGCAGTTGGCCATTTGCATGGGCTAGAAGTCCCTGTGCTATTTTTCATATCACCATCCATAAGAACAATTGGGAAATCTGACACAGAAAAGCACAAGTGAAAAGTAATAACTCAAGAGCAGATCCCTGAAACATGTTAAGTATTGCTTTGGATAGAGAAGAAAAGGTGCAGTGGAAAATTATTTTTGTCAGGCTGTGGAGCTTTCAGAAAAGCCTAAAATTTCTGTTGTGTTATTGTTACCCTTTTAAGAAGAACCAAAATTAATTTATTTTCTAATAGAAGAATATTTTCTCTCTCCTGCTCCTTTTTTTTTTTTTTTTTAAAGGACCACATGTGCGACATGGAAGTTCTCAGGCTAGGGCTTGAATGGAGCTGCAGCTGCCAGCCTATGCCACAGTCACAGCAATGTGGGATCCCAGTCAAGAATGCAACCTACACTGCAGCTCATGGCAACACCAGATCATTAAACCACTGCACGAGGCCAGAAATCGAATCCGCATCCTCATGGATGTTAATGGGTTTCCTAACAGCTGAGCCACAATGGGAATTCCTACAAGAATGTATTCTTTTTTTTTTTTTTTTTTTTTTTAAGGTGGAACCCAAGGCACATGGAGGTTCCCAGGCTGAGGGTCAAATCAGAGCTGTAGCCACTGGCCTATGCCACAGCCACAGTCACACCAGATCCCAGCCGCTGCTCTCAACTTATGCCACAGCTTGTGGCAACATTGGATCCTTAACCCACTGAGCGAGGTTAGGGATTGAACCTTCGTCCTCATGGATACTAGTCAGATTTGTTTCATCTGAGCCACGAACGGAAATCCCCTACAAGAATATTTTCAGTTCATAGTAGCACAGAGGTGCTCTAACAAACATTTAAAATAATCTGCTGCTGCCCAGGCACTCCATTCTTATTGGCAAATGCATTATGGTGTCAGTGTTTTGTGTTTGGAACAAGCACATACACGCACACACACACAGAGCTGAGGGAACCCAGTGAGAGGAATCAGTGATGTGTTAATCCAAAGTAGTTAATAGCCCTATAGTCAAGGGAGCTAGGGTAAAGAGCGGTCAAGGAAGGGAGTCTGGGATTAGAGTTTCAGAACTAAATGTCAGCTCCAGAGGGAGAAGCAAGGGCAGAAATAAACAAGTCCCTCAATTGCAAACTTCAAGGATCATTCACAGGTAGAGGAGATCCACACAGAATGGACAATAACAAATGTCACAAAACTTATGTTTCGTGGCATGAGTGCTGTCTACTGGGTTAAGGCACCGTGTAGCCCCAGGCGATTAGAATTCTGTTCACTGTAACTATGTGCACAGAAGCTCTGTACCTGGTCATTTAGGCTCAAAGACTCTTCATGGCCAATGTTTATTATTTTATTTTCTCCAGAATGATTATTAGTCTGACTTCACTGTATTATATATCAGCATTTTGCATTGTTTGCACACAGCTTGCTTATCTTGAAGGTAGCTGATACTTTTATGTAAATACCTAAGCGACTGCTAAACATATGGTTCTTACACCATGCCATCTATTTCTGTTTCAGCCTGGACAGTTTTAGACGGTGCAGCTTTGCTACATGTTGTGAGAAATGGCTGTAGGAAACAACACTCAACGAAGTTATTCCATCATCCCATGTTTTATATTTGTTGAGGTATGTGGGTTTTTTTTTGTCTTTACAGAGAAATTGGAATCATTGTAGCAGTTTTTATGATAACTTGGATTACTTTATAAAATTATTCTTAATGTTGATAATTAAATTTTGATGGCACATATCTTGGTAAATAACTAATAATTTATGCAAAGTGTTTCTTAAATAGGAAGCCATAGAACAAGAAGGTTCATCGATAGCCTACGAAATGTATATTATTAGATTTCTTTTATTTTTGGTGATGACTTGAATATATTATTAATTGTGAATGCCATTTTTTAATTTGCTTTCTAAAAATCAATATCATGTTTCAGGAAATCAATAAACCAAGAGATTTATGGGTCATGTTAGTTGATAGTTAATGCTTATTTTTTTTGTTTGGGCTCCAAGGCAAAAGACTCTCTACTGTGAGTTTTTCTTTAGTGGGATATGAGAACTTGTATAGTGTGCAGTGTCTTTTGGTCATAACTAATTTTGTTGAGATGCTCCAAGTTTGTACCAGCAAATAATTTCTCCAGCACATTTTTGGTTAAACTTCTTGTATCCCTTCCCCCTTCCCTCCCTTTCTATAGTGTTTGCTGTAGGAAATTTTCGGAAATATAGAATCACATGGCATGGAAAAATGCTACTCCAGGTTATCTCAAAATAAGACATTGATTTGCCAGAGATGATACTATTAATGCCCTTTCAAAGAGATAGGGCATCTAATGGACTTTTTTATCCTGAAAATTGTGTCTAAAATATGACAATGTAAAGAGCTGAAAACTGAGTGTCCTGAGTTTCCTTTCTGAGTAACTGCCTGTGCAGTCTCTAGTTCTTGAGGATCAGCTGTAGCATATTCTTATGTTATGGTGTGGGGGAGCTTTTTGGCTGAGTGTGGGAGGAACCTGCATGTCGATCCAATTGTTACCTGTGTGAAATCAGACAGATAACTACCGCTTATATTTGCAAAAAATGTGCTTTCGGTACTTACTTTGTTTAAACACAGCCTGTGAATCAATGAAATGGGTATTTTTAATGTAGCTCTTCAGATAACTTTAGCTGTCTGTATAGTCAGCTGGGTAATTTTGAGCATTCTGATTTTGGGCCAAATATATGTTTGGCTGATCCTTTGGTTTATCTTATAGGTACATCTCTTGGTAGTTTAGACGAACACATATTACTTGATGATTTATTTTCTAGTCATATATGTGAACCTGTTTGTATTATAGTATAGGTGGAAACAGGAGATTAGGCTGGGACAGAGGTGTTGATATAAATTAAGATGCTTACAGATTCAAGCTATATCTCTAAAAGGATAAACAAATAACAAATAACTTAAGTATTGAGGTCTATGTTGAGAAATGTATTAAGTTTTGGGAATTTGGGGTTAAAAGATGCAAACTATTGCCTTTGAAATGAATAAGCAATGAGATCCTGCTGTATGGCACAGGGAACTATGTCTAGTCACTTATGATGGAGCATGACAATGTGAGAAAAAAGAACGTATACATGTATGTGTAACTGGGTCACTTTGCTGTACAGTAGAAAATTGACAGAACACTGTAAGCCAGCTATAATGGAAAAAATAAAAATCATAATAAAAATAAATTGAACCAGTAGGAATTTAAAAAGTACATATTAATAATATTAATTATTAATACATCTTAATTAAGATATATTAAGATGTATTAAGCATTAGTTACCTTAAGGCCAAGAATAACTTCTTTTAGACAATAACTACATTTTATTTATTTATTTATATATAGTGGTTTCTAGGTACTATTGTTCATATTGAAATTGTAACGAAGAAAAAGTTCTTCTACTGCTCATGGGAGAAAGTGCAGAAGGCTTAGTATTATGTTTTTCAATGTTAAAACACTTTTTCTTTTGTCATAAGAAAAATAAAATTTTTAAAAATTAGGGGAAATTGAAAACAAATCATCTGTCATCATCCTTATCCTCCTGTAGCAGTTCATTTAAATTTTTCTTAAAAACCCACCAGGAGTCTCTACTTCTGATGATTTTCAGCTCTCTAATGTGTGAACAATGAGCTTGACTGGTAGAGCAAGCAACAAAAACATAAATTAGTCTTTCTATGCCTTAACCTGACACAAACGTAAAATAAGTCTAAAAATCTGGGAGAGGCAAAATAGCTTATTCTTTTTCTTGCTTTATTGTCATTATTATTTTGCATGGGACTTTAAGACATATCAGTGACTTCTCTGAAATAAGCAGTAGAAAGAAAGAGGAAGGGAAGTAGAATAAAGCAGAAACTGAGAAGGGAAGAGTTGAATCTCAGAGTGGCTTTCATAATTCTCATGTATTTCATTCATCAAATGCTTACTGTTATACACGCTATACGTTCGTTGCAGCACTAATATTTACAGTAATCAAATTGTGGTTTCACTAAGTGTGAAATTGTGGTATATGGAATATTATTCAACCATCAAAAAGAATTGAAATACTGCCTTTTGTGACAAAATGGGTCACAAATGGGTATTACACTAAGTAAAACAAATCAGTCAAAGAAAGACAAATATGGCATGATTGTGGAATCTAAAATAAGTGGAATATGCTGTATAACACAGAGAACTGTGTCCAGTATTTTGGGATAGAACGTGATAGGGCATGATATGAGAAAAATAATATATATATATATATATGTGTATGTATATATATATATATGTGTGTAAATATATATATAAGAAAAATAGTATATATATATATGGCTGGATCACTTTGCTGTACTGCAGAAATTACCACAATATTGTAAATCAACTATTCTTGAATATAAATAAATTAATAAATATGGCATCTAAAAAGGAAAAAAAACAAGCTTAGACATACAGGGAACAGATTTGTGATTCTGCGGGGTTGTGGGGGGAGAAGGGAAAAATGGGTAAAGAGGGTCAGAAGGTAAAAAAAATAGTCTCTTCTAAGACTGGGCAACAAAACTCAGTAAGATCCAATGAGAAGAAAACAGACATACAGATCAATGGAACAGAACAGTGAACCCAGAAGTAAACCCAGACACTTACGGTCAATTAATCTTTGACATAGGAGGCAAGAATATTAAATGGGAAAAAGACAGTCTTTTCAGCAAGTGGTGCTGGGAAAACTGGACAGCTGCATGTAAATCAATGAAACCTGAACACACCCTCACACCATGCACAAAAATAAACTCAAAATGGCTTAAGGACTTAAACATAAGACAAAACACCATCAAACTCCTAGAAGAGAACATAGGCAAAACATTCTCTGACATCAACCTTACAAATGTTTTCTCAGGTCAGTCTCCCAACAGAAATAAAAGCAAAAATAAACCAATGGGACCTAATCAAACTGACAAGCTTTTGCATAGCAAAGGAAACCATTAAAAAAAATAGAGTTTACAGAATGGGAGAAAATAGTTTCAAATGATGCAGCTGACAAGGGCTTAATCTCTAAAATATAAAAACAACTTATACAACTCTACAGCAAAAAAGCCAACAACCTCAAGTGAAAAATGCACAAAAGACCTGAATAGACATTTCTCCAAAGAAGAGATACAGATGGCCAACAAGCACATCACTGATTATTAGAGATCCAACATCACTGATTATTAGAGAAATGCAAATCGAAACTACTGTGAGGTACCACCTCACACCAGTCAGAATGGCCACTGTTAATAAATCCACAAATAACAAAGGCTGGGGAGGATGTGGAAAAAAGCAAATCCTCCTACACTGTTGGTGGGAATGTAAACTGGTACAACTGCTATGGAAAACAGTATGGAAGTATCTTAGAAAACTATGCGTAGAACTACCATATGACCCAGCAATCCCACTCTTGGGCATATATCTGGACAAAACTTTCCTTGAAAAAGACACATGCACCTGCGTGTTCATTGCAGCACTATTCACAATAGCCAAGATATGGAAACAACCTAAATGTCCATCGACAGATGAATGGGTTAAGAAGATGTGGTATATATACACAGTGGAAGACTACTCAGCCATAAAAAAGAACAGAATAATGCTATTTGCAGCAACATGGATGGAACTAGATACTCTCGTACCAAGTGAAGTAAGTCAGAAAGACAAATACTATGTGATATTACTTATATCTGGAATCTAATGTATGCCACAAATGAACTTTTCCACAGGAAAAAAAAAACATGGACATGGAGAACAGACTTGTGGTTACCGAGGGGGAGGGGAAGGGAGTGGTATGGATTGGGAATTTGGAGTTAATAGATGCAAACTATTACCTTTGGAATGGATAAGCAATGAGATCCTGCTGTATAGGCCAGGGAACTATGTCTAGTCACTTATGATGGAGCATGATATGTGAGAAAAAAGAATGTATACATGTATGTGTAACTAGGTCACCTTGCTGTACAGTAGAAAATTGACAGAATACTGTAAACCACCTATAATGGAAAACAAAAATCATTATTAAAAATATATATGAAATACAGCAAAAAAAGGTAAAATACTTGTGCACCTCCATTATTCCAGGCATTATAACAGGGATATCTAAAACTTGATAAAAAATAACTGTTAAAATATCAATATGATGGATAAATATCTTTTCACTATTTTTACTACTACAGTAATTTTTATTTTTTTATTAAAATAAGCCAATATTATCTTTATACTTTTATTTATAGTAACTAACATAAAGAAAAAAGTTCTTTCTTAAAGCTTTTTTTACATTTTAAATTATAGTTGATTTACAATGTTGTGCCAATTTCTACTGTACAGTAAAGTGACACAGTCATGTGGATATATACATTCTTTTTCTCATATTATCTTCTATCATGTTCCATCCCAAGAGACTAGATATAGTTCCTTGTTCTATACAGGCAGACCTCATTGCTTATCCCCTGTAAATGTAATAGTTTGCATCTACTAACCCCAAGCTCCCAGTCCATACCACTCCTTTACGCTCCCCGCTTGGCAACCACAAGTCTGTTCTCTATGTCTGAATATCTTTTCACTATTTTTTTAGTTATGATAGAATTGAGACAGAGAAAATAACAGACATCACTGCACCTACTATCAAGGCCAAATTTACAATTTTGCCATGTATGTTTCAAATGTTTTTTCAAGGGAAATAAAATGTTACAGATATGGCTGAAGTCCTACTATCCTGGATCCAGAAGTAACTACACTTGCACCATGAACAGTGCAGATTTGAACTATGCATTCTGCTTACACGCAAATGCTTGTCAATAGCAAATACTAAAATACTACGCAGTCTGTGGTTGGTTGAATCCATGAAGGTGGAGGAACCATAGATACCTAGGGCTGACTATAAGTTATACGTGGATTAATCCCCACTTTGTTCAAGGATCAGTTGTATATATGTGAAGTTAGAGGCTTCATTCTCCTGCATGATACTTATGTATGTTTTTTTCATATTTTCCCTACATGTCTATATATTCATAAATTATATTTTAGGGAGATTTTTATATAAATGATACCATATGGAAGTGTCCTTTTGAAACCTGCCTTTTCATTCAACATTATATTTCTGAGATTTATAGAGACTGGCAATTCATTCTTTTCAGTTGTTTTATTTTATCCTATTGTGTGAATGTACCTACTGAGGGATGATTTGGTTGATCCTCTTTTTTTTTTTTATAACATTTTATACTGCTATAGATTTTTTTTGCAGAAATTATTCTTATTGCTGTCTTTATGTTTCTACATTCAAAAGCTTGCCTTGGATTGACATCTAGCAGTGCAATTTTTAGGAGATGATTACATTTTCCAGTTTGTTGCTGCGCTATAGGAATAATATTGATATTTTAAAATCAGTTTTCTTGAAAAAACTTTGTCAAATTCTGTATTTAATTTTACAAGTGTCTAGATACTTGTTTTTTTAAAGAGTTACATTATCTGCAAGTAGTAGCAGATTTTTTTTCTGATTGTTATGACTAATTTGCTTTTCTTGCCTTATTGCTTCAGCTAAGGCCACCAGTGTAAAACTAGGAAAAGGCAGTGGTAGAGGACATCCTTACTTTGTTGCTGACTTTAAAGGGAATATTTAAGGTGCTTCAATATTGTTATAAATAAACATATACTTTGATTTTTTTCTTGTTCTTTGCCTTCTAGATTGGATTCCTTGTTTTAACCCTCCTTTATGCTATAAATTATGTTTATCTTTATTCTTTTAAATCTTACGTTGAAATTTCAAATGTATAAAATTAACAAAGTTGAGGTTAATCAATAGTTCTGTGCTTCTCTTAACATATGATATTTTCAGGTCACTTTTAGAACTTGGGTGTCATTAAAGATTTTTATATCTTCCTTAAATTTTTCATTAATTTTTTTTCAGTCAGGGATTCCTTGAATTTACCCATATGTTCATCAATGTGTGGGATTTTTTTGCCTTACCATTCCTCCTTTTATTCCTCTTATTCAGGATTTAATTTCCTCATGAAATTTATCCGTTAGTAGTTCTTTCAGCAAGGCTGTAACAAATTGTAAAAATTCATAGTAGTTATCTGAGGTTGTCATTATATTACAATTAATCTGAAATGGTGCTCTGTCTTGGCAATGAATTTAGATTGACTAGTTAATTTTCTACCCTCAGAACTTTCACAGTATTAATCCATTTCACTTTCTCCCTCAACTGCCATTCTATGATTTTACTGTTTCTGTGAAGCTCTTTTATTATTGTTTATAATAGATAATCCACTTTTCCTCTTCAGTTGCTTTTACATTTTTCTTTTTCTTTGGTGTCCTGAAATTTCAGTATAACCTGTCTAAGTGTATACATATACTGGCTAGGACTTGTCTTACATCAAAAATACAAAGTCATGTTTCTGCCATTTCTGCAAAACTCTTGTTGTCGCGTCTTCAAATTTTCTCTACCTCCATTCTCTGTTCTCTTTCAGTATATGTTGGATCTTCTCATTTTTTTCTGTATTCCATGTCCCCATTTAAAAAAAAATCTAGGAGTTCTATGTGCGCTTTGAAAAATTTGCCTGTTTTTATAAAGTTTCTATGCTTATGGTATCTATTTTTTGTATTCTTTCAGAATATTCTGTTTTCTGGGACTATTGGTATTCTACTCCTCCTGTATATTGTGTCTGCTCTCTCTAGCTCACAGTGGATTGTGTGTTTATTTTTATTTATAATTATTTTAGCTCATTTTTGGTAGAGCTTACTTCTGTAGAATACATGTGAATCTTAGGTTTTTAAGATATTAAAAATATAATTTTTGTATTTATTTTTCAAATTTTATTGAACTAAAGTTGACTAAAAGTGTTATATTGGTTGAAGGTATACAGTAAAATAAATCAGTTACACATATACATATATCCATTCCTTTTTGAATTCTATCACATATAGGTCACTACAGAATACCGAGTAGATTTCTTTGTGCTATACAGCAGGTATTTGTTACTCATCCATTCCATATATAGCAGTGTGTATGTCAATCACAGCCTCCCATTTTATCCCTCCCCTCAACATTTCCCCTTTAGGAACCATAAGTTTGGTTTCAAAATCTTCTAGATCTGTTTTCTGATTTGTGCATAAGTTCTTTGTATCATTTTTTTACTAGATTCTGCATATAAATGATGTTATATGATATTTCTTTGTCTGACTAACCTCACTTAGTATGATAATGTCTAGGTCTATCCATATTGCTGCAAATGGCATTATTTCATTCTTTTTTTGTGGCTGAATAGTATTTCATTACATTATGTACCACATCTTCTTTATCCATTCCTCTATCAGTGGACATTTAGGTTGCTTCCATGTCTCGGCTATTGTAAATAGTGCTGCAATGAACAATGGGGTGCATGTATCTTTTCAAATTATGTTTTTCTTTGGATATATGCCCAGAGGTGGGATTGCTGGATCAAATGGTAGTTCTGTTTTTAGTTTTTAAAGGAACCTCCATTTGTCCTCCACAGTGGTTGTACCAGTTTACATTCCTGCCAACAGTGTAGGAAGTACAGGTCTTTTGCCTCTTTGGGTAGGTTTATTCCTAGATATTATATTATTTTTGATGTGACGGTAAAGAGGATTATTTCCTTAATTTCTCTCTCTGATCTTTCATTGTTAGTGTATAGAAAATCAAGAGATTTTTGTATATTAATTTTATATCCTACAACTTTACCAAATTCATTGATGAGCTCTAGTAATGTTCTGGTAGCATCCTTAGGATTTTTTATGTATTGTATTATGTCATCTGTAAATGACAGTTTTATGTCTTCTTTTCTAATTTGGATTACTTTTTTTCCTTTAGCTTCCCTGATTGCCATAGCTAGGAATTCCAAAACTATGTTGAATAACAATGCTGAGAGTGGACATCCTTGACTTGTTCTTGATTTTAGTGAAATGCTTTCAACTTCTCACCACTCAAAATGATATTAGTTGTGGGTTTGTCATATGTGGCCTTTATTATGTTGAGGTAGATTCCTTCCACGTCCACCTTCTGGGGAGAGTTTTTATCAAAAATGGGTATTGAATTTTGTCAAACTTTTTCTGCATCTATTGATATGACCAAAATGGTTATTATTCTTCAGTTTGTTAAAGTGGTGTATCACATTGACAGGTGGATACTGAAGAATCTTTACATCCATGGGATAAATCTCACTTGACCATAGTGTATGATCCTTTTAATGCACTGTTGGATTTGGCTTGTTAATAATTTGTTCAAGATTTTTGCTTCTATGTTCATCAACAATATTGGCCTATAATTTCCACGTTTCTCTTGGGCTCATGCTTCTATATTCATAAGTTAAATGGGCATAATCCCAACGTATATGTAGTCAAAGTTCACCTTCCTTCTAATAGTCCTATGCCAGAAGGTGGATTTATATGGAACACTCTTTGTCTGAAGTGAAAAGCAAGCTTTCGGGAATTCTGGCTTTTATACAGGAGTCTCAGTTTCTTCCAACTCAAGTCCTCAAGATGTCCTATCACCATGAATATTAAAACCCAGACCTTGTTACTGAGACTGACACATACTCCTTTCTCTATGCCCACTTAGGCTCACTGTATCATCAGTTGATCCAATTACCACTCTTATTTTAAGTACCCTTTTTGATTCAGCTCACCTGGGAATTAAGAAAGAAAAAAAGCTAACCATTGTTTGTAGATGTTTGCAGTAGAATGTTTTCAAGCTGTTTTTGTTGCGTGAATGCATTTATACATTCCGCACTCACTTTTTCAGTACTCATTTTTATCTTCCAAGTACTCATTTTTTCATACTTTATATAATAACTAGTTTTCTTTAACTTAGATCTCAGTAAGTTAAGCAGGTCCAGGACTGTTAGGACATGCTTAAAGTGTGTGGAAGGGATGGAGGGTTGGGGGAGGAGAGACACGTAGAGCCACAGTTAGAGCACTGATGTTTATCTTGGTAAGTTAATTATATGAGCATAGAGTTTTTACTGAGGGATATTTTATTAGTGGCAGTTGGTGAGAATAGATGCCAACCTATTCTCTAAAATAGGCTCTAAAATTCAAACATGCTGACAAAGTAAAAGCCTGACTGGGACCCACACAGAAGTCTGAAACAATGGTAGAGGGGCTCTCTGACAAAGCAGCACGCAGCATAAAAATTCTAACGATGGTAATAAGTCAGGAGAGCATTGCTCTAGGTAATACTTGAATATCATAAATCAAAATGAGAGGTAAAGCTGTTATTGGAGAGAGAGAGGACAAAGTTTGTAGATTATGAAGGTAATGGGCTGAAAGGGATGGAATTAACAGTAGGAGGACAGCAGAATGGATTGACATATGATAGGCAATGAGCAACACAAGTGGTTCCAGAAACCAAGCCTGTGAATGTTAGACATTCAGAAAAATGTCCCTGTACATCTCCAGCTAATCTGTAAAATGTACTTCTCCATGCTGGCTAGAGCCTTTTAAATGGAAATCCCTTGACAAGAGAATAATGACTTTAAAGGCCAGAATATAAACTTTTCTGTCACTAATGACAGGGAAATTCAGAATCGCTAAAATTCCAGTATACAACAATATTTCTGGCCAGCATTCAGCTCTTCACTGACCTACTAGAGCAAATGAAAAAGCAAATACTGAACTAGAGGAAGCTGGAAAAGCCAGAGGGAGAAGGAAAAGTGGTAGAAATTTACCAATCTATAAATGAACCTGGGGACATCCTTCCCCATCCTCATTTTTACCCCTTGAAATTGATAATATTAATTTTTCGGTGAGGATAAATGTATTCACAACAAAATAATTTCAAAAAGTGGTCAAAATAATGAGATATTTTTTGTGGTTTTCATCCTTAGTCCATTTTTCACTTTCCCTCCCTTTGCCTTTCCTGCCTTCATCTCGCCCTTTCAGTGTACTTCTGACTCCTTCTTTCTCTCTCGCCATGCTTTCCTCTTCTCTCTCCTTTTCTCTGTCATTTCATCAATACCTCTCATGCTTGGGGGTCTACAAAAGGAGGATTGCCCTGAGGGAAAACATGCCAATTGGTGATTAAAGTATGATTTTCCCTAAAAATAAGAATATGAACTGTTTGAGATCTTCCATGTCCTCAAAATCAATACTGATATATTGTTCCAAAATACTTAGGGCTGTGATATACTTTTTAACAAATATTCCCAGATACTAGTAGAATCCTCTCAAGATAATTCTTTTCTTCATTTTTTAATTTAAAAAATTTTTTCCATTATAGCTGGTTTATGGTTTTCTGTAAATTTTTCAACTGTACAGTGTGGTGACCCGGTTAGTTAAGTAAGTCAGGAAGAGAAAGAAAAATACCATATGATATCACTTATATCTGAAATCTAATAGACTGCACAAATGAACCTTTCTATAGAAAAGAAAATCACTGACTCTCAAGATAATTTTACTGCATTCTCTGTAAAATTATGAAAAATGCAGGCAAGTCTCTTTCGTCTATATTTGGCTAACAGCAAAACTCTAAATGGAACTTAGCTTCCTTGGCAGACAATATTAAGTATCAGGGGTTTGGACATAATGAGTGCAGTTGTTGCTTGATACATACATATATGACAGTCTTATCTTTTTGACGGCTGCTTGTACTTGCAATTTTTATTGCCTTTTTTTGACAACTCATTTTTCACAGCTTGAACCTACCAGGTGATTGTTATAAATCCCAGCCTGGAGATGAATAATCTCCTGAAGGTTCTGCAAGAACTTGGTGATTCTGAATGTGTTTCTATAGGGCCAGAAGTGAAGGAATTGCACACCATCATTTTTGGACAATGAGTGCTGAAGGTTCTGCAAGAACTTGATGATTCTGAATGTGTTTCTGTGGGGCCAGAAATTAAGGAATTCCACATCTTCGTTTTTGGACAAGGAGTGCCATTTCAATGCCTCTCTTGTTTTGTGTGCCCAAGATTTTAGAGGAAGAGTTGCTTGGCCTTGTTTGCTGCTTTTTACTTGCAGGTGCTATGATTTAACAACTCTGATTGCCTTATTTCTGAGACTTAAATTGCATTTATATTTAAATCAATTGAAATCTTTTTCCCCTTTTAAAAAAAAAGTTTCTGCTGGTTCTTGCCAAGGAGAAAGTATTAAAATCTTATGCTCACACAGAGTAGAGTAGAACAAGATAATAAATAACCTGATGTCAGAAGCACTGGGCTTGAGTCCTGGCTCTGCCATTTACTGCTACTATAAACCTGGGCACCTTCTTTGAACCTCAGTTTCTTCATCTGTGAAATGGAAATAAAAAACAGCGTGTTCCTGAGCACTCTTGAGAAATGAAATAATGCACCTTAAAGTGCTTTTAAGTAATAAGTGTAAATGTTAATATAAAAATAATTCAAAATAATAGTTTCTATCCAATGTAAAAGAGAAAACAAAGCAACAAAGGTGAAAAATAAGACTAACCAAACACACACACACACACACACACACACACACACACACACACACCCCCCAAAACCCTTACAATTAAAGAGGAACTCTGACAATTTAATCCCCAGATATGCAACATTGGTGGGCTTGGGAGAATTATATTTTTAGAATATACTGAGATGTTATTGGATAAGATTTCAAACAAAGCAATGAAAAATCTGTATTTTTTTAAACTGCAATGAGAAATGTACATTATAAAGTACTTTCCCATGAATTTTCTTATTTAATCATCATTTTGACTAGTGTTTGCTGTACCGGGGCAAAAGAACATTGCCAATATTTAGGTATCTATTTTTCATAGTCTTAAAATACCAATGTTGATTTTAAAAATTAAATATGGTTACCATCACCCTTTACCTTTGTCATCAGATGCTCCTCCAACCTAGTGAAGGCTCCTCTGTTCTTCAGCATTAAGTCTTTCTAAGATGAATGCTTTGGGATCAGGTCCCAGGAAAAATAAATTATTGTGAGGGGATAAGAAGTTAGGGTTAAGAAAATGGGTCTAGCCCTGGAGGACAAAAGATCAAGAGAGGAGGAAATATGCTTCTGGGGGAAATCATATGGTTGGACTCCAAGAGAAGGACTAGGAGTTGGGCCTGGGAACCTCACAGTGTTAAGAAACTTAGGTCTGGCTACTCACTGCTTGAAAATCAATACTCAAGAGGCAAGTGTTGGTAGAAATGGAAAACATTGCCTTTCATAAGAGAGCTGGCAATGTGGGTGGGTGGACTCGTGTCCCTAAAAACCAACTCCAAGATTCTGCTTGGCCACAAAAGTTTTTAAAGGGAAAAGGGAAAGTAATCTCAGTCAGTCATTTGGGACAGGGGATCAAACTCATCGCCATCTCCCACTATGTGCAGGCTTGTGACTCTTTTTTTTTTTTTTCTGTGAAAAGTGATATTTATTTATTTTTTTTTTACTTAATGGATTTTATTTCAATTATAGGTGTACATAAATCATCATAAGTCAATTTGATAGATTTTGTATCCCAAACCCACAGTGCATCCCCCCACCCCCCAGATTGTCTTATTTGAAAAACCAAGGTTTTCCAAAGTCTGTGAGTCATTCTCTGTTCTGCAAAGAGGTTCATCGTGTCTTTTTAGTTTCCACATGTAAGCGGTAGCATTGGGTGTTGCTGACTGGTTTCACTTCGCATGATAATTTCTGGGTCCATCCATGTTGCTATAAATGTTGGTAATTCGTTCCTTTTAATGGCTGAGTAACATTCCATTGTGTGTATGCACCATATCTTCCCTATCCAGTCCTCTGTCGATGGGCATTTAGGTTGTTTCCATGACCTGGCTATTGCATAGAGTGCTGCAATGAACACTGGAGTACATGTGTCTTTTCGAGTTATGGTTTCCTCTGGATAGATGCCCAGGAGTGGGACTGCTGGATCAAATGGTAATTCTATTTTGAGTTTTCTGAGGAATCTCCATACTGTTCTCCACAGTGGTTGCACCAATTTGCATTCCCACCAACAGTGTAATAGGGATCCTTTTTCTCCACACCCTCTCCAGCACTTATCATTTGTAGACTTTTTGATGCTGGCCATTCTGGCTGGTGTAAGGTAGTACCTCATAGTGGTTTTGATTTGCATTTCTCTAATGAGGAGTGATGTTGAACATCTTTTCATGTGTTTATTTGCCATCTGCATGTCTTCTTTGGAGAATTGTCTGCCTAGATCCCATACCCATTTTTGGATGGGGTTGTTTGTTTCTTTGGTGTTGAGCTGTAGGAGGTGTTTGTAAATTTTGGAGATTAATCCCTTGTCAGCTGAATCATATGCAGATATTTTCTCCCATTCTGTGGGTTGTCTTTTCATTTTGTTTAGAGTTTCCTTTGTTGCTTGTTGACTCTTTATGATCTCTCTCTTTAGATGCTATCTTGTTCATATAGTTTATTCACAAGATTACTGAAGGGGGAGCTAGGGAAGAGATCTGGTCATCAGCTAATTACTTATTCTGCATTTTTGCCTCTTTGGAAAGAACCAACAGGTTAGGCATGGTATTGTGTGGGATTAAAAGATCTGAAAGTTGTGTGTAGGCCAGAGATGAGTAGAGCATGGGGCTGTCTAGTTTAAGTTAGTTACAATATAGCGTTGCTAAAGTGACAAGACAAAAAGGGCCTCCTACAGAGAGCTCTTTCCTGCCAAAAGCTGCTTATACCAGCCCCTTCTTTCTGTGATCCCCTTTGCATAACCTCCTCCTGTTTCCCTCACTGGTCTACTCCCCCCACTCCATTTTCAAAGATAATAAAAGGCCCGATATGATTCTGGGGGAAAATATAAATCTCTAAGAATTATAAGAAAAGATTTGGAACCTCACTGGTAATCTAAAAATGGTAGTGATAGGGGGAGGCGGCAAGATGGCGGAGGAGTAAGAGGTCGCGCTCTCCCTCTCCCACAAATACATCAAAAAACACATCTAAATATAAAACAAGTTGGACAAATCATCATCTGAATGCTGATCAATTTAAACCTCCAAAAACTGCAAGAAACCCCTGAAATAACTGGGTAGAACAAGTGAAGAAAAAAAAAAGGTGAGAGAGA
>PVHT021183634.1:30727584-30778465 GCA_004024745.2 Catagonus wagneri | reverse complement strand
CATGCAGCTGTCCAGATTTCCCAGCAATACTTACTGAAAAGTCTGTCTTTTTTTCCCATTTTATGTTCTTGCCTCCTTTGTCAAAGATTAATTGACTGTTGGTGTCTGGATTTATTTCTGGGTTCTCTGTTCCACTGGTCTGTATGTTTTGGTACTAGTACCACACTGTCTTGATTACTGTGGCTCAGTAATATTGCCTGAAGTCTGGGAGAGTTAATGCCTGCTGCTTGGTTTTTGTTCTTCAGAATTGCTTTGGTGATTCTGGGTCTTTTGTGGTTCCATATAAATTTTTGGATTATTTGTTCTAGTTCTGTGAAGAATGTCATATAATTTGATAGGGATTGCATTAAATTTGTAGATTGCTTTGGGTAGTATGGCCATTTTTACAACTTTCATTTTTCTGGCTCATGAGCATGGAATATCTTTCCATTTCTTTGTATCTTCTTTGATTTCCTTGATTAATGTTTTATACTTCTCAGCATATAAGTCTTTCAACTCCTTTGTCAGGTTTATTCCAAGGTATTTGAATTTTTGGGGGTGCAATTTTAAAAGGCATTGTATTTTGGTATTCTTTCTCTAATATTTCATTGTTAGTATACAGAAATGCGATTGATTTCTGAAGGTTAACCTTATATCCTGCTACTTTGCTGAATTTGTTGATCAGTTCGAGTAATTTTGGGGTTGAGTCCTTAGGGTTTTCTGTATATAGTATCATGTCATCTGCCTAAAGAGACAGTTTTACCTCTTCTCTTCCTATTTGGATGCCTTTTATTTCTTTTGTTTGTCTGATTGCTGTAGCTAGGACTTCCAAAACTATGTTGAATAACAGTGGTGAGAGTGGGGATCCTGGTCTTGTTCCAGATTTTAGTGGGAAGGCTTTCAACTTTTCTCCATTGAGTATTACATTTGCTGTGGGTTTGTCATAGATGGCTTTTATTATGTTAAGAATGTTCCCTCTATACCCACTTTGGTAAGAGTTTTGATCATGAATGGATGTTGGGCTTTGCCAAATGCTTACTCTGCATCTAGAGATGATCATGTGGTTTTTGACTTTTCTTTTGTTAATGTGGTGTATGACGCTGATTGATTTGTGTATGTTGAACCATCCTTGTGCACCTGGGATGAATCCCACCTGGTCTTGGTGTATGATCTTTTTAATATGTTGTTGGATTTGGTTGGCTAAAAATTTTGTTGAGAATTTTTGGATCTATATTCATCAAAGATATTGGCCTATAGTTTTCTTTTTTTGTGGTATCTTTGTCTGTTTTTGGAATTAAGGTGATGTTGGCATCATAGAATGCCTTTGGGAGTGTTCCTTCTTCAACCTTTTGGAAAAGTTTAAGAAGGATGGGTCTGAGTTCCTCTTTGTATATTTGGTAGAATTCATGGTAGAATTCACCTGTGAAGCCATCTGGTCCTGGACTTTTATTTGTAGGGAGTGTTTTTATGACATATTCAACTTCATTTCTAGTGATTGTTCTGTTCAGTTGATCTATTTGTTCTTGATTCAGTTTTGGCAGGGTGTAAGTCTCTCAAATGTTCTCCATTTCTTCTAGGTTGTCAAATTTGTTGGTGTACAATTGTTCATAGTATTCTTTCATGGTTTTTTGTATTTCTGTAATATCCATTGTGACTTTTCCTTTTTCATTTCTTATTTTGTTTATTTGGCTTTTTTCTCTCCTCTTCTTGGTGAGTCTAGCCAGAGGTTTGTCAATTTTGTGTACCTTTTCAAAGATCCAGCTTTTGGTTTTATTGATTTTTTTTCTATTGTATTTTGAATCTCTATTTTGTCAATTTCCTCTCTGATCTTTACAATTTCCTTCTTTCTGCTGACTTTAGGGTTTTTTGTTCTTCTTTTTCTAATTCATTTAGGTGGTGGGTTAAGTTGTCAATCTGAGATTTTTCTTTTTTGAGGAAGGCCTGTATTGCTATGAATTTCCTTCTGAGCACTGCTTTGCGGCATCCCATAGATTTGTAGTGGTTGTGTCTTCATTATTATTTGTCTCAAGGTATTTTTTAATTTCCTTCTTGATTTCCTCACTGACCCATTCATTTTTTCGTAGCATGTTGTTTAGTCTCCATGTAGTGTGTTTTTTCTCATTTCCTTTCCTGTGGTTGATATCTAGTTTCATGCCTTTGTGGTCAGAGAAGATACTTGTAATAATTTGTATTGTCTTAAATTTGTTGAGGTATCTTTGTGACCCAGTATGTGATCTATCCTTGAGAATGTTACATGTGCACTTGAGAAGTATATCTGAGGTTTTTTTTTTTTTCCTGAAAATGTCAGTTAGATCTAACTTTTCTGTCGTGTCATTTAGGATCTCTGTTGCCTTACTGACTTTCTGCCTAGAGGATCTGTCCATTGATGTGAGTGGAGTCTTAAAGTCTCCTGTTATTATTGTATTCCCATATTTTTCCATTTATGTCTGTTAGTACTTGTTGTAGGTACTTGAGTGTTCCTACATTAGGGGTATATATATTGATGTTTGTAATATCCTCTTCTTGAATGGATCCTTTAACCATAAAATAGTGTCCTTCTTTGTCTTTCTTTATGGGCTTCATCTTGGTCTATTTTGTCTGATACGAGTATTGCCACTTCTGCTTTCCTTTCTTGTTCATTGGCATGAAATATCTTTTCCCATCCCCTCACTTTGAATCTATCTGTGTCCTTTGCCCTAAGATGAGTCTCTTGTAGGTAGCAGACTGTAGGTTTTTGCTTTTTTATCCAGTCTACCACTCTGTGTCTTTTGACTGGAGCATTCACTCCATTGACATTTAAGGTGATTATTGATAGATATGTATTTATTGCCATTTTAGACCTTGTTTTCCAGTTGATTCTATGTTTCTCTTTTCTTTTTTTGGTTGGATGGCTACCATTTTATGCTCGAGTGCTTTCCTTTTCAGTATTTGTGGATGTGATGTTCCATTTTGATTTGTGGTTGCCCTGTTTTTTAAGTATGTTAACACCATCTTATATCTACTTGCTGTAGCCTTATATCCATATAGGCTCAAACACATCATTAAAATTTTTTTAAGTTAAAAAATAGAGTCTATATTTTCTTATTTTCCCTCCCCATAAGGTATGATTTTTTAATTTTTTTTTTTTTTGGCATCTTCATGTTTAGATCTGTATGCTGGCTTATTTGAATTATTGCTTTCCATTTGTGGTTTCCTCCATCCTATTTCTTACTTTTTAGGTTTTTTTTTATAGGAACCCTTTCAGCATTTTATTTAGAAAGGGTTTAGTATTGCTGTACTCTTTTAGTTTTTGTTTGTTGGGGAAATTCTTTATTTCCTTTTCTATTTTAAATGATATTCTTGCTGGGTAGAGTATTCCAGGTTAAAATTTTTTTCCTTTCAACACTTTAAATGTATCTCACAACTCCCTTCTGGCCTGTAATGTTTCTGTAGAGAAATAAGCTAACAGCCTTATGGGGGATCCCTTATAATTAATGCTTTGATTTTCCCTTGCTGCTTTTAGGATCCTTTCTTTATCTTTAATTTTTGCCATTTTTAATATAATATGTCTTGGTATGGGCCTGTTTGGGTTCAACTTGTTTGGGGCCCTCTGTGCTTCCTGTATCTTGATGTCAGATTCCTTCAGATTTGGAAAGTTTTCAGACATAATTTCTTCAAATATATTTTCAATGCCCTTTTCTTTTCCTTCTCCTTCTGGAATTCCTATTATGCATAGATTGGGCTGCTTTATATTATCTCATAGATCTCTTATATTGCTTTGATGTTTTTTCATTTGGTTTTCTGTCTGCTGTCCTGATTGTGTGATTTCCATTATTCTATCTTCCATGTCACTAATTCCATGTTGTCTGCTTTTTATTGACTTTAGCTCGATTTGCATCTCTGCAAAGGAGTTTTCTAGCTTTTCCTGGCTCCTCCTTATATTTTCTAATTCCTTTCTAAGGGAATCTGCATTGCTGTTTGTGTCTTCTCTTAATTTCTTGATATTCAGCCTTAATTCCTCCAGTATTTTCACCACCTCCCTTCTGAACTCCATTTCTGTCAGACTGCAGAGGTCTGTTTCATTGTTGACTGCTTTAGATGACTTTTCCTTTTCCTTTAACTGGGAATGGTTTCTGAGGTTCTTCATCTTGCTTATGGTTTTCTTTTTCTGTGATTTTGGGGAAGCCACACTGTAGTGTTGTAAGGCTTCTTCTAGGCAACAGAACCCCTTTGTATTTTTTGGTGGGGTTACTATTTATTTTGGTGTGGGAGTTTGAGTATTTGGTGTGTCTTTCTTCGGTGTGAGCAGGCTGTTATCTCCCTGGTGCTCCATGTATTTTCAGGGAGAATGAAGCAATGGGTAGGGCCAGGAGTTGGTGCTTGGTCTCTGGGCTTCCAACAGCAGCAAGTACATGCAGGAAGGTAGCACTGGCCAGTTTCAGGGCCCTGGGAAGTGGTAATGAGCTCTAGGCAGATCTAACAGGTGTCCAGAGCAATTGGCAGTAGCAGTAGCAGGATGTGTGAGTTCCCAGGGGAGTGAGAGCCACAATGGCTAGTGTTCAATTGCAAAGCCCTACTCTGAGGTGATTGGAACTGCATGTGGTACCTGTTCAGGGACTCCTAGTGACTGCGGGCCATGATTGTCTCTAGAGCCAGTGATAACTGTGGTGGTTTTCCCCCTCCACCTGTAGACCATGCATGAAGCAACCCATCTCACTTAGCCCACACCTGTACAGGAGGTGCTGTATAGGTTGTTCCTAGTTGCAGTGTCCTGAGAAGTGATAGAGATCAGGCATATGGGTACTTCCCAGAGTACTTAGCAGTGGGAGCGGGAGGGTTGGTGTGTTCCCAGGAGTGCAAGAGCACCCACTAGTGGTGTTCAGTCCTAATGCTCTGCTCTGTAGTGCCCTTGAGGTGACTGGGGCTGCAGGTGGTGCCTGTTCATGGACCCTTAATGGTAACATATCATTCCCATCTCTGGAGCCAGAGATAACTGTTGTGGTTTGCCTCTGCTTCCTGTAGACCATGCAGGAAATACCTCTTTCTGCTTAGCCCCTATAGGATGTGCTGCACAAGGTGCTCTTAGTTACAGGTTCTTGGGAAGGGACAAGCGTCTGGGCACTGCCCAGAATGTTTGGCAGTGGCGGGTGTGCTCTCAGGGGAGCGAGAGCAGCAGCAGGTAATATTCCATCATAATGTCCTTCTCTGTGGTGCCCTCCGAGGTGTTTGGGGCTGCAAGTGATTTTTGTTCAGGTGTGCCCTGTGGCAATGGCCCATGCCTTCCTCTGGAGTCAGGGATAACTGTGGTGGTTTGCTCCCGCCCCCTGCTGGCCACCAGGAAACACCCGTCCCATTTAGACCACAAAGGAGTTGCTGCACCAGCTGCACCTAGTTGTATGGACTTGGGAGGGGACAGCAAACAAGTATCCGTGTGCTGCCCTGAGGGTTTGGCAGTAGCAGCTGCAGGGTGTTCCCAGGGAAGTGATAGCAACAGTGTCTGGTGCTTGGTAGGCCCCGTGTCGCACTTAGCCCCCTGATGCCCTTAGCCCATGCTAGAGGTGCCTGGTCACCGGTAGCCTGCACAAGAAGTGCCCAGTCTCCTGTATATATGAGCAAAAGTCTAATGGATGGTTGTGCCAGAGATATTGGGCCACTTGGACAAGCAAGTGGCCTCCGTGTTGTGGGCAGTCTGCGCCCCAGGAAGCCTGGTCTACCACAGTCTAGCAAGCTGCTTCCCATTGCAGGTGAACTGTGCCCAGAGACCCCTGATCCACAGCAATCTAGCAAAGGGCTTTTGGTCATGCAGCCTGGGCAGGGTGTGTCCAGAAGACGCCGGGGCAACAGTAGTCTATCAAGTGGCCTCAGCTACCCAGCTACTGTGGTTTGCTCTTGAGTCACCCCACCCTTTGCAAGCTCCCCTCCAGCTGCTGGAGGTTTGCACTTAATCCCACCAGCTCTCTGCACTTGAGTCACCTTACCCTTTGTGAGCTAGCCTCAGGCTGCTGGAGGTTTGCGCTTGATTCACCCTGCCCTCTGCACTGGTTCAAGGTGCTTCTTAAGGCAGTCAGCCCCTCCTCCTCTCCCCCTACCCAACAATGGAGCCTTGTCTTTCCCGCAGGCCCAGACCTTCTCCCAGGTTCCCTCTGTCCTGGTGTTCCACTCCCCAGTCCAAAGAGTATCGCTCCCCTGCCTGTGGCACACTGCCCCCTAGCGCCCTAGGCTGTCTCCGCACTGCCAACCCCAGTCTTCTCCCAGGGACTGACCTCCGGAGCCTGTCTCAGCTCCCAGCCCCCGCCCGAGGCGTCTCAGGCTATGGTGTCTGTGCCAGTGTTCAGATGATCTGAGTCTCTCACTCCACTTTGCCGTTCTCAGTCCAGCTGCTGCGCTTTTCTTGGGCTTTGAGGTCCTTCCATTTCGGCTGATATTTTGGTCCTTTAGGTGGCTTCCCAGGGTGTGTGTTCCTTTTCTCCTTCACAGCTTCCTCCCTGGAGTGCTGGTGCCATCTTGATTCCTTTTCTTTCTCTCTCCCTCTTTTTTTTTTCTTTCTGTTGTTCTACCCAGTTATGTCAATAGTTTCTTGCCCTTTTTGGAGGTTTAAGTTCTTCTGTCAGCATTCAGTTGATGTTTTGTGCAAGTTGTTTTACATTTAGATGTGTTTTTTTTGATGTGTTTGTGGGAGAGGGTGAGCGCGACCTCTTACTCTGCCATCTTGCCACAATCCCCCAACACAGATTTTTCAGTCTTCTTATGTAACTGATATAGGTCCCTTCTACCCATATGTCATTAGCACAAGCAACAAAACTGTCGCCATACTCAAGCTCTATCAGGGTGGGGAAGTACATCCTGCAAATGCATCTAAGGGAGAGATATGCTTTACAGCCTAAGTGGCTACCACAATGCCCTTGTGATTTCTCTCGTTCCACTAAACGTTGTCTCAAATAGTTCAGATAACTAGTTTTACCTAGCCATGTTTTATTTAATAGTGACATTTATAGGACAGTTCCTCATCACTGGAGGGTTCAAGCAGAGCCCTGTTTGCCAAGTGGGAGGTCTGAGGAAGAGACTCTTGCATGACACCAGTGACCCTTATTCCCTATGACCTGGAGAACCTGTGCTAGTGAGACCATGCAAACATGACAGTCCTTGTGAGAAGGCCGCACCAAAGTGCCATTCCCCAGATTCTATCCAGGATTGCTTTCTGCAACCTATCTACCTACTTTGTTTCATTTTCTAGGCTACCTTATCCCCACACGGATACCATGTGGTAACATGCTCCCTATCAGTTTCCCTAAGAATTGACCTATCACTGCAAACCAATCATTCTCCATAATGTTGAGTGGATGTACCAATACTCTGGTCCTCGTAGAATTTTACTTTCTTCCTCTATGGGTCATGAGCCCAGACGATTATACCAATGACAGACTCTGGACTGAACATATTACATTTTTCAAGAACTATAAAAGACAGCATCTTGTCCTGCTGCAGTATATTATTTTGCATAGTCTGCAGACGAATTCATTCTTTACTTTGTGATGCACTTTTCTTTTATAAAATTCATCCTTCAAATATAATATGAAGCAGTCTGCATTGTCATTTATATGTGACTGGCTGAACTCTGTATTTCTCTTGAATCGTAATTCCAAAATTGCATCAAGCCTAATCTTTAAGCCAATACAATGTTATGATCGTTTAATCCTTAAGAAAAACACTCAATTTCTAATCTATTTCAGAGCATATAAAATATGCTTTTTAGGAATGTTAAAATAGCAGTCTGTATGGAGAAGAAGCTTGACAGTTGTCCCAAAATCTTCAGGACTTTATTTCCTGTTTGACCGCAAAATCACATTCCTAATCTATCCTGCAGAAATAATCATGGTTTCAAAAGATTTCTCTACAGGATGATTTATCATAAAATTGTTACTGTTGAGAAGCCCCCAATATTAAACTGCAGGAAACCAAAAAACTCTTATACATTCAAAACATGGAGCACTCTGGACCCACAAAGATGATATTGTAGAAAAATATTTAATCCCATGAAGAAATATTCACATTGGATAGTTAAGTGGATGCAAGAGAGGGAATGAGTTAAATATACATAATCTGAGTTTCCCTGGGTATCACCTGACTGTGGATATAGATGACAAGGATATTATCAGTAAGAACTGAATTTTCACTGTCTACTGCTCACACCTGCTCATGGAGGATTCCAGCAACCCCAGTCCTCCCCAGTTAAGCCTAGGATTGATACCTATGGTTGTTAAGCTGTCTCTGAGCTCTTGCCACCCATAGAACTAGAGAATTTTCATCCACATCAGCCATGCATATCCACTTCCTCGAGCAAATAAGCCACATAAAGGTGCTTCCTCCCTCCCACTGCTGGCATTGCTCACATGGGGGATGCTAACATCTGAGCTGCTGGTACTTTCTCTACAGGGAGAGTGGGAAGAAGCCCTGCTCCCAACTTGATGTCTCACTTGGTCACCTGAGTCTCAGGGGTGCTGCTATGTCTACAGCCTTTTGTTCATAGGGCGCAGACATGAATCCATGTACTTGTGAAAGAGCCAATAAGGCTGGCACCCTTATCTCCTTTTTCCTTCCCCTTTTCTCCATGCAGATTAGTTCATGAAAAATATTTTTTTTTGCTGACCATAAGCTCCACTAACTTTTCAGACATGCCGGGCATGTTAGGGTCACAGCAATAGATACTGCAGTCTCCAGTCCAGATAACCTCTTCATTCAGATTCTGCAGCACAGGTGTAAAATATATGCCTTTTGGGAAATATGTATGAGTGCCTATATAACTATATTCTTAGAAAAGATATGCACAAAAACCAGTGTTTATCTCTGGGTGTTGGGATTAAAGTTATGTTTTTTTTTTTTTTTTGCATAGAACTTGATTACTTTTGCTATCAGAAAAAAGATACCTGCTTTTTTTTAAGCTTATACTAAGTTACTGATGTGTGTAGTATGAAATAAGAAAATGCCTTTATACAAAAGTAGGGACTTGTTACTTCTTCTATAACTTGAAAACTCATATTCACACACAAAAAAATCAGAAGTCTCATATCATTTCTAAGAGTAGAATTAATGGAAATAATAGGGTTCCTTTTCTAATACTTGATTTTTTTTACATCACGTTCTATATGTTTGTCACCAACACCAATCCTTGGGGGCATTACTATAAATAATTATAATCAGGAGTTCCCGTGGTGGCTCAGTGGGTTAAGAAGTGAACATAGTCTCCATGAGGATGTGGGTTCGATCCCTGGCCTTGATCAGTGGGTTAAGGATCTGTCATTGCTGCAAGCTGTGGCATAGGTTGCAGATGCAGCTTGGATCCGGTGTTTCTGTGACTGTGGTGTAGGCCGGCAGCTACAGCTCAGATTCAACCCTTAGCCTGGAAACTTGTATATGCTGCAGGTGTGGCCATAAAAAGAAAAAAATATATAATTATGCTTTAATTGTCAATCATTTAGAAAAACATACTTAGGAAAATATATTTGAGTGCTTGAATTTTTTTCTGATTATAGGTTGTTATATTAGATTGTTCATTATATAAAATAATGATTATTCTTATTTTCAGTTTTAGAACTACTGTCTTTTCTACACATATTCGTAGAACTGTCTTTTTCTATTCAACTGGCAGCCCTGGCCAGAGTGTCTACCAATGGTTGTGTCTCCTTGGTGCCTGTTATGTAAGTGGAGTAAAGAAGCCTTGTCCCGCTCCTTCCCCCACTTTCCAGCACCAGAGACATTTCTTCCCACAGTTAAGGATAAAGTGATAAATGGGGCCCTAGATTATGTAGGCAAGTCTCCTTGTTTCAGATAAGATAACTGAGATTCAGAAAAGTTTAGTGACTTGTCTAAGATCATACAGCTGGTAATTAACTGAGCTTGCACCCAAACTTGGAACTCTTACCCTGTCATAATCAATAGCAAATTAAATTAGTTTTCATTAGCCAAATAACTTCAGAAGCAGAAATATAAAAATTATTTCCAAATGTTTACAGCAAGAACAATCATATAGTGTATAATGTGATATATCTCAACCTACTTAACATGGTATGAGGAAGGGCCTTCGAAAGTGTTAGATCCCAAGACCTGTAAGTATTCAATTACAGCTCTGACTCATCTTCACAAGGGGCCAGGGAAGCATCACAGGGGAAGTTCATACAGACCGATACCCGAAGATTAGGGTGAAAGAGTAGGCTCCCTGGAGGAGTCTTCCAGGAGGAAGACACAGTTTGGCATGAGCCAAGACTAAGGATCTACAGAAAATTTGTAAAGCTCAAAGAATTTTAATAATGCTGGTGTTCAAAGGATGTCAGGGATTTGTGATAGAGGGGACTGGCAAGGCAGACAGAGGCCAGATCAAGAAGAACCTTGCAGGCCATAGAAAGCAATTCATTTATCCTAAGGGGTCTGGGAAACCAGAATACTCCTGCATATTTTGACTTTATACCTTTCTTGATGATATGTCAGAGAGACGTGGTGATGAGAACCTGGGACTGAGGAGAGGAGATACGAGCTTTGATTTGCACTGTTTACAATAGATGCCATCTCCTTCCTGACTGCAGATCATCTTTATTAGAGGGGAACGAGGGTCAGTGCCCCAGGGCCCTCATTGCCCACTCTCCCTAGTTCATGTAGACTGATGAGCAGAATGTGAAAGGATCTGTACTTCATCAAACAAATTCTGAGCATAGCAAATTGCTTTTAGAAATACTGTTACTGTTTATCACAATCCAGGAAACTTTGAAAAAGACAGTTTCAACACTTGGTCTGGCTTTGAGGCTTCCCAAAGCTGCACTGGTTTGTATGCTGGCTCCCTAATAACAAGAGCTTGAAGATAATTTTTCCCTTAGATCCCTGACCTGTGTGTGTGTGTGTGTATGTATATATAGACTTCATTTTCTGTTTCAGTGCCAACTCTTATTTTCTCCCTACATTCAACACTTACGTATCACACCATTTTGTTGGAAAAGTATATTCACTTCAGCATAAAGGTATCTGATAATGTTGCTCTTGATCTGCGGTCAGTAGGATGTACCTATATTTAAAGTGATTTTCCAGAATTAGACTCACAAAGTGCTAACCCATCCATATACTCTCTTTATATTCTCCTTATGAACAATAGCTTATATTCGGAAAAAATGGGACATAGGAAAGTAAGATCCATCTGTGGCCAAATTAGAGATTTTTCTCTCCAAGCCACTGGTTAGGTTACATGGGAATAAATTCATAGTCTTTGGCATCACCAGCACAGTACTTTCACACAGTGTCCAAGGACCACTTGCTTTGGAACAGTTAAGGTGCTTGTTAAAATTCAGGTTCCCAAACCTAACCATTGGTCTTAATCAGAATGGCATTGTGGAGAGTTCCTGTCATGGCTCAGTGGTTAACAAACCTGACTAGAATCCGTGAGGACGTGGGTTCGATCCCTGGCCTCCATCCGTGGGTTAAGGATGCAGCGTTGCCGTGAGCTGTGGTGTAAGTCACAGACATGGCTCAGATCCCAAAATGCTGTGGTTGTGGTGTAGGCCAGCAGCGGTAGCTCTGATTCAACCCCTAGCCTGGCAACCTCCATATGCCATGGGTGCGGCCCTAAAGACACACACACACACACACACACACACACACACACACAAATGGTATTGGGGGCTAGAGATGTGTATTTTTCTAAGTTTTTCAGAACGCTATGTCCAATAAAGTTGAAAATTAAGTTGATCAATAAAGCAATTCATTGTGGATAGACACAGTGCAGCAGATACAGACAGTGCCCTGCCTGTTTTTCCTTGACTCATCGCAAGAGCACTTGCAAACAGTCCTGAACGAACATACAGTTTTGTCTGTCCTTTGTCTGAGGAGGTTCTCTGGCTGTAGAAACGTGCTGGCCTAACAAGTTGAAGGGACTATGATTTCTGGAGAGTTACCCCAGTTCCCTTTGACTAATGAGGGAGGCATGATAGTGGATAAACAGTCTAACTTCCTCTCACGTCTCAGGGTGACTGTTCTTAAGGGAGTGTGATATAGTTCCCGAGAGGTTCCCAGCGAGAAAACTGGCAGTTGCCTGGAGTGGTAACCTGCTCATGAATGCACCTTTATTGGCTTTCCTCCCTTCCTTTCTCCTTTCCCCTTGTCCAGGTGCCTCCTGGGATCACTTCACCAATAAACTACTTGCACCCACATCATTGTCCCAAGGTCCACTTTGAGGGGGAACCCAGACTAAGGTAGAGAATATATTGTATATAGAGTAAATAAACTTTATTCCAGCCAAATTGGGGGGAAAGATTTGAAGAAGAGGGCTAAAAATTTTTAAAAGAGATTTGATGAAGGAAATTTAATTAAATTAAAATTGAATCGATTCAGGCAATGCTATTTTTCACCCTGTTTGCTATTCTTTCTGTGTGGGTGATCATCCTCATATGAAATCTTGTGTGTTCAGCATCCTTCCCAATGTATCCTGATCACTTGGTATTAAGTCCTGCAGCTTTTCCTTGAAAATATTCAGATTTTTCTGGAGATAAATATTAATTCTATGTATACTACATAGAGTTTAGATAACTTAGGAATGAATTCTCTTTTTATGGCAGGCAATAGAATGGTTAGCACCCCGAAAAAGAAGCATTTTAAAGACTCATTTTCCCTGGAACTGTATGTTATTTGACTGAGCAATTTAGGGCTCAATTGTTTAAACTCATCTTTGGCATCTCCTAAGACTAAACACCCTGAAGCTAAAATTTGGTGAGCTTTCTTTTCAGCTAGGCAGGAAGACAGCATGGTCTTTTGGGAGAAGTTTGGATTTGAGGGTCTGACAAAATAGCTCTAAGACATTCAGCTTACATTCTGACAAAATAGCTCTAAGCATCTCCAAGTTTGTTTTCTCAGCCATTAAAGGGAAATAATAGTAATATTAATAATATTGCTTCACCAGATTGTTTTGAGGATTATATATTGTTTTAAGGTGCCTAGATCATGGCAGGTAGATGCTTACTGTCTTAGGTCACAAGACAGCTCAGCTAGAACCATACACCATGAAAAAGTCAGCATTTATCAGCTTGGGGTGCCCTAAAGTTTGCTTATCATCTGTTTTCTTTAGGGCCACACCCATGGCATATGGATATTCCCAGGCTCAGGGTCAATTCGGAGCTTTAGCCGCCAGCCTACACCACAGCTCACAGCAATTCCAGATCCTTAACCCAATGAGCAAGGCCAGGGATTGAATCCACATCCTTATGAATAGTAGTTGGGTTTATTGCCACTGGGCACAACAGGAACTCCACTTATCATCTATTTTATTCAGCTTGTTGTGTTCTGTCATTTTATTGAGTAGCTATCTTGGGCTGAAGGGAAGTTATTTATAGGATTCTGTACCCATGCCTGTGACCTGCAAACACCGGGCAGACTTTAGCACAGTTGCTAGCTCTCGTGCAAACTCAAATGGCTGACATGTCAACCCAATGACATACACGAAATTTAAATTTTTATTTTGTTTGTCTTGCATGGAAATTATTCTATTTTGAGAGAACTGAATGAAGACAGTTCTGACACTCTCAAACACAAGATGCAAAATAGCCAATGAATCTTATCCAACCAGATTGGGGGTTTTATGTATCTACCTCTACAACTAAAAAGCAAGCCTGGGTTTGCATGAAATCGTTCCTTTTGGATTGACCATTCAAGCTTACACTGTAAGCAATGACATATTCTTTGACATATATTTCCGAATGAAATCTGGACCTTGGTTGTTTCTTTGATGTGTGTAATGTTTCTACTTAGGTTGCTTGACTCTTTCCTGCCGTAGAGAAATTCATGCTGAGTTCCTAAGTGCCAGTTCTACTTTTCATTGTGAGAATCTTTCACTAGTGAACATATTTTCATTGCATATAGCCCTGGTCGCCCCTACAAGTACTCTGTTTTCTTTTGTGTTATCTTTGTGGTTGCATTCCTAGACGTTTAGGATACCTATTATAGAAAATTGAGTTTTACAGAGAATATATGCCTGTGTTAGGTTGGATTCTTCCAGGACAGATTCTAAACAAAGGTCAGAGTGCAAGTAGTTTGAAAATACCTGTGAGAAATGGAAAAGGAATAACGCTGACACATGGGGCATTGAAGAACAGGTGCCCGTGGTGGAGAACTGGGCTCAGTGAATGCTGGAAACTGCTGAGAGGCTGCCAAAGATATGTCTCAGTTATCCCATCTGAGGGGTGAGGGGCTGGAGTATTTATCATATGGTAGCTGCACTGTTTTTTGAGGTTTACTCTAAGGGGCATTGACTCCTGGGAAACTCCGGCTGGCTCTGCACACAGCCAGCATACTCTTGCATCTCCGAAAGCCCTCGGGCAGAGAGTCACTTTGTAACAAAACAGTGAGTGCCAAGGGACTGTGGGCAGGGCACTGGCTGCTTCTGCGGTAATGCTCAATAAATTCTTATTGTACAGGATTGAATGGAATTTGCTAAGAGCTATAAGAAAT
Source organism: Catagonus wagneri (assembly GCA_004024745.2). Classification (NCBI taxonomy): domain Eukaryota; kingdom Metazoa; phylum Chordata; class Mammalia; order Artiodactyla; family Tayassuidae; genus Catagonus; species Catagonus wagneri. Next base: position 30,764,029 of record PVHT021183634.1, on the reverse strand, counting down.
GTCAAATGACTCTAAAACCTGAAATCATTGATTTTTACTTACCTCCTGCAGATGCATGTTTTCAACACTATCAACTCTGTCATGGCTGAATGGTTTGGGGGCAATGCCATCTCTAAAAGCAGCAGGAGGGCAGTGTTTATTCTAACTCCATCACACCGTCGGGATGTCTTCCATACCCAGGCTGTGTTACAGATGGAGCAATGAAAGTACTTTTTATGCTTTTTAAACTAAACATTGTGAGATCTCAGTGGAGAAGTTGGGAAAAAAAAGACTTTGTGGTCCTTTGGAAACAGTACTGGACCAGGAGTTGGGGAATTTAGGTTTCCATTTTCCTTGCGTGAACTTGTAGGGATGTGAACAAAATTCACTAGGCCTCATTTTGCTGACCTATAAAATGTACAGATTGAACACTGAGTATTTCTTCCAGCTTCAGGTATGGTTGTCCTGTGAAATAAGGCAATAGGACTTGTATCTGTTATGTGGATCAAGTAGAAACTGGGAGAAAAAAATACAGATTTAAACATATGTGCAGATTACACATTTATTTCTGTAACATGCATATCTGTTTTATTTTTAAATTTATTGGAGTATGGTTGATTTACAATGTTGTATTAGCATCATGTTTATTTATAACAAAGTGGATATAGGTTATATATATGCATATATCAATTCTCCCCTCACCCCCACGTGTGTCTATTTATTCTGTAGTTTTCAGTCCAAAAATGAGAGAACAAATTGTTATGGCATTCAGAATATCCTGAATAATAATTCTAATAATCTTCCCCTGAAAGAAAATGGTTTCTTCTCCCACTTACAAATGGTTTCTTCGCCCACTTACAAACCTGTATTTTTCACATAGGTTCCCAATAGGAAGGGAATTTGAGATGAGAATTATCTCTTTCTCTTGTGACTGACATAATTAAGTGGTCTATAGAGATGAATGCCAGCTGCAGATTCCTATGAATAACCTAAGGTTGCTTCCCCATGTAATGCAAGTTTGTCTTAATTTCCCATCTGTCTTCATAAACTCAGTAGGATTATACTAGTGTAAGAGGATTCCCTGTTTCTTAATATTAAAAAAACCCAACCTTGCAGTTTTATTTTATTTTGCTGATTTAGCCTAAGCATTGGTCTCATACCTAATAAATGTAACATTTTATCCTGTTTTTCCCAGGAGTTATATAGTGGTATGAGAGGGGTAGAAGCAACCAGTTCAAAGCCATGTACAGGGCTTACCTACCCCAGCCACTATCTCTTCAAGGACTTCATATCACACTAGGAATGAGGGAAGTCTGGTATTTCAAGATAAGAATTGACATTATGTTGTGATGGAGATATCAAAGAGAAGGAAGTCCACATTCTATGCTAGCATCACTGCTAATCATCCCTGACTCTGATCTTCCCACTTGGTTCCTTGAAGGGAGTGTGCCGAGGCTTGACTGGTGCTCAGCTGAGGATGCAGAATGTGATTAGCGCTGGTTTTGAGACCAGGTCACCACATTTATAGACACTCTGCAGCTGCTGGCCCCATGTACTGAGAAAGCAAAGCCACAGCCCAGCTCTTCATCTAGTGCTTTGCCATTGTGTGTGCCTGTTCTTCTCCCCTAGAGACCAACCACATTCCAGACAGGTTCTTCAGGGCCCCGGAAGTACTGAATGGGTTTCTAAGATTCTCTAGCTTCTCTAGAAGGGTCAATACTTTCTTACTGAGCTAATCAGAATGTCTGAGGTCCCAAGAGACCTTTGAGTCAAATCCAACGTGGGAATTGTTATCAGCTGGGGACATCCAGGTGTGTGAGCCTGTGCTCACCCCAGTTCAGTCAAGTCTAGCACAGATCATAAAGTGGGTACTGTTCAGTTTTACCAGGGTCCATGAAAGAAGTTTAGGTTCTACTTTTGGAAAGAAAGTTTGTGTGTATGTGTTGGAGGTGGGAAGAAATGAACCAGCTCATTCTGCAGTTTCTTATAGATTTTAATAATTACAATGTCAGTTTTATAACTTTTAAGATACTCATAGTTCCCAAAGTTTTATTGCTTGCATAGTCTGGTCATTCTGGTTATATTTAAAATCCTATTGGAAAAAAATTGGAGTCATTAATGCTTGCAAAATCCTTCTGTATCTGCAAGGAGGCTTTGTAAGTTCAATGCATGCTTTTGTTTCTTTTTGGAAATTATATTTCCCTACCCTCAAGATCTTACTGCAGTGGTTCTATAATTTCAACATGTATTATAATCAATAGAAGCATTAGAAATGTAGATTCCTGACTCCTCAGAGATTAGATTTAGAGTAGATGGTTGATTAGGAATCTATAGTCGAAACTATTACAACATATTATGCTAAATGCAGTTGGCCCATGGAACTTATATTGAGAAAAACTCTTTTATGGATGCTCCTATGTAAATGTTTTTGAAAACTCTCTTTTTCAAGAAGAGGTCTGGTCAATCCCAGAAATGTGGTGTTTCTAAACAGAAGTAAATCATGGATAAGTAATATTCTGTCATTGACAGGAAAATAGCCAATAGTATGAATGCACACCTCAAAGTCATTATTATTGAGGGCATATATGCACTTAAAACATATTGTTTCTATTTTCATCAACTTTTGATGTATATTCAGTTCACATTGACAGTTCCCTTTGAACATGACACATATAGGCACTTAAAAGATCTATCATATCGTGAACTAGCCTTGGACCTTAAAAATGTTCAATCAAATATTTTACTTAACATTTAGTAAGTACATATTTATTGAAATTTTTCTTGGTGCTCTGCCCTATGCCAGCACTGAAGTGATGTCACATTTGAACTCTCTCATGACTGTTACATGCGTGTCCTATACCTCTGGGCTTCTATAAGACACACACGCTCAAACATAAGCTTTGCTCTAGCCTATTTGGTGCTGCTTACTTAGTTTTACTTGGTTTAAGAATCCTAATCTTTCTTGCAATTGTATTCCCTCTCTGTTTCCTTATGAAGAGTCTCTACTAATGGTTGGAAGAGGGTAAGACTGTCATGGGGAGGGAGCTGGAGTGTGCCTAAAATCTTTTTTAATATATTTTTATTGGAGTATAGTTGATTTACAATGTTGTGCCAGTTTCTGCTCTACAACAAAATGATCCAGTCCTACATACATATATACATTTACTTTCTTATCTTCCATCATGGTTTATTACAAGATACTGGATATAGTTCCCTGTGCTATATAGCAGGACCTCATCGTTTATCCATTCTAAATATAATAGTTTGCATCTACTAACCCCAAACTCCCATTCCATCCCACAGCATCCCCTCTCCCCCTTGGCAACTACAAGTCTTTTCTCTATGTCTGTGATTCTAGCTCTGTTTTGTGGACAGGTTCATTTGTGCTGTATTTTAGATTCCACATATAAGTGATATCATATGGTATTTGTCTCTTTCTTTCTTTCTTTCTTTCTTTCTTTCTTTTTTGTCTTTTTAGGGCCACACCCTTGGCATATGAAGGTTCCCAGGCTGGGGTCGAATCAGAGCTGTAATCACTGGCCTAAACCACAGCCACAGCAATGTCAGATCCGAGCCACTTCTGCAACCTACACCACAGCTCATGGCAATGCCAGATCCTTTACCCACTGAGCAAGGTCAGGGATAGAACCTGTGTCCTCATGGATGCTAGTCAGATTCATTTCTGCTGAGTCACAACAGAAACTCCTTATCTTTTTCTGACTTACTTCACTTAGTATGGGAATCTCTAATTGCATCCATGTTGCTACAAATGGCATTATTTTGTGTTTTTTTTATGACTGAGTAGAATTCCATTTATGGAATGTATTGTATGTATGTATTGTATTATGTGTATGTACCACATCTTCTTAATCCATTCCTCTGTCAATGGATATGTAGGTGCTTCCACGTCTTAGCTATTGTGAATTGTGCTGCTATGAACATAGCGGTGCATGAATCTTTTTGAATTGTTATTTTGTCCAGATATATGCCCAGGAGTTACTCCGGGAGTAGACTCCTGGGCATATATGCCTAAAAATTACACCAACATATTTCCTCAGGTATTCGGGCAACTGTGAGAATTAAAGTCACAATGACCAAAGGATTTATAGGAGCTAGACTATTTCTCAAAAGTGAAGTTGAAATAGATTTAAAAACTACTGACCTATGATTATTATCTGGAGGCCTTTTTATAGCATTTTGTCAGTTTAACAAAAGATTATGAATGTCTGAATCCATATTCCGTAAAGGAAGATGGTAGAACTGACTCAGACACTCACACATAATAAACACATGCAATGTCCAGGCACACACCCATAGCCTTCTGATGAACTTTCTGAAAGTTCACTTTGAGTATAGTCATTACCCTGTGGATTTGCAAGGAAGTATATCTGAGGATGTTTGGTAAAACACCTATTGCTTTGACCTATTAACCCGAGACCCCATTTGCTCCAATCTGCAGTCTGAGCTTTCTCCGAGATTCTCAGCTGTCTGCCTAGAACAGAACAACCTTTTTTGTTCTGTCCTTTTGTGTCACAATAGGCTCTCTCTTACTGTACAGCAAAGGGGCAGAGGTAGGGACAGAAAAATAATAGGTTTAAACTTAGATCCTTTGCCAGCAGATTATCTTCTTCGATGGTGTTGTAAATGAACATTGATTCACCTAACAGCTACAACACCCAGGTTTTCCTGCTAAATTGCTAGATGTATCACTTTCTGTGAAATAATCATATTTTCCCTGTAACTTCCACCAGTACCTGGAGTTCCTCTTTCCTCTGAGTGCTCAGAGCTGCTCAAGGAACCCATGAAGGCAGAAGAGGTTCCCAGCATCACTATGTCTACAGGACCTTGGGGTCTGACCCCCGTAAGAGTCTAAAGTAGACTACCAGACCGGTCCTTCCATTGCCTGCCTTGGACTTAGAACATAGTCCCTCCTGGTTGGAATCCCTCCAAAAAAGGACATCACCTACCACTTTCTAGTTTAGGTTTGGAGCATAGACACACAGATATGTGAACTAAGAGATTTTCTTCCAGATTACTTGCATTATCCTGATTATTTTCCAGATTACAATTTTTATAATCTGTTAAGTTTTAATGTATTTTCTTTTTAAATTTGCTTTTTTATTCTGGGTCTCATTCAGTAGACTGTAAGCTTCATGTGTAACAAATGTAAGATAATCAGTGTTAGTTCAGTGAATGAATAAATAAACCCTCAAAAAAGGCTATCTAACCCCCATCCCTTCCCATCACTTTAACAAGAAATGAAGAAGAATGAGATAGAGAAGGAACTAAAAACATTAGACCACACTGACCTGCAGGATTCATGCTAAGGCTGTTCTCTAACCTTTACTTGTAGTTGGTCTGGGAGACTTTAACAGAATTGTCTTCAAACCCTCTAATTCTTTGATTCAATTTTTTTCCAGTGCTCTGGTTTTCTCCAGCTGTGGTTTGATAGCCTTCATATTCTACGTAATTGGGCAAAGCATTTTCTTAGAGCCCACATGCATTTTCACGTTATTGTTCTAGTGGCCTGAGATGGAATGATGGAGATGAGGAGGAAGTGATGGGGAACAGAACCTAAGCTTCTACCCCTTAGCTTCAGGCTACATGATATCAGGCCACTCCCACTTTCCACCAATGGCAGTGAGTACTTCACTAATGGATAGTACCTCAGCATGGGAAGCAATCAAAGAATTTCTGATGGAACCATGATATATGTGGGTTCCCTTAGGAATTAGGGAAGAATTCTGAGAATAAGAGCTTGAAAACAGAAGGAGTGCTCTTCAAGGAGGGGAGAGAATACATATTCAAAAGTAAGTAGTGAGATAACCAGGTGAATAGGACCGGAGATAGCTTCCTATAGCCTAAGGAGAGGTTCTCAGTGGAAGGCTGGCTGCCACATTCTGCCTGCAAACATATTTTGTTTGGGTCACACACTATTTTAATAGTCAGGAAACTTCATATGAAGTTCTAAGTTCAGACACCTCTTGAAAAGTTTGGGGATCTGATAACACTGGGATCACATCCTGTAATGCAACCATCTCCTGGAGCTGAGAAAGAGCCTCCCCTTTAAATAAAGTTTTTGGTTAACCAAGTGCCAACTATGACCTTATATTTTCTCAGTTTCACTTATATAGGTCCCTGTAGGCTGTGAGATTTCAACTCTTGTCTGGGGGACAGTTAGGAGTTTTAAAGGGACAGTACACACTATTTCATTGGGAAGTTGGAAATGAATGGCAGTCACTGCCTGACTCCACTGGAGAGAACCCAGAATTCTGAGAACGTGTGGTTCTCACTTTTGCATCCTTGGGAGACACATGTATGGAGGACATCTCTTGTACCTGAGCATCACTCAGTGGTTGAGAATTTCTTGGTAGCAGTGGTGGTGGACTTTCTGCCCCCTTGTGATAGTTTTCTCTGTCAGCGCAAATTTTCGATTTGCATTTTACTCAATTTGTGCTGCTCTCTCTGTAAACACTCACTAGTAACTTTTTTTGGACATTATTGCTATTCTTTAATCTTTATACCTCAACCTTCATTTGTTCCAAATGGCTAAGTATCTTTCTACTGGAAAATTTGTTTTGTCTCAGTAAATGGGTGTATGGTATTAGTTCAGATTAGTTTTGCCAAATCACTGAGTATAATATCCTCAGGCTAAAATAAATTAATACATTTTTAAAGGTAATCCCATTAAGTACTTTGCCATAGCAGTCAGAAAAAAAGAATATAGAAAATTTCTAATGAACCCTTTGGAGTGGTTTTCTAAAAGACTCCTGTAAATTCAAATTAGTTGTAAAGTATAATTTGGTACCTTTCACATTTACAAGGATAGATCTCTCTGGCCACTATTATCCTTCTTGTTAGTTCCCCCTTTGTTCTGTGTAAACAAAGGGAACATCCAGTTTGGGCCTGCCTTTTCATCTCTTTGTGCCTCAGCTTGCTCATTCAGGCCCTAACAATCATTTCTTAAGCAAACCCATGAGAGCCTCAGGTGAGGAAAGAGACCTGCCCTCAGAAAGCTCAGAAGCTACTCAAGTGAAGAATTAGACCTGTGGGTCTTGACAGGCAGGGCCCAACGTGTAGCCTCAGCATCACCCTGGGACTTGTTAAAAATGCAGATTCACAACTGCTACTCCAGGTGTAATGAACCAGGAAGTCGAGGGGTGGGCACTGAAATCAGTGTGTGAACATGCGCTCTAGGTGATTCTGATATATGTAAAAGTTTGAAAGCCCAGGTGTCCTGGGTTCTGCTCACACAAACTAACACTCCAAGTTTCTTCACAAAACTTCCTCAGAAACTAAACAAATAACCCAAGTTATGAAGTCCATGGTATCCAAAAGAGGCAGACCTTTTTTTCTTCTGTGAGTTCTTTCTGCCCAGGAGAGCCATGTGCTGTATGGCTATTTCTGCATAGACCTGGTACAGACAGGACCAAACTTTAAGGTGATTGTGGAGTGAACAGATCACTTGCTCCTTGTCTATGTCCTTTCTTAGATTTCTTGGGCATTTTCAATTCACCAGCACCTCCACAGCCCAATAATCTCTGCTTCCTTTTATACACTCTCCACTGTCTGTTGATCATAAAGTTAGAATTGATGAATTCACAATGAGGGTCTTAGGTTTGGTCCAAACTATGAAGATGCCTAGGTAACATATTTTAAGCAGTTGACAGTGCAATTTTCTTGCTAGCCAAAGTATTTGATTTCCACATCGAATGAGTGTGATAGACTCTGACCATTCTAGATTTGTCCATTTTCCAGCTACTGATATAATCCCTCTAAGGAATTTCTGCAAGTGTGGATTATTTTACCAGGAAGAAGTTTTAAAAATAGCACATCAACTATCTTCTGGATCGTGGCTCTCTGATATAATCATTTGTTCTGTTCTCCAGGTTAACACTGATTCTTGCAGACAGTTTGTGCACTGACTCTTAATCCAGGTTTAAGCTCAGGAATCATGGAGTCTTAGCTGTAAAGAGTGAACAGTACTTCCTAGAAGTGTAGGGATTTGGTTTATAACCACTTACGTTTCCATCAGATATAGGATAACTCTCAGAATCATAAAACCAAATCCTATGTACATTTGCTATGTCCTGACAGTTGCTTTAATCTTCGATCATCAGCGGTGTTTGCTAACACTGTGAACAATGGTTAGTGCTGCAATCAAATAAACAATGGCATTGTGTCATAGGCAAAAATGATGCTGACTTTGGGGTAGTGGGATAGGAATTATAGACACCTCACAGAAATGAATGTGACCTGTGATGCTATTTCAGAGCACCGTGGCATCATCTGGGAGAAGATAAGAACACGTGTACGTAATGACACACAGAGTTTGGAGGACTGTGGATTCTGATTCCCAGCACAGGAGCTCCCCATGCCCTGTGGGATTTGTGTGGGTAGTAAACAGTGGTTAGGAACAGACAGGGAAGGTGAGCCTATGTGCCCATCCCTACCACTCTCAGGAGGCCTCTGCAGGGGGTATCTAACTTGTCATCTTTCTTCTTCTCATCTTTATGATGGGCTTTGACGATAAGAGGATTCATAATCTCCCACTGAATTTTTTTCCCCAGATTTGGCCTTGTATCATATGAATATGATGAAATTTACACATTTCTGTTGGCCAGTTTTGCTCATAAAAACAGACATTTAAAACCCATAATTTAAAAGACGCAATTTTCTTCTTTATCTTCACAATTGAGTGGGGCATCCTATATATATATATATAATCAATTAAATTTAGTTTTATATTCATCCTGTAATTATAATTATGGGTTTATGAGCCCCTGGCTAATTTCAGGATTCAGATGCTGCTGCTGAAGGTAATAACTGAAAAGACAGGACTGGAAATTTCACAAGGGGTCACCCACCCCAATGAGAAATGGGCTTCATTAAATAGTGAGAAAGAGAAAAGCAACCCTGACACAATTGTGTGCTGCACACAATTTCTCAGGACACCAACATCGGACAAGGCCATCCTGTGACTATGATGGATCAAGACAAAAACAGGACCACTCTGAATTCACATCTGAACACAGACAAAACATGACCATTGTCCAATCCAGAAAATAACAAATATGCCCCTTTCTCAGCTAAGAGGAGTAACCGCTATTTCTCTACCAGGTATAGCTTTAGTCTGCCTGCCCTTAGGTTTATTGACATAGTAAAATTATTCCTGAAAAGTACCCAACAGAGGTAGAAGCCCACTTCCTTGGACCAAAGCCCCAACTGTAAAAGTCCTTGCTAACAACTTCTTTCCCAGACACTCCATGGTTACCCATGGTGTGCAGTCTTCTTTGCTAAAGCGAGTAACAAACCTAACTAACCTGTTCAACTACAAGTGATTACTTGTTCCTGGTAATCTGGCAGTCTTTGGCCAGGGAATATTATATATGTCAGCTGAATATTTGGTTATGTCCATTTTAGACAATAAATCTGAATTGTACTAGTTAGGCTATGTCCTTAATCCTGGACCTGGCTTACTGATGCAACAGCTCTGTCCTGTGACTTCAGTTCTATGAGATTTGTTCCAAATGGCTTCATATGCTGAAAAGATTTTAGTCCTTTGGACAGGAAGAGTCACCTCAGAATCCAAACAGAAATTGTGTATTAGTCAGGGTTCTCTGGAGAAATATAACTGGATGCATGAATGAGGTAGATAGTGTTATATTAAATATCTGATATTTACTGCATGTCATAAATTGTGTTAAGTGCTTTACATAAATTAGCTTATTTTAATTCTTGAAACAAGCCTGTGAGGTAGTTATTACCCCATTTTACAAATGAGCAAACAGAAACACGGGCAAATAAATTAACCTGCCTGAGATTACACAGCTAGGTTTCAAATTCAAGTTGTCTAGCTCCATTTTCTTTGCTTTTAACTTTTACATTTTACTACCTTTGAGATACCTCCTCTATTTCCCAGCATCTAAACAGTAGTAATTCAGAAGGCTAACTATTACCTAGAGTAACAGATGTAATTCTAGGAAATCATAATAACAGTTATTTAAATGTTGGCATAGGAGTTCTCTTGTGGCACAGTGGGCTAAGAATCTGGCGTCTGACGTTGTCACTGCAGCTGCTTAGGTGACTGCTGGGTTGCAGGTGACCCTGGGCTGGGAACTTCCACATGTTATGGCCAAAAAGAAAGAATAAGTGTTGGCATATATTAGTTTATAGTAAATGTAAATACCACATAGCCTCTTTCTTCTTAGCTACAATAGTTAATGAGTCCAATGATCAAACTCTTTAGAGATACTATTATCATATACAACTACAGGTTTCAGACTGTATGAACAATCATTGTCCAAAATGTATTCCTCAGAGTTATTGAGGGCTGCTGTAAAGTATAAATACATAGGAAACTGCCTTCCGTGAATAAGACAGACATGTCTGGAACAGAAGGAATGCGGGGTAGGTGTAACATGAGTACTGGGTACGAGTGTATTATGGCGGTGTCATTTGTAACAAGTGTTTCCCAGCTCTTTTCCTCCTCATTGGTCACAGCTTCATGGGCGTTTCTACGGAGAGGTGCTACTTGATTTGATTTGTTGTAGAACACTTTAATCTTAATTTATTCAATCATTACTCTCAATTTCCTTTGTTTTTTCCCCCAGATTTGGCCTTGTATCATATGAATATGATGAAATTTACACATTTCTGTTGGCCAGTTTTGCTCATAAAAACAGACATTTAAAACCCATAATTTAATTTTAGTCACAGGAGATTTTATTACTCCCGTAGGCTACTCCATCACTTCTTTACCACTACCTCACCATTTCTTCTATAATTTGTCAGAATTTTTCTAAATAAAAAATCTGCAGCGATTTTTGCAGCTCTTCAAACCTTTAAGTCTTCTATTAATGTTAATAAATTAAGGATTTATTTGAATACCCAAAAATGCATAAAATACTTTGAGTAAACACTCAAAAAAAGGTATAAGCCTAACAATACTTTTAATAAGCACTCTATTCAAAATAAAGCATGTGTTTAAAATCATAGATACACTGTAAAATTTCTAAGGTTAATAACAGTAAATGTGCAGAGACATAAAATTTATAAACAGAGATTAGCTTCCTGTCACTCATTAACTTTATTAATTAAAATTCATGATTTAGACACAATTATGGTATGCTTTCCTGCCCATTATCTGGAGCAATCATTGGAAAATCTAGGCACTCCTGAACCTTGGGGAAATATTTCTTAGCATTTTGCATATAGAATGTTCTTCATCGATTCCTTCCTAATATTGTTAGGGTTGCAATTCATTTTCATAAGCTTTCTATTGCTCTAAAACTGTGTTTGTTTAGAGTTTTGATCTGTGAAGGGTAAGTACGGCTCAGTCACTCTTGGCTATTCTGTGAGGCCTCCAGAAAAATCTGTAAAGAGATGGATAAGGCGACAAAACAAATCCTGGCAAAGAGGGATTTAGGGATTGCTATCACTGAAGGACTAAAGATTAGGTCAAAAATATTTTTGTTCAAGTTCACTCAAAAATCAATCATGTTATTCTGCAGGGGTGCTGGGGGACATTACAATTTGACCTACTACAGAGGTAACTTTTACCCTTGATAGCTCCTGTGCTTCAAGGAACTTAAACATATCATTGTTCTGCTAACATATCCTGACCTAGCTTAGCATATCATTACTTTGCCATGTCACATTAATATTTTTAGAGGTCTATCCAGTATATCTAGATCTATATATATATATCCAGTGTGTATATATATACATTCACATATAAATGTGCATGTACATACACATATACTTACCATGTAATAGAAATCAAAAGACCAGAAATGGCTACTTTTAAAAAAAGATCTGTAGCTTAAATTTTTCATACAGTTAGTCATTTATTTTTAACTTAAAGTGATAAATATTCAAAGTCAAGAGTGTTTTACTTGAAGTATTTTATATTTTTAATTCTATTAACATTATTTATTAAAATAAGTTTGGAAGTCCAAGCCTATGCTGTATGAACTAAACACAAATAAACACTGGAAAGAATCTATAAATTATATTACTTTATGGCTTGAAAATTGAAAGAAACCAGGGAAAATCTACTCAAATTATGAGTTTTAGTAAAATTGAATTAAAAAGTAGTGTGCAGAAGTAGATGTTTAATAACAAAGAGATCCCATTTTAGAGCAAGAAACATAAAATTTTTACAAATAAACCTGTGAGATGTTAGTGACAAAGTAAAAAAACTAGAAAATTTGACTGAAAATTTTACTTGGTAAAGGCTTACAAACTGGAGCTATAGTAGGAAGCTGACTGGGAAGGTAAGTTAATTTGTCACACTAGTTCAAGTCTAGCCAAAATCTGAAAAGAATTTTTGTTTCCTTTGACAGAGGCTCTTCTAAAATTCATCTGTAAAAATAAACATTCAAGAAGACTAACTGATATTTTGAAAAGCAGCAAAAATGGAGGAGTTGACTGGCTTTAAATGACACTTAATATACTTAAACATGCTATAAAGCATCAGTAAATAAAATACAAAGCTAGAGTAGGGTTTCTCAACCCTACTGACACTTGGGCCAGAGACTTTTTCGTTGTGGGGCCGTCTTGAAATTGTGGGATGGTTCGCAGCACCCTGGCCTCTAGTCATCAGCACCCTGGCCTCTAGTCATCAGATGCCAGTAGCACCTGATTCTTCAGCTGTGAGAACCAAAAATATCTGGATACCGACAGATGTCCCCTGGGGGCAAAGTCATTCCTGGTTGAGACCACAGAGCTAAAGAAAAATAATAGAATCAAATTAATGAAACATATTTAAAAGTTTAAAAAAATGTCCAATTTATATATATGAAATTGATGATAAGGTAGGCATCATTGAGCAATGATTAAGGAGAATGTTTACAACTGGAATTGTGACTGTTTAAAAATGGATAGAGTAGAGTATTGTGGCTCAGTGGTTAACAAACCTGACTAGTACCCATAAGGACATGGGTTCGATCCCTGGAACTGGAATTGTGACTGTTTAAAAATGGATAGAGTAGGTGTTCCTATTGTGGCTCAGTGGTTAACAAACCTGACTAGTACCCATAAGGACATGGGTTCGATCCCTGGCCTTGCCCAGTGGGTTAAAGATCCAGCATTGCCATGAGCTGTAGTGTAGGTTACAGATGTGGCTCGGATCCCACATTGCTATGGCTGTGGTATAGGCAGGCAGTTACAGCTCTGATTCAACCCCTAGCCTGGGAACCACCATATGCCGTGAATGTGGCACTAAAAAGACAAAAAGACCAAAAAAAAATGGACAGAAGAGCCTATAATCAGATTTCATACTACAAATTAAAATTAATGTTCTGAATAGAATTAAATATAAAAAATAATATTAAAAGAATAGAAAATAGATTTCACTATATGTCTGATCTCTGGGGCAGTAATTATTGAAGGAAACTAAAAATTTTATCATATATAAAAACAAGTATCAGTGTTTTGACACAAATGGTATAGTTTATTTTTTTCAAATTGCATAATTTAATGAAATTATAGAGAAAGAAAAACATTTAAACCCATTATAACATATTTGGATTAATATGTATCCCAAAAAGACTACATAGTCAGCAATGGGCTAGACGATAAATATTTTTGGCTTTGTGAGCAGGACCAGCTTCATGGGCATGAGACTTTCACTTGACTTAATGCCCTGTGATTGTCCTCTTGAAATTGTTATCTTTTAACAAGGGGCTCCACATTTTAATTTTTTTTTTTTTTTACCCTGCAAATGATATAGTCAGTTCTATTTGCAGGCCATGTATTTGTGGTTGAAATTACTCAGCTCTGCAGTTGAAGCATAAAAGCAGCCGTAGACAATACATGAATGAATGTGGTTGTGTTTGAATAAAACTTTATTTACGTAAATACGCAGTACGCCAGATTTGGACCATAAAGGATAGTTTGCCCTTATCTATTCCATGCAGAAAATTTCTAGAAACTAATAATAGCCACATACACGAGTGTCTTACCTTTGTAATTTTCAAAGAAATGATTATTAACAGAAGACAACTGTTGAATTAATACAAACTTTTCCATACTGAAAATCCTAGTAGCCTGAAAAAGCACTCACTGGGACATAACTCAGAAAACTTTTTGAAGATATTTGAAGAATTATAAAAAGGCACCTGGCCTTTGACTCAGTAGCTTCACTCCTAGGAATTTAGCCCAAGAAGTATGTCAAATTTAGAAAATCCTCCATGCATGAAGATGTTACTAGAGATTTATTGTTAAAAGATTAAAAAAACCTGAAAACTATATAAATATGCTATATAAATATTCAAGTATATCTCTCCCTAGCCTTCACACAATGGAAGCATGCTCAAGTCAAGAAAGAATATGCATGCCATCAATAAAAATAATCCACTTTGTAATTATTAGACAGCAGCTTGGAAAGTATTTTTAGTGTTCTGCTAAGTGAAAAGGACAGAGAAGTTGGTCAATGCTGTTTGCATACATGTAAAAATTATGCATAGATTATAATAAATTCTGGAAGGGCCCAATGAGAGAACAACCAGAACACTGTCTTTCAGTTCCAATTCTGGTGTTAGTCTAGTGCTGAGCTGGAGTCCTAGCCCTATCCTATTTGTCAGGGCCCCATCTGCCACCACCATGGGCAAGTTACTTAACTTCTCTAAGACTCAATTTGCATTTCTTCAAGATAGATGAAATAACATTAAATTGTCTAGCTCATGAGGATGTTGTGAGACTTAAAAAATATGGTACAGCACAGTGCTTTGCACATGGGAAGGTTTCAAATGTTATCTATTATTATTATTAGCAAAGCATGGGAAATTAAAAGTTTATTTCATTTTTAGTTTAGTTGTTATGTTATTTGTGCAGTTAACGAAACTTCTAACAGCTGTCTTTTAAAATGTAATGATTAAGACTACAGCAATCTCAGCAGGTAGCAAACTAAAACTATTAAAGTAGGGATAATAAAAAGACTATTTTAAAGATTTCACCAGTAGAAAAGGGAAAAGAATTGCTGAAATGTCTTACACAAGTCGCTAAGCAAAGTCACAAAGACAATTAGAATGAGCACAGGGAAGGGTAATGAGTGGCGATAATTAAAGCTGCCACCAGATACATATACATGCAAACTCACACACATCTTTGTGTCCTTTAGGGAAGCTGATTAAGTCAGCAGAGGAACAGAGAAAAGAGTAATTATTAAACCAGTCATATAGTGAACGCTCCCCTCCAAACAGTTTCTCCCCCATGGAGTCAGGCAAAGAGAAGTCACATTATCACCTTACTGCCAGGAAGCTTTGCGTTCATACCTGGTCGTGTCCTTGTCCTCACCTCTCACTGTAGATGAATGGGGCTTCCAGATACCACATATGTAGCTGGATGGTCTGGGGGGGGTTCCAGCTGGGTTACTCTCAGCAACTTTGCTCCAGGTTTGGGGGGGGGGGGTTGGCATGACACTGATTTCACTCTAGCCATTTGGTACCAAGAAGCTTTGTGAGGAAAGAAGCATTTAATGCAGTAAATCTGGACTTATCACTCAACCTCATGATTATCACTGTCAAAAGGGCCATGATTTATAGGACTATCCCAGCTTTTTTCTCTGTTTTACTTGCAGATATCTTTTAGACTGAACTAGGCAGTGTTCTGTTTCCCAACCATGCCAGAATTTGCAAATACCCTCAACGTGTCATACATATCATACCTGATGTAAGGTAATGTGATATGTTTAAGTAGTATAAAATGATGTATAACCTAGAGAATGTCAGTAGCTAGTTAATGAATGTAAGACACCCTATTACTTATGACTCTCATTTTTCAACATTTTGACTGTGCTTCAACTCAATGATAGTTACAGATGCAGGGAGCTCTGCCTGTGCCCCTACCCTTGGGGATGGCATTCATCCTCTTACTGTTGCACCATCAGGAGCCCTGGCTGGGTGCTCAGGTTTGCCTCTCCAGTGCTCCATAACCTCCACATTTCCTCATACATTCCTTTGCCCTTAGCTTCCCCCTCTACTCTGAAACCCATCGGTTTCAGGTAGATCTCCCCCTAGCCTTGGCACGAGATCAGAGAACCCATCTCTTTTTCCTCCTGGTGCTACTATCTTATTGTTCATTAATTTTTCCTCTTTCATTTCCCCAATGTGTTTTGGTAGAAATAATGCAAATCTTGGAGTTCCCATTGTGGCTCATCAGTAACAAACCCAACTAGCAGCCAGGAGGCCACGGGTTCAATCCCTGGCCCCACTTAGTGGGTTAAGGATCAGGCATTACTGTGAGCTGCAGTGTAGGTCACAGACAAGGCTGGGATCCCATGTTGCTGTGGCTGTGGCGTGGGCCTGCAGCTACAGCTCCAATTCAACTCCTAGCCTGGAAACATCCATATGCTGCAGGTGCAGACCAAAAAAAAAAAGAAAGAAAAAAAGAAAAGAAATAATGTAAACCTAGGCCCAAGTTGAGCACCCCATGACACATCAATAGGTATATCTTCTAGATCTGAGTTTCTCGACCTTGGCACTCATGACATTTTGGACTGAATGGTTCTTTTTTGTGGGGTCAGCGCTGTGAATTGTGAGACATTTAACGGCATCCCTGGCTCTACTTACTAAGTTCCAGCTGCACCTCTCCTCCAACTGTGACAACCAAAAATGTTAATAGACATTGCCAGATGTCCACTAGGGGGCAAAATCCTAGGTAGGAGTCACTCTTCTAGATAGTACTTCTGTATGACTTCCTGATTACTTCTAAGCAAAAATGCAATTTAAGTGAGCACAATGATTTAAATATTATTATTTACCACCTGTAATTTAAAAGGGAGCTATTATTAAACCCATTTTCCAGGTTAGGAAATTGAGGCTCTATCTGCCAAATGTTACACAGCTAATAAGTGGTAAGATCTGGATTTGAATACAGATCTAACAACAATGCTCTCCTTCTTTCTACTACTTGACAGTGCAAACTACAGTATTATTTACATATATCTTAGTTTGGGCCACTATGACAAAAATTATCACAGACTGGCTGGTTTAAACAACAACAGTTATTTTTCATAGTTCTGGATGTTGGGAAGTCCAAGACCAAAGTGCTGGCAGATTTGGTGTTTGGTGGAGGCCGACTTCCTGGTTCATAGTTAGCTGGTATTTTTTCTGTGTCCTCACATGGCAGAAGTATTAAGAAAGCTCCGTGGGAGTCTCTTTTACAAGGGCAGTAATCCCATTCATGAGGGCTCCACCCTTGGGGCCTAATCGCCTCCCAAAGGCTTCACTCACCTCCAAGTACTATCAAATTTGGCTTAGGATTTCAGCGTATGAATGTGGGAGGGATACAAATCTTCAGTTCATAGCAATATACATATAACACAAGAAGCAGTAAAGAAAAACGTCAAAGAGCTACATTAGTTCAGTTGTTATTACATTATTAAAGTGACAAATATCTTTTAGAATAGGTCACTTTCTTATAATTCTGCCTTCTCCTTAAAAGGAAAGTAATTTATCTTTGAGATTAATTAGATTCGCAGAGTTTTCCTTTCCCTAAGTATATTGGGTCTCTCAGCTGAAGCTTTACATTAGATTTAAAACCGATTGGTTCACATATAGTCCAGATATAGTACCAATTTCAGGTAAGGCTTGATCCAGGATTTCAAACACTTTCATTGAGGACTTTTTTCTCCATCTTTGGATTGCTTTTTTTAAGGCCAGCTTCATTCTCAGATTCTACCCTGGGGGCCAGCAGATCAAGGTTTTCCCTTTATGGTAATAGTTCAGGCTTTACAGCTTCATATGACACCATCCAAAAGGAAGAGAGATTCTTTTGTGTTAGCGCCACAAAAGAGAGTGGATTCCTTCTCTTAAGCCCCAGAAAATATTTCATTGGCTCTCGCTGAGTTGTATGCCCATCCCTGAACCAATCAGTGCAGCCAGAGTATTGGATGTGTGATTTGCTTTACCTATTAAAAGCTCAACTCTGGACTAGTAATGGGTTAATCCTCTTTAAATTATAGAGCCAAAATGGAAAAGGAGTTATTTCTCGAGGAAAGTTAGGAATATGATTCCAGAAGATAGGGGAATTGATGCTAGAGAAGACCAAATAATATGCTTCTACACCAGTGCTGTTAGAATTTGTTTGTCCTGAAATTGGCAGTTCTGCTACAGTTGGTAGTTCTCACTATTGCCTACGTGAAATTCTATTAGAGAGCTCTTACCATAAACCTGTTTCTTTTACCTGGAATTATTGGAAACTCCTTGACAAGTGCCCAGGTACTGTCAGTAGAAAGTGTGGTGAATCAACACCACAGAGCAGGTCTAAGCCCAGGCCAGGGCCAAGCTGAGGGACCACCCACTGCTTCTTGGAGAGGTCTCCTAGCTGGTCCCTATCATTCAGTCAGAAACTCTCTGGATTATGGGGACTTCAGGCAGGATAGCATTTCATTCTTCAAGTGTAAAAGAAAGGGACTTACTGTTTTTAAGCACCTACTGTATACCAAGCAAGTATACAGCCACCCTGTGAGGTAGATATTATTATTCCACTTTAAAGATGAAGAAATAGGAAGTTCCCATTGTGGTGAAGCAGAAATGTATCTGACTAGGACCCATGAGGTTGCAGGTTCGATCCCTGGCCCTGCTTAGTGGGTTTAGGATCTGACATTGTCGTGAGCTGTGGTGTAGGTCGCAGATGTGGCTCAGATCCTACATTGCTGTGGCTGTGGTGTAGGCCAGCAGCTGTAGCTTGATTTGACCCCCAGCCTGGGAACCTCCATATGCCTTGGGTATGGCCCTAAAAAGCAAAAGAAAAAAAAAAAAGAAATAGAAGACCAGGAAAGTGAAACAGTTTGCCCAAAGTCATACCTCCTATAAGAAGTAGAACATGGATTCACTGACATGTCTTTCATTCCAAAGCCTATGCTTCTCATCATCCAAACTGAACCCCTAAATGAACGTGTAATTCCTTAAAATCTACTGTATATCAAGAAATCTGCTCAACATTATTTGCATTTGAATAACTATAAAGCATTTCCCCTTTTCCCCAGGAATGAATAAATGGAAGAGGGAATGAGAGAAAGTAGGAAAGATCAAACTATTGTGTAATGAGAAGATCGTTAGCCACCCCTGTGGTACACACAGTGCCTAGAAAGTCAGCATCAACATATAATAACAAGAGCATCTGTAACAGTGGTAAAGCAGTTGCTTCAGCAGAAGTGCAGAGCAGGACTTCTTTAAGTAGTGACACAGAGTCCCCAGAGAAATTCACAGCAGCCCTTCAGCGACATTAGAATCAAAGCAGTGCTTGAGAAAGAGGGCAAGCCGACAGTGTGTATGCCAGTCCCATCATAAAATATTTCAGCTCTGCCCCCAGGTTGGTGGTGCCCTAAAGGAATTCCTGCTAGAGAAAGACGGTGCAGCAATATGCATGAACTGGGTTTTGCCACAATTCAAACTCGGCAGTCTGGAGTAGAACAAACAGGAAGAGCATTTGCTCATTCCTGGGTTATCTTGAAAAGCCAAAGTAGCCATAACATTTGTGTGTACTCTCCACCTAATAGGGTATTATGTGGATGTCTTTCAGCTCTGATAAGAACGTAGCTTCGAGCCACACTAAAATGCAACATATCCTTTACCCAACTCAGTCTCTGTTTATCTTACACCAGCCATCCTATACCCCTGTAAACTTCTGACAGATTGGGAGTTAAACTTGTTCCTCTGACCATGATCGATAATATACACAAAGACAAACATCCGATTTTTCCCCCTATGATATGTCTTAGAGATTACAGGCAATTGCATACAGTTTGGCTTATTCTGCTGATAGCCTAGAGCAAGAGCGCTCAGATGGGTTCTGCAGAGAACTAGGCCTTTGAGAGAGGGTCTCAAAGACGGCAAGGGGTGGGACCACGGGGGGTGTGTTTCGTCCTTCCACCTCTTGTCCCCAGTATCCTCTCCTGCACATGTTTCTGATAGGGGAGATTGTGTTGGCAAACAGTTCCTAAAACAACATGGAAGTCAACAGCTCTGGTGGACACCAGCTGTTAGAGGCAAGGATCTCCTGAATCTGCATGGGAACAGGTTGGTTGGTGTATAATAGATTTGGTCATGACATCCAGAAAATAGAATTTCTAGAACTGTGATGACCATCCCTCATATTCTGAGACATCTCCCTCCCCAGTTATTAAATCATTTTACTAATTCTCCTGCAGCTAATGAGAACCTATTAAGTTCTAAGTAAAGCACCAGGGCCTTAATCCTCTGGATTGTCCATCTTGACTAGTGGGACAATGAAAGGTGGTTACACCCTATTTTCCTCCTGATCTGCCACCTAGGATTATTAGAAAATGCATTTAGGACACAGAGTGGGGAAATTTTGCTATGTTTTGAGTTAACCTGAGCTCCTCTGGGAGATGACATGACAATTCTAAATTTTCTGTGATAAAAAATGAAACACCCAGTTAGCTTTATCAATTTAAAGAAAATTATATATGAATATATGTGAAACATATGCATAAGATATATCAATGTATGTAACCAAACTAGTATGTCCTCATTGTAGCAAAAAGGGAGTCAATGTTTAGATTTCATTTAAAAAAAATTTTAACAGCTGATATAAATTGTTAAATTATGTAACAAAAACCCTCTCCAGTTTCCTCTCCTGATCCTATTAGTGTGTTGGAACCTGTGGCTTGATATCTAGGTCTGAATTTTTCCTCTCTTATCAGGATGAAATAGCAAAGCCTCTCACCTCCCTAGACGAGCTATTTTGAGGAATAATAAAAAGTTACCATTGTGCTTTAGCCTCTGACAATTGACAATGTAAGAGGCTGGATAAAGGAGAAAGATTCTGCAAAAAGAATTTTCCCTATAAATCTGGTGGTGAATGTCTTTATGGTTGTTGATGGTTACCCGCTAACAAGGTTTAAAAATGTTCTGCTAGGAAAGTCGTGAGGATTCTAGGGCCATATCCAAACAGATACAGTCCGCTATTGAATTTTGAGCATTCATTTTCATTCATCGTGGGAAACATAATTAAAAGCTTCCATTTTGATGACTGAATTCTTTTTTCCTTTCTCACTGAACCCAAAGTTACTGATATTCAGGCCTCTGTCATTGAGTCTTTGAGGGAGGGTTTTAATTCTTCTTTATAAACACAGCATCCAGGTGGCAGTTTACTTGGGAGAGAAATGCACTGTGGACATTCCCTGAGGGCCTGTAGACAACCTAGGGTGGACGTTTATAGACACTGTGGAGAAGATCTGTGGGTGTGAAAGTCTGTATTAGTGTGTGGGACCTGGATTTGTGCCTGTCCAAGAATCTGTCTTTTGGAGTCAATTGAATGAATTTTACCAGCAATTCCTCCTTAAGTAAAAAGAATCATTAAGTCAATTCTGTTAGAGCACATGACATCTTTAATGTATCTTATATGCCATTTGTGGAGTGAAGTATTGCCCTTGCTCACACTGCAGCTTTCCAAAAATAGAAGGCCCTGCAGACAGATTTAACAAAGGCGGTGCCTCACCTCACTGTGCAGGGCCGACTGGCTCATTCTGGTCCCACATAGCTCACCCACACAGACTGTGACCACATAGGGATTCGCTCATAAACTCCCAGATTTCCACAGTCTCTCATCCCAGTTGCAAAATTTGCCTGTGTAGCTGAACCAAAGGAAGGAGTGTGCTGTGATGATAACTGGAAGTGAGCAGTAATAGAAGGCAGAGTGAGATGCTTCTCATACAGCCTGTCACGTGCCGTGCTTGCTTATGTGCAATATTCATTTTGGAAACTTTACCCCCACCCTTAACATGGCACCTTCATTGTCCCCTGTACCTATCTAGCCAAACAATATAACTTAAAAGTGCCAAATATTATAGGCAGTTACTATTAAGATGCTTTTATAAAAATGACAGCTCCATTCTTGTTATACCAAACCAGCTGCAAATCTTGGGGCTTGGAGAGCCTTTACAATCAACCCCTCAAGACCACTTATTTTTGCAGCTGGGGAAACTGAGGCTCAGAGAAAGAATGTCACTTATCCAGGGTCACACAGTAAGTTTAATGCGAGAAGACTCATCCCCATGTCTCCTACTCTCAGTTCAGTGCTCTTTCTCCAGAACCAGAGCCCATGGCTGCTTTTCATCTTTTACAATCTCGGTTCCTGAGTTTACTGTCTGACCTGATGGTTCAAATGTTTGTACTCTGGGCAGGTGTCACGGTAGCTTTTTCTGAAAGTGAATTTCTTGGGGGAATATGTTGCTTATGTGTAGAACAATGTGCTGCAATGTTTACCTCCCACTCCCATGTATACCTCTCCCCACCTCATTTCAATCCAATACAAACCACGAAGCCAGGGGCTCCAGCTTCTGTGTTAATCATAGGGCTATATGCTGGAGGGGGTGGAGGAGCTGAAGCTGTTTAAACTTACTGACTTATATTTTTTTAAAGACTTGTACACTCCTTAAAGTGACTATGCTGGAAGACTTGGAGGGATGGGGAAAGAAGGGTTGTGTCTGAGGGCCAACAGAGAGTAGGCTATTCCCCAGGACTAGAAAAGAGGAACAAAATGAGTGGGTCTTTCAACTAATGGGGGTATGTTCTTCTGGGTGGCAGAACTCTGAACTGGCATCACCTCACAGGTGATGACCTCTTGGCACACCACAGGAGGCTGAACCTTGGGCCCGAGGGCTCTGAGCTCCAGCAATGATGCCTGGGCCCTAACCATCACCCCAAGGGCCCATCTGATGCACTAAGATCCTGGGAGGGGGGAGTCCCGATAGTTACAACAAATAAGTTTCTTGTGTCCCAGTATGATGGTGACTCAAATTCAGAGAGTGACTTAAAAAAAAAACAGCAAAGGAAATTGGATATTTTTTAACACCCTAATTTATAGCTGAGGTTTTTTTTCCTGCTCCATTTGTATTTAAAATTTTATCAAAGTATGGGTATTACATTTGCCTCAACAGTTGGAATCCTGGCAACATTTTTAGTGTGTAAAAAAAACCAATTTCAAAAGTAATGTCTTGCCCCTGGAAAGGTTTATAGTGTGGTGGAGATTTTGTCTGCCCTATGAAGCCTTTTCTGGCTGGACATACCCTTCTCTGGGCTACTACGGTAACTTGTAAATACATATTTAATTGCACTTGACCCTCTGCTTATGATTATTCGTGTATAGGGCTATTCCCCCACTAGACTGAAAGCTCATTCAATGTAGGGTTTATGCCTTATTCTTCAGTGTGTTCCCAGAAGCTAGCACAGATGCAGGCATAAGAGACTATCAATGTATCTCTATTATGCTGCAGTTAGAGCTGTGGCTTTCCTATATTTTCCCTCAAAGGAATTTTAGAGTAAATTATGGGTCAGTAGCTCAGGCTACACATATTTTTATTTTGAGATTAGAAAAAAAATCAAATCAAACTTCTGTGTTCTTCATTTAATCTAATGAAAATAGGAAAGCCCAAAGTTATTTAGAAGGTGTGAGGATTCTTGCTTTTCAGTGGTGCTGTTTCTGCTTTCAACTAGGGTCAATTCAACAAACTCAAAAGGAATCTGTAGTATGTTTGGAGCACTTTGCTCTGTGCCATGAGGAAGCACGCAAACACACACACATGCTCTAGCAAGGAGCTCTCAGCCTATTGGACAGGGCAAGCAAAACTAATATTAAGTGGTAAAAAAAAAATCATGTTGCAAATTCCTTTTCTTTCATATCCACTATAGGACCCTCTTCCAAGCCTCACATAAGCCCATCTGACTGAAGTTCTGGTACTCATGCCACCCCATGCCAGTCACATGCAATTACAGGGCAGTCGTACAAACTCTGAATTTTGAAAGCAAGGAGTTAGGTTCTAATCCTTTATTTGGATCTTAGTTTCTTATTTCTTCATCTATTAACATTTGCCTCAGAGGTCTGATTATGGTATATCATACTTAAATGTGCTGCGTAAAAAATGTTTTTAAAAAGTTAAAAGAGGGAGTTCCCTTCATGACTCAGTGGGTTGAGGACATGACATAGTAACCATGAGGATGCAAGTTCAACCACTGTCCTTGTTCAGTGGGTTGGAGATCTGGTGTTGCCACAGGCTGCAGCGTAGGTCGCAGATATGGCTTAGATCTCACATTGCTGTGGCTGTAGCGTAGGCCAACAACGGTAGCTCCAATTTGATCCCTAGCCCAGGAACTTCCATATGCCACAGGTGAGTGCCTAAAAAGAAAAAGTAAAATAAAGCAAAAATAAAGCAAAGACACTCTTCCAAATAAAGAATAAGTAAACAAAACAGATATACAGAATGAGTATATAAAACATGGAACTGAATAGAAAGGATCAAAAATAAGGAAGTAGCAAGGGTGAGTAAAGCCCATTTAATCGACAAACATAAAAGTAGAGAAACTGGACAGAAGTTGAAATTGACAGTAAATTTCATTGGGACTATTGGTGATGCAGTATATTCGGGGGATGAGATTTTTTAAAAGCAGACCAATTAAGTTCACCATAAATGGTTAGAAAATGGGGATGTCATCAACTAAAAAAGTAAAATAGTAAATTGAGTGTAGAGGTAGAAGGTAATTGGGCAGCAGCTAAATCTTTGGGAGAGTGAGTTAGCTGGGGAGAAAAAAGGGGAAGTTAATGGAAATTTGCAGTCGAGAAATATAAAATGAGTTGAAAGGATCAGCCAAGGAAAGATCCCTCTCCCCATGTCATTGTATTATCTACCTAGGAATCAGTATAAAGTGTTTGGAACTGCAGCATGCAAGTGACCAAATGGGCCATTTCCATGACCTGCTCTGTCAAAATCAGACAGTTCTTAACTCCGAATAAAAAAATTATTAGGTCTCCTTTCAGAAGACTGTCTTGTTTGTTACTGGGTCAGAGGTTTGATATTGGATCAATGACACATTCCCTTCTTTTAAATTGAAGTATAGTTGATTTACAATATTGTGTTAGTTTCAGGTGTACAGCAATGATTCAGTTACATATATTTTTCAGATTCTTTTCCTATGTAGGTTATTGCAAAATATTGATTGTAGTTCCCTGTGGTATAGAGTAGGTCCTTGTTGTTTATCTAATTTACGTATAATAGTATGCATATTACTCCCACATTCCTAATTTAACCCTCTGACCCAACTTTCCATTTTAGTGACCATAGTTTTTTTTTTTCTGATGTCTGTGGGTCTGTTTCTACTTGGTAAAAAAGTTCATTTGTATCTTTTTTTTTTAAGATTACACATATAAGTGATATATTTATCTTTGACAGACTTCACTTAGTATCTCTAGGTCCACCCTTGTTGCTCCAAATGGCATATTTCATTTTTATGGCTAATATTCCATATATTATATACCACACCTTTATCCATTCATATGTCAACAGATATTTAGATTGCTTCTGTGTCTTGGCTATCATAAACAGTGCTGCAGTGACCATAGGGGTGCATATGTCTTTTTGAATTATAGTTTTGTTCAGATAGATGCCCAGGAGTGGGATTGCTGGATCACATAGTAGTTCTATATTAGTTTTCTTTTTTTTTTTTTTATTTTTGCATTATAGCTGGTTTATATTAGTTTTCTAAGGAAACTTCATACTGTTCTCCATAGTGGTTGTACTGATATACATTCTCATCAACAGTGAAAGAGGGTTCCCTTTTCTCCATACCCTCTCCATCATTTACTATTTGTAGACTTTTTGATGATGGCCATTCTGACTGGTGTGAGGTGATAACTCACTGTAGTTTTGATTTGCATATCTCTAATGATTAGCGATGTTGAGTATATTTTCATGTATTTTTTGTCCACCTGTATGTGTTTTTTGGAGAAATTTCTATTTAGATCTTTTGCCTATTTTTTTTAAATTGAGCTGTATTACCTTCTATATTTTGGAGATTAATCCCTTTTCAGCTGCATCGCATGCCAAGAATTTATCCGTTCCATAGATTGTCTTTTCATTTTATGATTTTCTTTGTTGTTTGAAAGCTTTCAGGTCCCATTTGTTTTTGTTTTTATTTTCTTTAGGGTGGATTCAAAAAGACATTGCTGTGATTTATGTCAAAAAGTGTCCCGTTCTATGTTCTCTTCTGGTTTTATAGTATCTGGTCCTACATTTAGGTCTTTAATCCATTTTGAATTTATTTTTGTGTGAGGTGTTAGAGAATGTTCTAATTTCATTCTTTTCCGTATAGCTGTCTAGTTTTCCTAGTATCACTTTTTAAAGAGATTGTCTTTTTTCCATTGTTTATTCTTGCCTCCTTTGTCATAAATTAATTGACTATATGTGTGTGTATTTATTTCTGGGCTTTCTATCCTGTTCCATTGATCTGCATGTCTGTTTTTGTGCCAGTGTCATACTGTTTGGATGACTGTAGTCTGCAGTATGGTCTGAAGTCAGGGAGCCTGTTTCCTCCAGCTCTGCTTTGTTTCCCTCTCAAGATTGCTTTGGCTATTCAGGGCCTTTTGGGTTTCCATACAAAATTTTTAAATGTTTGTTCTAGTTCTGTGAAAGATGCCATTGGTAATTTGATAGGGATTGCACTGAATCTGTAGATTGCCTTAGGTAGGATAGAAATTTTGACAAGTAATTTTGACAATATTGATTTTTCCAATTAGGATAGTAATTTTGACAATATTGATTTTTCCAATTCAAGAACATCTTTGTATCATATTTGATTTCCTTCACCATTGTCTTATTTGGAGTACAGGTCTTTTGCCTCCTTAGGTAGGTTTATTAGTAGGTATTTATTCTTTTTGATGCAGTGGTAAATGGGACTATTTTATTAATTTTCCTTTCTGATCTTTGTTAATATACAGAAATCTATTGTATTTCTATACACTATTTTTATATTCTGCAACTTTACTGAATTCATTGATGAGCTCTAGTAGTTTTCTAGAGGTGTCTTTAGGATTCTCTGTGTATAGTATCATGTCATCTGCAAACATTGAGAGTTTTACTTCTTGACACTTTGATTCCTAAATAAAGTGTATCTGCAATTATTCAGTCAAAAAAAAGCACAGTTTAAGAATAAACTGTTATCTATATTTATTATTTTCTAGTTCATTGAATTTCCACTCTCAAGATCTTAGAAACAAAAGGTAGTTCTCTTAAGTACCTTACCGGCAATTTAGGGGCAGTGATTTAATTCTTCCATAAAAATAAGCAGACTTTTAAAATTAAAACTTATTTTTTCCATTTATAAAAGTAATGTATATAAAATGCAGAAAAGAAAAAGGATAAAAAAAATTCATCGTTCACTCATACAAAGAAAGCAACCCACTGCCAATAGTATGATGTATGTCCTTCCAGTATTTTCTTTGCATATTTTAGTTCATAGTTGGGATCCTAATGATATTTCATATATAGCTTCATTTACTTATCCTAATTATAAAGAGGGCATTTTAAATACTTTTTAAAAAATAAGATGCCTAAATCTAAAATGCTGTGCATTTTAATGCTTTTATCTCTCAGTTTCAACAGATCTTAAAATCTTTAACGGGAAGTAAAATTCAGCATTAAATCTGACTATAAATTTAGAGAACCTATTTGGAGGGTCACAGACAAAGTCAGCAAATTCTAGAGCCTCTCCAGTTTCTATGCCTTGCCAAGTGACTGAAGTGGAGAAGCAATTTGACTATTGCCTTCTGACTTTAATTAATGTTTAATACTGAACAGCAAAAGTGCACTTCCTCTTGTAAGTTCTCATTAAGTTCCTTTTGAATCAGTTAACAGTCTGTTTATAAAGATGTGGATATTTTCTCTAATTACTGTAATTTTGGCTACTGCTGTAAAAATCAGTGCTCCATGTCACGCTGTCAGAGATCATTACAGATGCTTACGTACTGCTCTCCTCCCTCCCCTGGAAAGGATCCAGTTATCTCTGAAAATTAAATGCACTAAAGGGCTCAATAAAGGATAGAAAAATCCAGACATAGCACTTCTCATTTCAAGCCATTCCAGAATAAAACCAGGATGTATTCATCACGGTGATGAAATGTGGTCTGTTTAAAGATTAAGGACATGGATGCAGAGTTCTGTTACTTATAATAAATGTCATTATTGTAAAATCCAATTCATTCTGTCAAACAAGAATGAACTGAGGTGATTTATGCTCTCGGAAGCACATTTCCTACTCCTGGTATTTTCTTTTGTGTGAAGAGATATCTCTAAGGGCCTCTCTCCACCCCTTCAGGTGCCCCTCCCCTGGGGTGGAATTTTCACCATTGGTGAATTAGGAAGAAGACCTGGGCACATACAGCTCAGCTTTTTTCTCCTTCCTGCCCCTTGGGAACCAGATACCAGAGGAAACATGTGTTCTAGTCTGCCTTTTCTGTGGGAAGGACTGTAGTTTTCTAGCTGTCTATGGCTGAGTAGGTAAGTCTACTTAATTCTGTGGTTCAGTATGAGAAGATCCAGTTAAGCCACAGCCTCTAAACCTAGCCTTTAGAAGTAACACAGGACTCTCTTGATCCTTCTGACACCTTCTCTCTCTCTTGATTCCTTTGTATCAATTCAAAACACTTGGTGAACTAAAATGGGTGTTATTTACCACCAAACACAAAGGCTGGTGATTCAAAAACAAAGCAAAAATGCCGCTATTTTAAAGTAGTGCCATTTTTCTTCCTGTTACTGCAGACAGCATCCTGGTAGAAATACTATAAGAGTTTATTAAACTGAGAAGAATATACCCAAATAGAAACATATATTCCAGGAGTTCAGAGTATGGCCTCAGAGGTCAAGGCAAGTTTTATAGTATATAGTCCATGTCTGCCATATACCTAGAAGGAGTTGAATGAACATAAAAATCTGAATGAGCATTAAGGGTGGAAATAGCCTTTTCATGCCTCAAATAGAACTGAATCAGAAAAAGCTATAGGTGTGTGTATGTGTGTTTTGTGAGGTATCCTTCCTTTGTATTATTTCTTAAGGTCTCAAATTTTAAGTCTCAGAATTGTATCTTCTAAGTTACAAAGCCAAAAGTATTTTTGAGGACAGAAGAGCTAGAAAAATGGAATATCAGAATTTTCTATAGAGTATGATAATTCCTAAGTAATTATATCTTCCATTTAGCATTTATGTCATGGTAGATCTGGAAAATATGCATTGATTTTTATTGGTGTTTTACCATGTATCCATCCACGACAATCTGTGGGGCTTGTGTATGCGTTAGAATGAAGAAATGTAGCTCTTTATCTCATATACTGTGCATTCCAAATCTAAAGATTTTTTTCCTTTCCCCCTAGTTCTTTTCATGATTTATATGTTTTTGCCTATGCCAGTAAAAGAGGAGAAGGAAAAACAAACCAGTATTTGTTATATTAGAGAAGTTCTAACACAGAAAGAACTATTTGATTTCACTTTCATTACAGCTAAATGAGAGCTGTGAGCATTAGTGATGCTAGTTCACCATGATGCCAATTCAGCTGTCTTCCCAATTCCTAGGACTTGGAAATGCTGAATCTGCAGCTGCTGTGATATTTTTCTCTCTCTGTTTAAGGCCTCCGGCATTTTTTCATTTATCTTGGAAAAACCAAATATGTGCATGCTGTACTTTTATTTAGTTAAGTTTCATTCAGAATAGATGACATTTCTCTGGATTTTTCTACGAAAAATAGTTTCCCTACTGCTTTGATTTGTAATCATTTTTAAATGCTCAGAATTATCGAGTGCTTATTCTCTGAGTCAAGTTCTCCTATTGATAGAACACCAATGCCCCCTGCTGATAAAATTCCCAAAACCTTTCTTGAGAAAATGAGAACAGAAACCCCTCACTTATATCAGGCATGCTATTCACTGGCCTTGTCTGAACAGGACACCTGCTTTCTAGGGTCATTTTGGTCTGCTTTATTAGCCTCTCATTAGTATAATTTCCTCTATTAGTCTTTACTAAAGCAGCTAGAAGTTATTTCATGCTTGGCTGGCTTTACTAGAAAAACAATTTTAAAGGTATCAGCAGAGTTTTATACCTGACATAATGGGAACCAGAACTAGCATTTGATTATGGTAATGTAATTCCTGTTACATTATGTTTATATTTAATGAGGAAAGTCCCTCCAAATGCCTTCGTATTTGTCTTCCTATTTCTTTAGTATTTATAGAATTCAGGCAAGAGGAGACTTAATATCTAATGCTCCAGATTTACCTGAATCCTGTCAAATGTCATCTCTATCAAGTAATTGCTTAGTTTCCCCTAGTGAGAAAGAACACATCACATATCAAATCAACTCTGTGCATCTTTGAACAATTCTGGCAGAGAGTTCATGCAAAAATTTTCTCTCATCAGTTTCCAGGTATTGGGCAATTTCTACCCTTTGCTTGCTGTAATAACTATAATTCCTCTTAATTCTTAAATATTTGAACAGAAAGCTCATACTGTTCTCCTGGCATTCTTCTCTTCTCCAGGCAGAATAATGTCAACTGTTAGAGAAGAGGAAAATATTTCTATAAAGGTGATATAGATCAAAGGGGTAAAAATTTAGGACAGAATGCCAGTAGAGTGTAAAATTCCTATTTTCAAGTGATATATTAATTGTTATTTTCTCTCTTCTCCCCCCCCCACATCCCTCATGGTTACCACAATACACATTTTTACAATTAATATTGTATATTAGAATATACTTGACTTGCAATGTTGTTAGTTGCAGATGTATAGAAAAGTGATTCTGTTGTACATATATCCATTCTTTTATTTATTTTTTAACTTAATGGATTTTATTTGAATTATAGGTGTACATAAATCATCACAAGTCAATTTGACAGATTTTGTGTCCCAAACTCACAGTGTATCCCCCTGCCCCCAGACTGTCTTATTTGAAAAAACAAGGTTTTCCAAAGTCTGTGAGTCATTCTCTGTTCTGCAAAGAGGTTCATTGTGTCTTTTTAGTTTCCACATGTAAGCGGTAGCACTGGGTGTTGCTGTCTAATTGACTGGTTTTACTTCGCATGATAATTAATAGGTCCATCCATGTTGCTATAAATGTTGGTAATTCGTTCCTTTTAATGGCTGAGTAATATTCCATTGTGTGTATGTACCATATCTTCCCTATCCACTCCTCTGTCGATGGGCATTTAGGTTGTTCCCATGACCTGGCTATTGCATAGAGTACTGCAATGAACTCTGGAGTACATGTGTCTTTTCGAGTCATGGTTTCCTCTGGATAGATGCCCAGGAGTGAGATTGCTGGATCAAATGGTAATTCTATTTTGAGTTTTCTGAGGAATCTCCATACTGTTCTCCACAGTGGTTGCACCAATTTGCATTCCCACCAACAGTGTAATAGGGATCCTTTTTCTCCACACCCTCTCCAGCACTTATTGTTTGTAGACTTTTTGATGCTGGCCATTCTGGCTGGTGTAAGGTAGTACCTCATAGTGGTTTTGATTTGCATTTCTCTAATGAGGAGTGATGTTGAACATTTTTTCATGTGTTTATTTGCCATCTGCATGTCGTCTTTGGAGAATTGTCTGCCTAGATCCCATACCCATTTTTGGATGGGGTTGTTTGTTTCTTTGGTGTTGAGCTGTAGGAGGTGTTTGTAAATTTTGGAGATTAATCCCTTGTCAGTCACTTCATTTGCAAATATTTCCTCCCATTCTGTGGGCTGTCTTTTCGTTTTGTTTAGGGTTTCCTTTGCTGCGCAGAAACTTTGAAGTTTAATTAAGTCCCATTTGTTTATTTCTCTTGTTATTGTCCTTACTCTGACACATGGATCTGAGAAGATGTTGCTATCATTTACGTCAGAGAGTGTTTGGCCTATGTTTTCCTCTAAGAGTTTTATAGTATCTGGTCTTATATATAGATCTTTAATCCATTTTGAGTTTATTTTTGTGCATGGTGTTAGTAAGTGTTCTAGTTTCATTTTTTTACATGTAGCTGTCCGGTTTTCCCAGCACCACTTATTGAACAGGCTGTCTTTTCTCCAATGTATATTTTTGCCTCCTTTGTCATAGATTAGTTGACTATAGATGTGTGGATTTAATTCTAGGCTTTCTATCCTGTTCCACTGATCTATATTTTCTGTCTTTGTGCCAGTACCACATGGTTTTGATGACTGCAGCTTTGTAGTAGAGTCTGAAGTCAGGGAGCTTGATTCCTCCAGCTCCATTTTTCTTTTTCAGGATGTCTTTGGCTATTCTGGGTTTTTTGTGTTTCCAAATAACCTTAAAATATTTTGTTCTAGTTCTGTGAAAAAGGTCCTTGGTAATTTGATAGGGATTGCATTGAATGTGTAGATTGCCTTGAGTAGTATAGTCATTTTGATAATATTGACTCTTCCAATCCAAGAGCATGCTATGTCTTTCCACCTGTTCAAGTCATCCTTGATTTCTTTCATCAGCGCCTTATAATTTTCAGAGTACAGGTCTTTTGTCTCTTTAGGCAGGTTTATTCGTAAGTATTTGATTCTTTTTGATGTGATGGTAAATGGGATTGCTTCCCTAATTTCACTTTCTGATCTTTCATTGTTAGTATATAGAAATGGAGTTGAGTTCTGTGTACTATTTTTGTATCCTGCAACATTGCCAAATTCATTGATGAGCTAACAGTTTTCTGGTAGAGTCTTTAGGATTCTCTAGGTATAGTATCATGTCATCTGCAAAAGTGATCATTTTATTTCTTCCTTTCCAATTTGGATTCCTTTTATTTCTTTCTCTTCTGTGATTGCTGTAGCTAGGACTTCCAGAACTATGTTGAATAGTAGTGGTGAGAGTGGACATCCCTGTCTTGTTCCTGATTCAGGGGGAATTCTTTCAGCTTTTCACCATTGAGAATGATGTTGGCTCTGGGTTTGTCATAGATGGCCTTTATTATGTTGAGGTAGGTTCCACTCAACATTTTCTGAAGGGTTTTTTATCAGAAATGGGTGTTGGATTTTATCAAAGGCTTTTTCTGCATCTATGGAGAGGATCATATGGTTTTTATTCTTCAGTTTGTTAACGTGGTGTATCACGCTGATTGATTTTCAGAACTTGAAGAATCCTTGCATCCCTGGGATAAATCCCACTTGATCATGATGTAATTGAAGAACATTTTAAGAGACAAGGAAGGGCACTACATCACGATCAAAGGACCAATCCAAGAAGAAGATATAACCATATTAAATATCTATGCACCCAACATAGGATCACCACAATATATAAGGCAACTGCTAACAACCTTAAAAGGAGAAATCAACAATAACACCATCATAGTGGGGGACTTTAACATCCCACTTACAGCAATGGACAGGTCATCCAGGCAGAAAATCAATAAGGAAACACAGGCCCTGAATGAAGCATTAGATCAGATGGACTTAATAGATATTTATAGGACAGTCCATCCAAAAGCAAAAGAATACACATTCTCCTCAAGTGCACATTCTCTAAGATTGATCACATCCCGGGCTACAAATCAAGCCTCAGTAACTTTAAGAATACTGAAATCATTTCAAGCATCTTCTCTGACCACAATGCTATATGACTGGAAATCAACAACAAGAAAAAAAGGTCAAAAGATACAAATACATGGAGACTAGACAACACGCTACTAAATAACCAATGAATCACAGAAGAAATCAAAGAAGAAATTAAAAAATACCTAGAAGCAAATGACAACAAAGACACAACACCCCAAAACCTCTGGGATGCAGCAAAAGCAGTTCTAAGAGGAAAGTTTATAGCAATACAAGCCTACCTCAGGAAACAAGAAAAAGCTCAAATAAACAACCTAACTTTACATCTAAAGCAGCTAGAGAGGGAAGAACTGATAAGACCTAAAGTTAGTAGAAGAAAAGAAATCATAAAGATCAGAGCAGAAATCAATGAAACAAATGAAGAAAACCATAGAAAAGATCAATGAAACTAAAAGCTGGTTCTTTGAAAAGATCAACAAAATTGATAAACCCTTAGCCAGACTTATCAAGAAAAAAGAGAGAGGACACAAATCAATAAAATTAGAAATGAAAAAGGAGAAGTAACAACAGACATCACAGAAATACAAAGGATCGTAAGAGACTACTATATGCAACTATATGGCAATAAAATGGAAAACCTAGAAGAAATGGACACATTCTTAGAAAAGTACAATCTCCCAAGACTAAACCGAGATGAAATAGAAAATATGAATAGACCCATCACAAGTTCTGAAATTGAAACTGTGATTAAAAAACTTCCAACAAACAAAAGTCCAAGACCAGATGGGTTCACAGGTGAATTCTATCAAACATTTAGAGAAGAGCTAACGCCTATCCTTCTGAAACTCTTCCAAAAAATTGCAGAGGAAGGGACACTCCCAAACTCATTCTATGAAGCAACCATCACCCTGATACCAAAACCAGACAAAGATATCACAAAAAAAGAAAATTACAGGCCAATTTCACTGATGAACATAGATGCAAAAATTCTCAAAAAATACTAGCCAACCAAATCCAACAATACATTAAAAGGATTGTACATCATGATCAAGTGGGATTTATCCCAGGGATGCAAGGATTCTTCAATATCCATTCTTTTCTAGGGTATTTTCCCATATAGGTTATTAAAGAAGACTGAGTAGAGTTCCCTATCTATAGAGCAGGTCTTTGTTGATTACCTATTTTATATACAGTAGTGTGTATGAGTTAATTCCAAACTCCTAATTTACTCCTATCCCTCCACCTTTCCCCTTTGGTAACCATACATTTGTGTTTGAAGTCTGTAAGTCTATTTCTGTTTTGAAATATGTGCATTTGTATCCCCCCTTTTTTTAATGCACAAGTCATGTGATATATAATATTTGTCTTTCTCTGACTTACTTTACTTAGTATGATAACTTCTAGGTTCATCCATGTTGCTGTAAATGGCATTATTTCATTCTTTTTAATGAGTGAGTAATATTCCATTGTATGTACATACCATATCTTCTTTACCCAATCCTCTGTTGATGGAAATTTAGGTTGCTTTCATATCTTGGCTATTGTAAGTAGTGCTGCAGTGAACATAAAAGAAATATTCTCTCTCTGGGTGGGTCGTGGACTTTGAGCAACCAGGTTTGTACAGCCCTCTAAAGCCCCCACTTTTGTGCAGCAGATGAAGGGCTATGACGGATTATGAACCAGTTTACCAATGAATCTTGCCTCCTTAGCAGACTTTCAGATTAAGACCAAGGAAGGGACTAGCCGACAGGAAGGCTCTGGTAACTCAGGTTTTAATGGAATTGAAGAACTTTAAGCGAAAACCAAAGTGACTTAAATTTTTTCTTTTAAAACTGAGCTGTCTATAGTGAAAAGCAAAACAGGGCTTAGTTTGTCTGATTGCATAAAGTAAGAGCGCCATTGCCTTAAATCTGCAAAGACACACAATCTGGCATTTAGAGATGCTGTACCCATCACCTAGGAAGATGCCCAGCGCGAGTGATATTTTTGAATAAATGAGTGAATGCTTTAAAAAAAAAGCATGTATTTTTTTGACTTTTTTTTTTGGAGGGGGGGGACATATGCCCAGGAGTGGAATTGCTAGATCATATGGTAGTTTTATATTTTGTTTTCTGAGGAACCTCCACACTGTTCTCCACAGTGGTTGCACCAATTTGCATTCCCACCAACAGTGTAGGAGGGTTCCTTTTTCTTACATCTCCAGCTATTGTTTGCAGACTTTTTGAAGATGTTTATTCTGACTGGTGTGAGGTGATACCTCATTGTAGCTTTGATTTGCATTTCTTTTATATTGGCGATGTTGAGCGTCTTTTCATGTGCTTTTTGGCTGTCTGACTGTCTTTAGAGAAAATTTCTATTTAGATCTGCCTATTTATTTATTTTTTTTTATATTGAGCTGTATCATCTTGTATATTTTGGAGATTTAATTCCTTGTGAGTTGAATTGCAAATATTTTCTCCCATTTCATAGGTTGTCTGTTCATTTTGTTTATGGTTTTCTTTGCTGTTCAAAAGCTTTTAGGTCCCATTTGTATTTGTTTTTATTTTCTTTACTCTAGGAGATGGATCCAAAAAAGATATTGCTGTGATTTATGTCAAAAAGCATCCTGTCCTATGTTTTTTTTTTTCTGGTTTTAAGTCCTACATTTAGGTCTTTAATCCATTTTGAATTTATTTTTCTTTGTGGTCTTAGAGAATGTTCTAATTTCATTCTTTTCCACATAGCTGTCCAGTTTTCCTAGTATCACTTATTATTATTTTTTTTTCATATTAACAATGAATTTTATTTCAGTTATAGGTGTACAAAGATCATAAGTCAATATGATAGATTTTGTGTCCCAAATCCCCAGTGCATCCCCCCACCCCCCAGATTGTCTTATTTGAAAAACCAAGGTTTTCCAAAATCTGTGAGTCATTGTCTGTTCTTCAAAGAAGTTCATTGTGTCTCTTTAGATTCCACATGTAAGCGGTAACATTGGGTGTTGCTGTCTAATTGTCTGACTGGTTCCACTTCGAATGATAATTTCTAGGTTTATCCATGTTGCTATAAATGTTATTCCGTTCCTTTTAATGGCTGAGTAATATTCCATTGTGTGTATGTACCATATCTTCCCTATCCACTCCTCTGTCGGTGGGCATTTAGGTTGTTTCCA
>PVHT021183634.1:30647727-30718012 GCA_004024745.2 Catagonus wagneri | reverse complement strand
AATTGTCTGACTGGTTTCACTTTGCATGATAATTTCTAAGTCCATCCATGTTGCTATAAATGTTGGTAATTCGTTCCTTTTAATGGCTGAGTAACATTCCATTGTGTGTATGTACCATATCTTCCCTATCCACTCTTCTGTCGATGGGCATTTAGGTTGTTTCCATGACCTGGCTATTGCATAGAGTGCTGCAATGAACGCTGGAGTACAGGTGTCTTTTCAGGTCATGGTTTCTGCTGGATAGATGCCCAGGAGTGGGATTGCTGGATCAACTGGAATTACCAATTGAACCACATATAAATTATAATAGGCCCTACACAACAGTGCCTGCAGTTCTGCATCTGAGGATTCAACCAACCTATTGATTGTATAATGAAAGAAAATTTGGGTTTAAGTGTTGTTCGAGGGTGAACTGTACATAGGAAGTGTCTCTGGCATTAGGTGACATGTTCAGGTACTTATTACATGTCTAATTTTCACTGTATATCATCTTTTTAATGAAAATGGTTAATTTACAATACTATGTTATTTTCAGGTGTTATAGCAAAGCAATTCAGTTATACATATATTTTGGGGGGCTCTTTTCTATTATAGGTTATTACAAGACATTCAGTGTAGTTCCCTGTGCTATACAGTAGGTCCTTATTATTGTATATATAGCAATGTATATATGTTAATCCAAACTCCTAATTTTACACATATCAAATACTGAACAATTTAAAAAAAAAAAAAAGAAAAGAACCCACTGGACTTGGGAAAGCACTATATTCTTACCCCCAGTTCTTTTACTAACTTATTCTGGTAACTCAAACAAATTACTTGGTTGGTCTGAGCCTCATTTCTCTCATTGATAAAGAGAATGCTGGATAATCTGTAAAATGCCTTCCAATTCCACAGTCTCTAATCCCAAGATCCAGAGAAATAACAATGTGTAAACCAAGGAACTTCCCCAGTTAGTTTTTCAGTTGGGGCAAAGAATATTAATCTAAGTTGTTTTAAATGAATGAAAAATTCAAACAAGGGAAAACTAAATAAAATTATACTGCATTATTTGAAACTATCCAGTCTTACCTCTGGATCAAATAGCTACTTAGCCATTAAACCCCACAGGTATTCCTTAATTAGGACAAGAGCAGCCTGTCAGCCACACAGGATCAAACTACTTGGTTTTCTTTTCATCAATGCAAAACTATAAAAGAAAATGATAACAGCACATCTGTAGTACTTACTATATGCCAGAGACTGCTTTTTTATATATGCAAAATATTCATTTTTATAATGATTTTTATTTTTTCCATTATAGCAGAGACTGTTCTAAGCTCGTCATATATAATTAGTTCATTTAATCTTTGCATCAGCCCCTGTTGTTAAATACTGTTACCTCCATTTTATAGGTCAAGAAACACAGAGGGAGTTCCTGTTGTGGCTCAGTGGTTGACGGACCCGACTAGTATCCATTAAGATGGGGGTTCCATCCCTTGCCTCGCTCAGTGGGTTAAGGACCCAGCACTGCTGTGCCTGTGGCACAGGCTGACAGTTACAGCTCTGATAGTACCTCTAGCCTGGAAACCTCCATATACTGTGGGTGCGACCCTAAAAAGAAACACTTACCGAGAGTTTGCCATCCCCGGGGTCATTATGTGGCAGAGGCAGGATTTAAACCCAAGCTCTTAGCTTCCAAATCCTGGTCCTTTTACCACTGAACTATACTACCCCTCAACAGCAAAGGAAAGTAGCTCTGTCTGGTATCTATTGCCATGATAATGATGCATTAAAAACTATTCCAAAACTGAGTGATGTGTAACGGGGATTATTTATTTAGTTTATGAGTTTGCGGATTGGCTGCTTAGAACTTACTGGATGGTTCTGTTCTGGGCTATAATCTAGGAGATAACCAGTTATTGTCTGGGTTAGTGGCCATGACCTGGAGTACCTTGGTGCTTCTCCACATATCTTTATGCATCCCTCCAGCAGGCTAACCCAGGAGCATGTTCTCCCAGCAAAAGGCAGAGGTGTAAGAGCAAGCAGGGACATGGGTGCTTTTCACACCTCTGCTTGTCATCATATCTGCACATACCTTGTGAGCCAAAGTAAACCTCCACTCTTCAGTAAGAGAAGCAACAAGAAAAAGGGCATGGGCGCAGGGAAAGAAGAATTAGGTCATTTAATGCTATTATTTACCAGAGTAGCTGCTGAGAGGTGGCCAAAAAGAAGCTTCTGCTGCAACGACAAGGACTCCCCACTGTGAGTCCCCATGGCTCGTGCTCAGGGCCATGAGTGGCAGGTCCCAAAAGGAAGGGGGTGGGGGCAACAACATGTGATCCGGGCAAAGTCCTTCAGACACACCTGGATTCAGAAATCTGACCTCCAGAGAAGATTCTCCAGTAAGAGAGGGAAAAAACCAAAGAAGCAACACAAAGGCAGCTCCAGCTGCCTCTCAGCCCTCCCCTCTCAGGCTTCTAGATGACTTAGCTGCGTACCTGTATCAACCTGTCCTTCACAAATGAGAGGAGGATTTTTATAGCCACCAGAGGTAAGGGAAGAGAATCTAGAGAGACACTTTTGCAGGAAAGTGTTTTGAGTTTCTACTTGGGTTTAGATTTACCATGTGATGATTTCCAGGGCATTCCTTGGCATTAATGGTTGTCTTGAGGCACTTGAGAGAACATGGGCTATGGGTGAAGTGGTCTGTGGATTGGGATCCACCTGGCTAGAGTCTGGATCTTGTGATCTCCTCCTGCTTTCATCCATTTCCTGAACAAACACCTACCAGGCTCTGGGAACACAATGGTTGTTCTGTGTTCTCAATACCTGGGCACCTCTTAATGTGGTACAATGATTTTTCATGGGCTCCAAAGGTAGAAGGATGGGTTTTCCAGACCCAGGGTGCTCATTGGACTATCTTTAGAAATTAAAGTAGTGTGATTATTGCTATTCTATCTTCCCCATCTCTCAGTCTTGATGAGTGAATATAACCTCCTCTTCAGTATGTGCAGTTAAAAACGTTTTTCCTAATGCCCAGAGAATATAGTTCCTGTCCTACTTCATAGAAACAGAGAGACTGTGCCTGGGAAGGGGCTGGGCTAAGCCTGGATTGACTCATAACAGTACTAATAGTTTTTAGAAGCTACTTTTAGAGAATTTAAGAGGCTGATGATGTGAGGTGCAAGCTGTCAGTTGATGGAGATTGAACCAACACCTGACTGTACACTCTTTATAGCAATTCTGACATCAAAGATGTCATGAAAATGTGAAGACACAATCGAAATGATCTTTCATATACTGGATTCCCGACCTTCTACGGGCTGTTTCACGAGGTCAGAAGGCAAAGGCAGCAGTCAAGAACAAAAAGATACCTTGTGATGAACAATTATTAGCTACTTAAGAATATACCTAACTTCCTGAACCTTTTCAGCTCAACCTGTCTGGCTCAAATCAAATGTTCTAAGTGTGTCTTCTAAAGTAATTTCACATATCATTGAATAAATTTCCATTGACAAGGCATGCTCAGTCATAAGTACCCTAGTATAATGGCAGAGTATTTAGAGTGCTAAATAATACAGATTATGTATTGTGCCATGTTCAGAAAGTTTTAAAATGGAACAATTATTTTCAGAAGGAACAAAAGTCAACCCAAGAGGATAAAAGTGAGAAAAGGAGGCTTAGATTATTTTGCAGAGTCTCCAGTCAAGCATGGATATTCAGAGAGTGACAGTTTTTCCTAAGAATCAGGCGATTATGGGCTTTGAAAGCCTTTCTCCTATCATGTGTATTAAAATAATTGTTACTCTAATTCAAATATCTAAGCAGCTTAATGTATATTCTTATTTTGGTTCAATTTACAAAGAACATAATAGTAAAAATGTTGTATCTGTTCAGTGTGTGCTTCTCTATATGAATTAAGTAAACCCAAAGCTCTAGGCTTATGTGGCTGACCATATAGCTGGACATTCCTTCCAAAGATGAGGTGAAGAAATCCTCTCCTAGGTCAAGACTCCAATTGAGAAGTGATTTTAGGATTGTTAGAGGAGTAAAAGTAAATTTAGTAGAATCACCATGATTTAGTAGAATCACTATCAACTGACAGAACTGGGGCCTCCTCTGGGGACAAGAGGTTGTCATCTTTACTGAAGTTACTGACTTGCTCCAAAATTAAAAGAAAACCATTGATAAGAAAATGTCTGGCAAGACCCCATGCTGAATTTCCTGCTGTGTGCCTCTTCTCTCGAGATGAAACTTTGGAACCAGAGTTTTCCTGTCTCAGGAGCATGGAGTACTTTGAAGGAGCATAGGAATCACTCCGTCAGTGGACTGAAAACCTCAT
This sequence comes from Catagonus wagneri, assembly GCA_004024745.2. NCBI lineage: Eukaryota > Metazoa > Chordata > Mammalia > Artiodactyla > Tayassuidae > Catagonus > Catagonus wagneri. Next base: position 30,713,688 of record PVHT021183634.1, on the reverse strand, counting down.
CATAGTCAAATCTCTTTCAGGACCCACATCATATATCTGAAAAGCGGTGGCCTAATTCTTATCAATTGGTAATAATTGGAGTGTCATGCAGAAAATGGAGTGCCATTTGAAGACCCGACTGGGTTCAACAGGAAAGAGTCCCAAGAATTACTGGTGCTGTCAATCAGAATTATGACGACTTTGTCATTTTTAGTTCTGTTGACATCTCACTATTTTTCCCTTGCATTTCCTCATTTCTTTAAAAGCACAGGGGGAAAAGAAGCCTGGTTGAGTGTGGGGAATGGGCTTAGGTCCTCTACATTTTGAACAATGACAGTGTCGGTCCTGTGTTTGTGTTACTCTCTGACAATTTATAAGGTGCTTGTTATAAAATGGTACAGGCATTTCTGAACCCGGGTCTCCACCGTGGGAGTACCTGGAGAAGTGGACAACTGGCCCTTTTTGCTCTGGAGACAGAGGAGAAGATGGACCTCCTGCAATCTCAAAGAGCAAGAAGAGGTTTTGAAACTGCCAGGTCTCATCACCTGCTAGACAGCAGGCACAGCTGCATCTGAGAATTTACATTCCCTTTCTATACTTTTCCATGCCTTGTACCACGGTAGATATTCAACACTTATTTTTTGAGATAAGGGTGGAATCCTTGCTTCCTATAGATGCCTAAAAATGTGCTTAATTGCCACAACTTAGGAAACATATTTCACCATAAAAATATTATTAAATGGCCACATTTTTGTATTAACACCCAAAGACTTACTATTACTCTTTGTTAACTCACAATACAACACAAAGGAGCTTTGTCTCTTCCTCTCTTCTTGGTACAGCCTCACTAATCTGCCTCAGAGAATACTGAGGCTAATTCTGTCCTGCCTTTTGTCCCTGTCTTAACCACAATTAGAAGACAAGGACTCCACATCACTGGTCACGCTGTGGTCTCTTGTGCCTACACAGCGCTGTGCATCTCTAACTGATCCCATCACCCACCTTCTTCAACACCTAAATTGCTTCCCTGCAAACTCCAAAATTCACAGCTTGGTCATCAGTAAAGTTCCTTATCTTCTTAACCTTGAATAAATATTTCCTTCTTTTTCCTATGAATTTGGCTTTTCTTAATTATGTTGCTTCCCTACAGCCCTCCCACCTGGCCATGTTTTATCTCCCATACTCCTTATATCACTGGACTTGGAGACAGGGCAGGTGTTGTCCTTGTTCCTTATTAACTCTTCTAGACTCTCTTAAATGTCACTCAGCTTATAACTAAAGAAATGCAAATCAAAACTACAATGGGGTACCATTTCACACCTGTCAGAATGTCCATCATGAAAAAATCTACAAATTACAAATGCTGGAGAGAGTGCAGAGAAAAGGGAACCCTCCTACACTGTTGGTGAGAATATCAATTGGTGCAGCCATTATGGAAAACAGTATGGAGATTCCTCAAAAAATTAAAATTAGAGTTACCCTGTGATCCATTAATCCCACTCCTGGGCATATATCTGAACAAAAATATAATTCAAAAAGGTACATGCACCTCTATGTTCATTGCAGACCTATTCGCAACAGCCAAGACATGGAAACAGCCTAAATGTCCATTGATGAATGAATAGATTAAGAAGATATACACATATATATATACACACACAATGGAATATTAATCAGCCATAAAAAATGAAATAATGCCATTTGCAGGTACATGGATAAACCGAGAGATCATACTAAGTAAGGCAGAAAGACAAATACCATATGATATCCTTTATACACAGAATCTAAAATGACACAAATGAACTTATCTACAAAGCAGAAACAGTCTCAGAGACATAGAGAACAGACTTCTGGTTGCCAGTGGGGAGGGGAGAAAGGGAGGGTTGACTGGGAGTTTGGCATTAACAGATGCAAACTATTATAATATAAAATGGATAAACAACAAGATCCTATTATATGCACAGAGAACTATATTCAATTCCCTGTAATATTCATAATGGAAAAGAATATGAGAGAGTTATGTATATTTAACCAAATCGTTTTGCTATACAGCAGAAACTAACAAAATATTGCAAATCAACTATACTTCAAAAAAAAAGTCACTCAGAGACTCGTGCCATCAGTCAGTACCACTCACTCTGTTTCCTTGGTGCCCTTATATAAAGTCCTGTACCACCCCATCTCCCGTCTTTGGGGATTCCTGTTCTTGGCTCCCTGTTCCTTTCGCTCCAACTCTACTCGTCACCATCTTCTTCATTTGCCTTTGCTCATTTATCACCTCTCCTGGACTCCCCTTTCATCTATGTATGCTTGCTAATTAAGCTATAATCTACTTTTGTGGCTCCCAAAATATATCTCCGATTTATATAGCTGACAGCCTCATAGACCTTTCTGTTGACCGTCTAAATAGGCATCTCAAAATTTGTATGTTCAAAATTAAACTTATTTTCCCAAGCCCCCGAATCTACTCTTTTGACTGCCTCCTCCATGTGGAAAGACTTTATTTTGTGCACCGCTGTTTCCCTAATGCTTGGTCATGTAGTATTTTATCAATAACATTTTAATGAATCAATTACTTTATATCTTCTAAATAGTAGTTAAAAACTAAACTTACAGCAATATTTTACGTCTGCATTGTGAGAGAGAAAGGTAAATAGGATATTGTGATCTTGCTTTGGAAATATGATAGCACTGCAGTGTTACTGGTATTCTGAGTACCTTGTAACTAACTTGTAAGGAAACCTTTGTACCAACTCTGATTTCTCTGCCAAGTCTCTGCTCTATTACTGCCAAGGTCACCCTCTTTAATGACAGCTTTTATGCTGCCACCTTTCTGCTTAAAACCCTTTATTTCCTTCTAAGTACATAATAAAATGTTGATTTCCTCTGCCTGCCACACAAAGCTCTCCTCATTTGAGTGTGCACTTACTTCTCTTTTATTCTGAGATATGGCCCTTGATAGCACCCACAATGCTAACCCTAAATCTAAGACTGGTTCCTGGATACACCTGAGTCAGTCAGAACATACTGGATCTTGTAACTATAAAGATCTTTTTGTGCTCACATAGAAAGATGGTCAAAATGTTAAGAGAAATACAAGCTGTAGAACAGCATATATGGCATGATTCCACTTTACTTTAAAGACTACCTGTGATTGTATATATTTATATGCCTTGGGAGAAAAAAGTCTAGAAGAATAAATGTACACCACATATTAATTCAGATGATAAATTTCTCAATTTATACTATTATGTATTAGAGTTTTTTCTTTTTTTTATGGCTGCACCTGTGGCATATGAAACTCCCTGGCTAGGGGTCAAATTGGAGCTGTAGCTGCCAGCCTACACCACAGCCACAGTGATGCCGGATTCAAGCCATGTCTGTGACCTACACTACAGCTCATGGCAATGTCAGATCATTAACCCACTGAATGAAGCCAGGGATCAAACTTGCATCCTCATGGATACTAGTCAGGTTCTCAACTTGAGCCACAATAGGAACTCCTAGAGTGTTTTCTTTTTTTTCTTTTTAATTTTTCCATGATACCTGGTTTACAGATTTCTGTCAATTTTCCAACTGCACAGTGTGCTGACCTGGTTACACATATCTTTGGGATGGAAAAGCAAGGAGTGTTTTCTTTTTGGAAAGGTTCACAAATTTTTAGAGAAAGAGATCAGACCTGTGACTCCCAGACACAGAAGTGGGGGGATTGGGAATTGGAGGGAGGTGATTAAAAGGTAGACACTTCTAGTTAAAAATAAGTACTAGAAGGAGTTCCTGTTGTGACTCAGTGGGTTAAGAACCTTACTAGATCCACGAGGATACGAGTTCAATCCCTGGCCTCACTCAGTGGGTTAAGGATCCAGCCTTGCCACAAGCTGTGGCTTAGGTCGCAGATGCTGCTCGGATCTGGTGTTGCTGTGGCTGTGGCGCAGGCTGGCTATAGCTTCAATTCGACACCTACACTGGAAACTTCCATATGCTGCAAGTGCAGCCCCCCCCCCCAAAAAAGGGACTAGGGATGCAAGTAACCCATGATGATTAGAGCTAACAGTGCTTTATTATATACAGGAAAGTTGTTAAGATAGTGAATCCAAGAGTTCTCATCACAAGGAGAAAATTTTTTCCATTTCTTCTCTTTTAACTATATTTAGGTGATGGACCTTAACTATTATCTTGATTGCACAATATATGTAAATCAAACCACAATTCTGTATGCCTTAAACTTACACAATGATACATCTCAGTAAAACAGGAAAAAAATTAAAAGTTTCCAGTTTATGTTTTTGGTTTATGGTACCTCACCACTAATGCAAAGCCATCATATACTGTCCAATATGTAGCCACCAGTCATATGTGGCTATTTAAATTGATATAAATGAAGATAAAATTTTAAATTCCATTATTAAATTGCAATAGCCACATTTTAAAGGCTTGATAGTGACATAGTTTGATACCATACTGAGAGTACAAATACAGAATATTTCCATCAATGTGAAACAATTATTCCTACAATGGGAAACACCTGGTAAGCTAGAGGAAACTAGATACTCACCTGAACACTTTCACCAGGATAAAGGGCTTTGTTTATGTGCAGCCAGGGTGAAGCAGGTACAGGCCTGAGCGCCTGTGATCTGACAGCCACCAGGAGTTAAGAGTGAGGTTCAGGTCTGTGTTCTTTTATGCAGGATTTTCTAATGTGTTTGGGGAAAGGAATATCTTACAGCCAACGTACTCAGTAAATTGGGGTGAAATAAGGAAAATCCCAATTCAGTAATTTTTAAAGGAAAATGAGAACATCTAAGTCTTTTGCAGTGTTGAGATCTACCGGTTTTAATTAGAAGGAAAAACAACTGGTTGATGTATTAAAATGTTCTCACTTTCCTTCTCAGGGCCATCTATTCTTTTCACAGGGAGCAGAGTTACTATGAGTAGAACAAACTATAAAATCTCATCCATTCATTCAACTGCTATCTTTTAAATACATATTGGGTGCCTATGCTAAGGTGGGGTATAAATTTGAAGGATCTTTCCCTTTAGAGCCTCACAGCGTGGTGGAGAGAGACACAGAAAAATTGTGGATGGCCATGCTGAATCATAGGGTTGGGAATCACGTTAGGTTTGTACAGGGAATCATTACATACGGTGAAGATGGCCAAGGAGATATTCCAGATCAATTTCAGGGGCTTTAATGTTTAATGTCCATCTACTTTTGGGTTATTCTTTATGAAATCTACATGTGGCATCCTATCTTGAAGTATTCTTAATGATGGAATACACAGTACATGCCCCATCTCAAAATAAAGAGAAATACAGGATCAAATGTACCATTAAGGCCCATAGAACTTAATCCTATACAGAAGGATCCAAAATGACTAGGAAAATATCTTTTGTTGGGCTGAAATCTTGTTCTATCATATTTGCCTTCAATTAAGTGGATTAGATAAAGTCTTTAAGTTACCTTTACTTGAAACGTCATATAATAGGATTTTAACGTGGATATTGTAGAGCGTGGATAGACCACAGGAAGTAAGAACTAAGTTTTCTTTTACCTTCAAACTAGGCACAAAATCCAAAATGATTTGTGAGGACAAATGAGAAAGCCATTCTTTAGTTAGAAAGTCAAAACAGTCTCCCTAAAGCAAAGCCAGTGTTCAGTTAGAAAACAAAGGCTGCAAAGATGATGATTCAAACCCTGGGCTCTTATATTCATTTGTGATATCAGGTTTTGTTCACCCAGTGGCTGTGCTTGCTGATTAAGCCCATATCTCTTTTACTGAAAACCTCTTTCTATTATTAATGAAGGAAATTTTAAAGATGGCAAGAAAATTACATTTCCTTTTGAAATTATATCGTAAGTGTAGTTTCCTCAACTGGCTCTTTAAAAATTGAGAGGGCTTCATCATCACAGATTAATGAGATTTTCCTTTCCTGTTTCCATTCAAACCCCTTTGGACCTAACTTATTCACTTGTAAGTCTGCCACATATGTCTCAACTGTCAGGAATAACACAATTCTTCATTACTTTGAGTAGGGCTAACTATTCTGGATGCTTGGGCAATCGTATTTCCAAAGATTTTCTCCAGTGTTTTGACTGGAGTGGATGTCACATCAAAGGCTCTGTTCTCACATACCCTTCTCCCCTTCCTCCACAAGAGCAAAGTGATGCCTTTGGTGTTAGAATCTGAAGACTGGCATTCAGACATCTAACTTCCCCAGTGATGCTCATGCCTACAAAGAAGTCAGGCATTAGTTAAGAGTCAAACTCAAGAATATCTGTGGGTTTAGAGCAGAGGTTTTATTCCACAACCCTAAAGGAATAAATTCTTTTAAGACATGGTAAGTTATTTTGGACATGACTCTTGAAAACCAGCTGCACTTGATGAAGCCAGTTTTTTTTTTTAATTAAGATAAAGGTGAATCCCAACCCAGACATGATGGGCAGTTCATCTTTGACAAAGGAGGCAAGAATATAAAATGGGAAAACGAGAGTCTCTTCAGAAAGTGGTGCTGGGAAAACTGGACAGGGGCACATAAGTCAATGAAGCTAGAACACACCCTCATACCATGCACGAAAAAAAAAAACTCAAAATGGCTTAAAAACTTAAACATAAGACACAACACCATGAAAACTCCTCAAAGAGAACATAGTCAAAACATTCTCTGACATCAACTGTACAAATGATTTCTTAGGTCTCCCAAAGGAATAGATATAAAAGCAGAAATAAACCAATGTGACCTAATCAAGCTGACAAGCTATTGCACAGCAAAGGAAACCATAAAAACAAAAAGACAATCTACTGAATGGGAGAAAATAGTTTCAAAAAATGCAACTGATGAGGACTTAATCTCCAAAAATTTATCTCCAATTAATAATAGGCTTAATCTCCAATGTTTGTTGCTGTACAAACAACTCATACAACTCAACAGCAAAAAACAAACAACCCAACTGAAAAATGGGCAAAAGATCTGAACAGACATTTCTCCAAAAAAGACATACAGATGGCCAACAGGCACATGAAAAAATGCTCAACATCACTATTAGAGAAATGCAAATCAAAACTACAATGAGGTACCACTTCACACTGGTCAGAATGGCCATCATCACTAATTCTACAAATAACAATGCTGGAGAGGGTATGGAGAAAAGGGAACCCTCCTACACTGTTGGTGGGAACATAAATTGATACAACCACTATGGTAAACAGTATGCAGATTCATCAGAAAACTAAATACAGAACTACCATATGATCCAGCAATCCCACTCTTGGGCATATACCCAGACAAAAATTTCATTGAAAAAGATACATGCACCCGTATGCTTATTGCAGCTCTATCCACAATAGTTAAGACATGGAAACAACCTAAAAGTCCAGTGACAGATGAATAGATTAAGAAGGTGTGGTACATACACACAGTGGAGTACTACTCAGCCATAAAAATGTGCAAAATAATGCCCTTTGCTGCAACATGGATGGAACTAGAGACTCTAATACTAAGTTTAGTCAGAAAGATAACGACAAATGTCATATATCACTTATATCTGGAATCTAATATATGGAACAAATGAACCCATCTACAGAAAAGAAACAAACTCATAGACATGGAAAACATACTTGTGGTTGCCAAGGGGGAAGGGGAGATATTGGGATGGACTTGGAATTTGGGGTTAGTAGATGCATACTATTTTATTTGGAGTGGTTAAGCAATGAGATCCTGCTGTATGGCACAGACAGCTATATCCAATCACTTGTGATGGAACGTGATGGAAGATGTAAGAAAAAGAATATATGTATTATATATATTATATATAAATACAATGTATATTTATAACTGGGCCACTTTGTTGTACAGCAGAAATTCACAGAACATTGCAAAGCAACTGTAATAAAAAAATTAAAAAAAATCAAATCCCTCAAAACACAAGAAGCATAGACTGGCTTCATCACATACTAAAAGGAGAAACTGAAAAAACAATCAGAACCAAAATTATTCTCTCTCCAGGCCTTATGGTTTCTTAACTTTGCATGTCCACTTCACCCTTTTCTCTATAAAACTGCATTAACTTTCAAGGCTTTTCCAGGTTCTGATGGCCACACACAGCTTTGGACTCCTGGATTTCTACGTCCTGAGTTTAAGTGGTCAACAAAGACATACGAAGGCATGTGAATCTCATTTCACATTCTTGAGAAACTAGTCAGTGGCAGAAAAAGGCCAAAAGTTAGGCCTTCCTCTCCCAGTTATGGGTTTCTTTTTCAATCTTCCTTTGCATTATCAGAGTGTGAAGCCTAAGCGTGGAATATCCTGACCAGGAACACATTTAGCTGCCCTTAGAAATGACTTCCATGACCACCTCCTTGTGATATTCACCTGAGAAGCTGAACACAGTTTCTGTATCCTTTCTCCAAACCTCATGTCATCTTTGAGAGCCAAGTCAATCAGGACCTTGTTTCCCTACCCTTCTCCCACAGGGCAGTGGGCCCCTGCACATGGCTAATAGTTTAAATTTTGTAGTGTTTCTGATGGGTCAGTTGATTTCATGTAACCCACTTTTTTATTAGGTTTTCTAGAAAGGTTCTGCTTATTTATTCTGCTATCAAGAGGCTAAGGAGGATGAAGAACTCTCCTTTATCAGCAAGCGTATAAGCCATGAGCTCAACAGTACTTTTTACATATTTTAACTTTCACAAGTATTTTATAAATATTATTATATCCATATTATCTGTGAGGAAACAGATTCAGAGATTTTGTACATTATCTTGAAGCCATTAGAGAGTACATCTGGAAAGGCATGATCAGTGAAGAGCAAGACCTTTGAGTCTCTCAGGCCAGGGGTCTAGGCTTTCCTCTCCACTACCCCTGAAGTTATTAAATAGCAAAACCTTGCCATAGGACTTTACATTTGTTCCCAGGGAATGTTCTCAAATGTCAAAATCATTTCGAATTTTTCCCACTTTCTCTGATAGTTATGCCTGCTACTTTTGTGTCATGATACATGTAACATTCCTTATATGTAATCATCTGTCTTTGATTTATGTGTGTGTGTGTATGTGTGTGTGTGTATATATATATATATATCCTAATGTCAGAAGAGCAAAGAGAAATTTTGTGGCCTAATTTAACTTGACCTAGATCCAATAATAATCCCTTCCTCAGTATAGTTGTAAATCTACCTGAAAGTGTTACTATACACTCTACATTTCTCCATATTATTTACTAATAAAAAATACTATGCTGGAGAATTAAAACGAAAAATCAAGGAGACAAGGATGTGGTCTTTGCATTTGTTCCTTAAGGAGTGACCAAATAGCCCAGGTATTTTGTGCTACCTGAGGAGCAATGCCTGATGAGGTTTACTGTGTTGGTCTCTATTCAAATGGCAGGCTTCTGTCCATTATCAAAAACATGACTGGGACAAAGCCCAATGTGTTAAATACAGAAAAAATTGTTTGGTTTATCTGAAGAGTTATAACTGAAGATTTGGAATAAAAGACATCCTCACATCTATGCCTTAGGATCATAACTCCTTAGGCACAGTATAAGTAATGACATGAAGGGGTTGAGATCCCAAAGGCAGAAACAGCAGGTAGGACAAGATCAATAGTGTAGATGAGAGAATATAGAGGCCTGAATAAGAACATGGCAGTTGGCACAGGAAAAATTAGATAAATAGGAGGGGCACTATAGTCAGAAAAACATGGGAGCTGACCATGTATGGGATGAAGAGGAACAAGAAAGCTGGAGGAAGTATCTAAGGTAACGTTGAGATTTCTAGCCTGGGTAACTGAGAAGATGTTGGTTGAATTTACCAGGATAGGGAACTCAAGAGAAGTTGCAGGGGAGGAAGGATGCTGAATTTCTTTCTTTTCAGACTTGGTATTCACAGTGTCTGGTAGCACAAGGTTGGTGGTCAGGAAAGTAAGCAGGCCAAGAATGATAATATGAGGGTCAGTGGAATCAACATGAGTAAAAGCTATAGAAAGAGATGAGATCTCCCAAGAAGAATACATAGAATAAAGTGAAAAATAAGGATAAGGAAAGACCCTAGGAGAGCACCACCATATATAGACTAGACAGAAGAAAAGGGAAAAAAAAGCAATCAAAGGAGCCAGAGTGGTCAGAGGCAGGAGAGAGTGATGTTTTTATATACTAAGAAAGGAGAATGGTGGAGGGTGCTCAGTCAATCCTCATTCTTACCCTAGAGCCATGTTTGAAGCATTGAAAAGGGCAAGTGAATAAATATATATGCATCCAAAACAGCAGCACCACAATATTGTGGAAATAAGGAAAATGCTAACAGCCACAAAAAGAGAAATTGACAGTAACAGAATAACAGTAGGTGACTTTAACACTACATTAACATCAATTAACAGATCTTTCAGAAAATCAATAATGAAATAGAAGCTTTAAATGACACATTAGACCAGATAGATAGATTTAACTGACATTTATAGAACATTCTATCCAAAAGCAGCAGAATATATATTCTTCTCACATGTACATGGAACATTCTCCAGGATAGATCACATCCTGGGCCACAATCGAGCCTCAGTAAATTTAAGAATATTGAAATTATATGAAGCATATTTTTAAACCACAGTGCTTTGAGACTAGAAATCAACTATAAGAAAAAAAAAAACAGAAAAAACAAACAAACAAAACACCCGGAGGCTAAACCATTTGCTACGAAACAACGAAATGTATCACTGAAGAAATTAAAGAGGAGATCAAAAAAAAAAAAAAAACCTAGAGACAAATGACAATTAAAACATGATAATCCAGAAGTTATGGGATACATCAAGAACAGTTCTAAAAGTGAAGTATAAAGAGATACAATCTTTTCTCAGGAAAGAAAATTCTCCAATATGCAACCAAACCTTACACCTAAAGCAACTGGAGAAAAAAGAATAAATAAAACCCAAATTTAGTAGAATGAAAGAAACCAAAGAACAGAGCAGAAATAAATGAAATAGAGATGAAGAAAACAATAGAGGAAATCAATGAAACAAAAAAATTCATTCTTTGAAAAGATCAACAAAATTACTAAACCTTTAGCTGGGCTCATCAAGATAAAAAAGGGAGAAGGCTCAAGTCAATAAATTTAGAATCGAAAAAAAAAGGGGATGTTATAACGGACACCACAGAAATACAAATGATCATAAGACACTACCACAAGCAATTATATGTCAATAAAATGGACAACCTAGTAGAAATAGACAAATTCTTAAAAAGGTACAACTTTTCAAGACTGAATCAGAAAGAAATAGAAAATGTAAATAGACCAATAACGAGTACTGAAATTGAAACTATGATTTTAAAACTTCCAAAAAACAAGTCCAAGTCCAGACGGCTTCACAGGCAAATTCTATCAAACATTCAGGGAAGAGTTAACACTTATTCTTCCAAAAAATTGCAGAGGAAGGAACATTCCAGTTCATTTTATGTGGCCACCATTAACCTATACCAAAACCAGAAAAAGATACCACACACAAAAAAGAAAATTACAGGCCAGATCACCGATGAACATAGACACAAAAATCATCAATAAAATACTAGAAAACCAAATCCAACAATACATGAAAAGGATCATATGCCATGATCAAGTAGCATTTATCCAAGGATGAAAGGATTCTTCAATATTTGCAAATCAGTGTGATACACAACATCAACAAACTGAAGAAGAAAAACCATATGATCATCTCAATAGATGCAGAAAAAGCTTTTGACAAATTTCAACATCCGTTTTTGATAAGAACTCTCCAGAAAGTGAGCATAGCGGGAACCTACCTCAACATAACAAAGACCATAATGAAAAACCCACAGCTAACATCATTCTCAATGGTGAAAATCAAAAGCACTTCTGCTAAGATCAGGAATAAGACAAGGATGTCCCCTCTCACCACTATTATGCAACATGTTTTTTTAGTCCTAGCAACAGCAATGAGAGGAAAAAAAAGAAATAAAAGGAATCCAAATTGGGAAATAAGAAATAAAACTGTCACTGTTTTCAGATGACATGATACTATACATAGACAACCATAAAGATGCCACCAGAAAACTACTAGAGCTCATCAACAAATTTGGTAAAGTTGCAGGATACCAAATTAATCCAAAGAAATCTATTGCATTTCTACATGCTAACAATGAAATATCAGAAATAGAAATTAAGGAAACTCCTCTTTACCCTCACATCAAAGAGAATAAAATACCTAGGAATAAACCTACCTAAAGACACAAAAGACCTGTACTCTGAAAACTATAAGGTGCTGATGAAAGAAATCAAAGATGACACAGAAAGATGGAAAGATATACTGTGCTCTTGGGTTGGAAGAATCAGTATTGTCAAAATGACTATTACCCAAGGCAATATACAGATCTGATGCAATCCCTATCAAATTATAGCATTTTTCACAGAACTAGAACAAAAAAATTTTTTAATTTGTATGGAAACATGAAAGAGTCCAAATAGCCAAAGCAATCTTGAAAAAGAAAAACAGGTCTATAGGAATCAGACTCCCGAAATTCATACTATACCTCAAAACTACAGTCATCAAAACGGTATGGTACTTGCACAAAAAAAAAAAAAAACAGAAATACATATCAGTGGAACAGTACAGAAATACATATCAGTGGAACAGTACAGAAAGCCCAGAAATAATCCCAAGCACTTGTGGTCAACTAATCTATGACAAATTAGGCAAGAATATACAATGGAAAAAAGTCAGTTTTTTCAACAAATGGTGCTAGGAAAACTGAACAACTACATGTAAATAAATGAAATTAGAACACTCTTTAACACCATATACAGAAATAAACTCAAAATTGATTAAATATCTAAAAGTAAGGCTGTATACTATAAAACTCCTAGAGGAAAATATATGCCAAAAACTCTTTGACAAAAATTGCAGCAGTATCTTTTTTGATCACCTCCTAAAGTAATGAAAATAAAAACAAAAAATTAAAAAGGGAGATGTAATTAAACTTAAAACCTTTTGCACAGCACAAAAAAATATAAAAAAACAAAGACAATCCAAAGATTTGAGAAAATATTTGCAAATAAAACAACTGACAAGGGATTAATCTCCAAAATTTACAAACATCTTATGCAGCTCATTATCAAAAAATTAAAAACCCAATCAAAAAGTGGGCAGATGATCTATACAGACATTTCTTCAAAGAAGACAAATGGCTTAAAAGCACGTGAAGAGATGTTCAACATCACTAATTATTAAAGAAATGCAAATCAAAACTATAATGAGGTATGACCTCGCACCAGTCAAAATGGCCATCCTCAAAAAGTTTACAAACATTAAATACTGAAGAGGGTATGGAAAAAAAGGAAGTTTCCTACACTGTTATTGGAATGTAAATTGGTATAACCACTATGGAAAACAGTATGAAGTTTCCTTCAAAAACTAAATATTAACTACTATTTGATCCAGTAATCCCACTCCGGGACATATATCCAGAGAAAACCATAATTCACAAAGATACACACACCCTAATGTTCACTGCAGCACTATTTACAACAGCCAAAACATGGAAGCAAATTAAATGTCCATCAAGAGAGAAATGGACAAAGAAGACATGGTACCTATATACAATGGAATAGTACTCATCTATAAAAAGAATGAAATAATGCCATTTGCAGCAACATTGATAGACCTAGAGATTGTCATAATAAGTAAGTCAGAGAAGGACCAATGCTATATGATATCACATTTGCAGAATCTAATAAAAATTATATAAAAGAACTTATTTATAAAACAGAAACAAACCCAGTTTTCAAAACCAAACTTATGGCTACCACAGAGGAAACTGGGGAGGAGGGAGGAATTGAGAGTGTGGAACTAACATACACACTACTGTATAAAACAGATGGTTAAGAGGTGGGATAGACTGTGGAGGAGTAAGATGAGGCACTCACCTTCTTCCACAAACACAATAAAAAAAACCCATCTACATTTAGAATGATTCCCATAGAATATCTGCTGAATGCTGGCAGTAGACCTTAAACCTCCAAAAAGGGCAAGAAACCCTTCTAATAACTGGTAGAATAAAAAGGTGGGGGGAGAAAGGAATTGAGATGGGGATAGCACACCTGAGAGGGAACTGTGAAAGAGGAAAGGCACCCACACCCTGGGAAGTCACCTAACTGACAGGGACATCAGCCAGTATGGAGGGACCTCAAAGCCTCAGAGAAAAGCCCAGCAGCTGGACTGAGAAGGGCAAAGCAGGGTGAGAGCCACATGGACCATCAGTACCACCTCTCGAGACACCACAGCCTGAGATGCTTGGAAGGGAGCTGGACACAGAGACTCAGGATCTGGCGGTCAGTTCCAGGAAGAGGACTAGGGTTGGCTGTGTGGAGCAGCATGCCAAGGGCTGAGGAGCAAAGCACCACAGCCGTCGGAACCTGGGAAGAGGTCTGGACCCTCAAGAAAAGCAAGGCCTCATTGTTGGGGAGGGCAAGAGGAGGGGTGGACCCAATAATAATATCTTTTCCTGTGCACACACAGGCTCTTGAAGGGTGGGGCTATGGGCAGCAACACTCCTCTTGTGTGGGCTAAGGGTGACAGGCCACTCTTTTGTGGCAGGCTACAGGTGGCAGCACCTCCTGCATGGGATAAGTGTGATGGGATGCCTCTTGCATGTTATACAGGCAGTGGGGACAAACCACTGCAGTCATCTCAGTTTCTAGAGGTGGGCATGGCCAGACACCACTAGGGGTCCATGAACAGGAAGCACCTGTGGCCCCAGTCATCTCAGAGATCAGCACAGAGTAGAGCACTGAAACTGAGCACCACCCATTGTTGTTCTCACTGTCCCTGGGAAAGCACACACCCTGCCACTGCCAAATGCTCTGAGCGTTGCATACACCTGCCTGAGGGTCACTGTTCACTTCCCTGGGCCCTGCAACAATGAGAATCCTGTGCCACCTCCCTGCAGGTCCTGGGCACTGTCAAGGGCCCAGCAACCATGTACCGGATAGCCCAGTGCCTCTGTCTCCCTGGAAGCATGTACAGGCTATACATCAGCACAAGTATAACAGCCTGCATGCACTGAGGAAAGAGACAGCAAGCATCCAAATCAGAAGCATTCCTCGGGCCAAAAATAAATAGTAAGCCCTCACAAAATACCCAGGGGCACTCTCACATAAATAGCCCTCTAGGAGTTCCTGTCATTGCACACACAGTGGAAGCAAATCCTACTAGGAACCATGAGGTTGTGGCTCCAATCCCTGGCCTCACTCAGTGGGTTAAGGATCTGGCATTGCCCTGAGCTGTGGTGTAGGTCACAGATGTGGCTCAAATCCTGCATTGCTGTGGCTGTGGTGTAGGCCAAAAGCCGTAGCTCCAATATGACCCCTATCCTGGGCACCTCCATATCTCACAGGTGTGGCCCTAAAAAGCAAAAATAAAGAAATAAATAGCCCTCTAAGACTACAGTAATTGTTTTCCCTAAATGCACAGAATAAGAAAAATATAAGCAAAATAAAGAAGCTCAGGAACCATTCCTAGTTAAAAGAATAGGAGAATTCCCTGAAGGAACACACAGTGAAACAGACCTCTGCAGTCTAACAGACATCCAGTTCAAAAAGGAGATAGTTAAAATACTGAAGGAATTAAGAGTGATTATGAAGGAATTAATGGTAGATATGAAAAGTAATGCAGATTACCTTACAAAGGAGCTATAAAATATAAGGAGAAGCCAAAAATAATGAGAAAATCAATTTACAGAGATGCAAGCTGAGTTAAAGGCATTGAAGAGAAGACGGAATAATGCAGAGGAATGAATAAGTGACTTGGAAGATAGAATAATTGAAATCACCAATCAGGACAGCAGACAGACAACCAAATGAAAAAACAAACAAACAAACATGAAAGCAATACAAAAGATCTATGGAATAATATAAAGGAGGCCAATCTATGCACAACAGAGATTCCAGAGGAAAAGAAAAAAAAGGAGAAGAGGGGACTTAAAAAGCATTTCAAGAAATTATACCTGAACACTTTCCAAATCTAAAGGAAACAGATGTCAAGATATAGAAAACACAGTGGCCCTCAAGCAAGTTGAACCCAAACAGGCCCACAAGATGTATTATAATAAAAATGTCAAAAGTTAAAGATAAAGAGAGGATTCTGAAGGCAGCAAGAGAAAAACAGACTTAATTACAAGGGAACCCTCATAAGGCTGTCAGCTGATTTCTCTACAGGAAACACTGAAGGCCATAAGAGAGTGGCAAAATATATTCAAAGTTCTAAAAGGGAAAAATATCACTTAAAATAGAAGGAAAAATAAATAATTTCTCCAACAAACAAAAACAAAAAGAGTACAGTAATACTAAACCCATTCTAAAAGAAATACTGAAAAGGCTCCTCCAAATAAAAAAGAATTAAGAAGAAATGGGATGGAGGAAATCACATTTGGCAAGTAATCACTTAAGTAAGCCAGTATACAGATCTAAAAGGAAAAAACAAATTGTAAACGCAACAATAAACACAAGGAACAGCAAAAGAATAAACATGAAGATGTTAAAAAAAAAAAGACATCAAAATCATAGAATATGGGGAAGGAAAGTGAAAAAAATCTAGACTCTTTTTTTTTTTTTTTTTAAGAATGTGTTTGAGCCTATATGACTATCAGGCTAAAGCAAGCAGATATAGGAAGGAGTTTACATATTTGAAAAACAAGGCAACCATGAATCAAAACCAAATAATACATTCTCAAAAACTAAAAATAACAGGATACAAGTATAAAAAAAAGAAATAATCCAACCAAAAAACGAAAGGAAAAAAGGAGAAACATAGAATCAAATGGGAAACAAGGTTTAAAATGTCAATAATTACATATTTATCAATAATTACTTTAAATGTCAATGAACTGAATGCTCTGATCAAAAGACATAGAGTGGCAGACTGGATAAAAAAAAAGAGCCTACAATATGCTATCTACAAGAGACTCACCTTACAGCAAAGGACACATATAAATTGAAAGTGAGGAGATGGAAAAAGGTATTTCATGTGAATGGAAAAGACAGGAAAGTAGTACTCATATGAGACAAAATAGGTGTTAAAACAAAGGCCATAAAGAAAGCCAAAGAAGGACACTATTTAACGACAAAAGGGTCTATTCAAGAAGAGGATATTATTACACTTGTCAATATATATGCCCCTAATATAGGAGCACCCAAATACATACAACAAGTACTAACAGAGATAGAAGGAGAAATTGATTGGGACTATAATAATAGTAGGAGGTGTTCACACCCCACTCATGTCAATGGACAGATCCTCTAGACAGAAAATCAATAAAGAAACAGAGATCCTAGGCCAAACACTCTCTGACATAAATGATAGCAACATCTTCTCAGATCCATCTGTCAGAGTAAGGACAATAAAAAGAGAAATAAACAAATGGGACTTAATTAAACTTCAAAGTTTCTGCACAGCAAAGGAAACCCTAAACAAAAGGAAAAGCAACCCACAGAATGGGAGAAAATATTTGCAAATGAATCGACTGACAAGGGATTAATCTCCAAAATTTACAAACACCTCCTATAGCTAAATACCAAAGAAACAAACAACCCCATCAAAAAATGAGCAGAGGATCTAGGCAGACAATTCTCCAAAGAAGACATGCAGATGGCAAATAAACACGTGAAAAGAGGTTCAACATCGCTCCTCATTAGAGAAATGCAAATCAAAACCACTATGAGGTACCACCTTACACCAGCCAGAATGGCCATCATCAAAAGTCTATAAAAAATAAGTGCTGGAGAGGGTGTGGAGAAAAAGGATCCCTATTACACTGCTGGTGGGAATGTGAATTGGTGCAACCACTGTGGAAAACAGTATGGAGATTCCTCAGAAAACTCAAAATAGAATTACCATTTGATCCAGCAATCCCACTCCTGGGCAACTATCCAGCGGAAACCATGACTCGAAAAGACACATGTACTCCAGTGTTCATTGCAGCACTCTATGCAATAGCCAGGTCATGGAAACAACCTAATTGCCCATTGACAGAGGAGTGGATAGGGAAGATATGGTACATACACACAATGCAACATTACTCAGCCATTAAAAGGAACGAATTACCAACATTTATAGCAACATGGATGGACCTAGAAATTATCATGCGAAGTGAAACCAGTCAGACAATTCGACAGCAACACCCAATACTACCGCTTACATGTGGAAACTAAAAAGACACAATGGACCTCTTTGCAGAACAGAGAATGACTCACAGACTTTGGAAAACCTTGGTTTTTCAAATAAGACAGTCTGGAGGGTGGGGGATGCACTGTGGGTTTGGGACACAAAATCTATCAAATTGACGTGACGATTTTTGTACACCTATAATTGAAATAAAATTCATTGTTACAAATAAAAAAAGAAACAGAGATCCTAAATGATACAATAGAAAAATTAGACTTAATTGACAATTTCAGAGGACATTTCATCCAAAAAAATCACCATATACATTCTTTTCAAGTGCACATGGAACATTATCAACGATTGGCCACATAGTGGGGCACAGAACTAACCACAACAAATTTAGGAGTACAGAAATTATTTCAAGTGTCTTATCTGATCACAATGCCATCAAACTAGAAAATAACCACAGAAAAAGAAATGAGAAAAAAAATTGACTACATGGATACTAAACAACATGCTACTAAAAAGCCAATGTGTCAAGGAGGAAATCAAAAGGGAAATTAAAAAATACCCTGAGACAAATGATAATGAAAACACAATCATTCAAAATCTGTGGGATGCCTCAAAAATATTTCTTAGAGGGAAATTCATAGTGATAAGGCCTTCCTCAAAAGAGAAGAGAAACTCATATCAACTTAACCTACCACCTAAATGAATTAGAAAAAGAACAAAGAAAACCCATAGGCAGCAGAAGGAAGGCAATCTTAAAGATCAGAGAGGAAATCAATGAAATAGGGTTTCAATAAACAATAGAAAAAATCGATAAAACCAGGAGGTGTTTCTTTGAAAGGACAAACAAAATTGCCAAACCTCTGGCCAGACTCACCAAGAAGAGGAGAGAAAAAACCCAAATAAACAAAATAAGATATGAAAAGGGAGAAACCACAAATACTGTAGAAATACAAAAAACCATGAGAATACTATGAACAATTATATGCCAACGAATTTGACAACCTAGAAGAAGTAGACAACTTTCTAGAGACTTACGGCCTGCCAAAACTGAATCAAGAATAAACAGACAACTTTCTAGAGACTTAAAGCCTGCCAAAACTGAATCAAGAAGTAGATCAACTGAACAGACCAATTACTAGAAATGAAATTGCACACATAATAAAAACACTCCTTACAAATTGAATATATAATAAAAACACTCCCTACAAATAAAAGTCCAGGACCAGATGGCTTCACAGGAAAATTCTACAAAACATACAAAGAAAAACTTATACCCACCCTCCTTAAACTTTTCCAAAAGTTTGAAGAAGAAGGAACACTCCCAAAGACATTCTGTGATGCCACCATCACCCTAATACCCAAACCAGACAAAAATACTACCAAAAAGAAAACTACAGGCCAATATCTTTGATAAATATAGACATAAAATTCTCAGATTTTAGCCAGCCAAATCCAACATATAAGAAAGATCGTACACCACGACCAAGTGGGATTCATTCCATGTTCAGAAGGATGGTTCAACATACAAATCAATCAATGTCATACACCGCATTAAAAAAAGAAAAGTAAACAACCACTCAGTCATCTCAATAGATGCAGAAAAACCATTTGACAAAGTCCAATATCCATTCATGATCAAAATGCTTACCAAAATGGGTATAGAGGGAACATACCTTAACATAATAAAAGCCATTTACGACAAACCCACAGCCAATACAATACTCAATGAAGAAAAGCTGAAAGTCTTTTTGCTAAAATCTGGAACAAGACAAGGATGCCCGCTCTCACCACCGTTATTCAACATAGTATTGAAAGTCCTAGCCACAGCAATCAGAAAAAAAAGAAAATAAAAGATATCCAAATTAGAAGAGGTAAAATTGTCACTCTGTGCAGATGACATGATACTATATAAAGAAAACCCTAAGGACTCCACACACACAAAAAACATACTCAAACTGATCAATGAATTCAGCGAAGTAGCAATGCAAGATTAAAATTCAGAAATAGGATGAATTTTTGTATACTAACAGTGAAATATTAGAAAAGGAATATAGAAATACAAAACATTTTAAAATTGTACCCCCAAAAATTAAATAGCTAGGAATAAATCTGACTGAGGAGGTGAAAGACTGAGAACTATAACACATTAATCAAGGAAAATAAAGAGAGTTCAAAGAAATGGAAAGTTATTCCATGCTCCTGGATTACAAGAATTAACATCATTAAAATGGCCATACTACCCAAAGCAATCTATAGATTCAGTGCAAACCCTATCATATTACCCATGACATTTTTCACAGAACTAGAACAAACAATACAAAAATTTATATGGAACCATAAAAGACCCAGAATTGCCAAAGTAATCCTAAGGGGAAAAAAAAAACACAAAAAACAAGCAGGAGGCATAATTCTCCCAGACTTCAGACAATATTACAAAGCTACAGTAATCAGGACAGTGTGGTACTGGTACAAAAACAAACATATAGACCAATGGAACAAAATAAAGAACTCAGAAATAAACCCAGACACCTATGGTCAATTAATCTTTGACAAAGGAGGCAAGAATATAAAATGGGAAAAAGTCTCTTCAGCAAGTGGTGCTGTGAACACTGCAAAGGGGTAGGCAAATCAATGAAACTAGGACACAACCACACACCATGCACAAAAATAAACTCAAAATGGCTTAAAGACTTAAACATAAGACACAACACCATAAAACTCCTAGAAGAGAACATAGGTAAAACATTCTCTGATATCAACCTTACAAATGTTTTCTAGGTCAGTCTCCCAAAGGAACAGATGTAAAAAAAATAAACCAATGGGACCTAATCAAGCTGACAAGCTTTTGCACAGCAAAGGAAACCATAAAAACAAAAAGATCACTTACTGAATGGGAGAAAATAGTTTCAAACAATGCAACTGACAAGGGCTTAATCCCCAGAATGTACAAACAACACATACAACTCAAGAGCAAAAAAAACCCAAACACCTAACTGAAAAATGGGCAGAAGACCTAAACAGGCATTTCTCCAAAAAAAGACATACAGATGGCCAACAGGCACATGAAAAAAATGCTCAACATCACTGATTATTAGAGAAATGCAAATCAAAATTACAATGAGATACCACTTTATATGAGTCAAATGGCCATTATTATAAGTCTACAAATAAAAAAAGCTGGAGAGAGTATGGAGAAAAGGGGACCCTCCTACACTGTTGGTGGGAACGTAAATTCGTACAGCCACTATAGAAAACACTATGGAGGTTCCTCAGAAAACTAAATATAAAACTACCATATGATCCAGCAAGCCCACTCTTGGACATATATCTGGAGGAAAATTTCATTGAAAAAGATACATGCACCCCTATGTTTATTGCAGCTCTATTCATAATAGCCAAGATATGGAAACAACCTAAATGTCCATCAACAGATGAACAGATTAAGAAAGTATGGTATGTAACACACAGTGGAGTGCTACTCAGCCATAAAAATGGATGAAGTAATGCCCTTTGCAGAAACATGGATGGAACTAGTGATTCCCTAAATCAGAAAAAGACAAATACCTTATGATATCACTTATATCTGGAATCTAATATATGGCACAAATGAACCTATCTACAGAAGGGAAACAAACTCTTGGACATGGAGAACAGACTTGTGGTTGCCAAGGGGGAGATGGAAGGGAATGGAATGGACTTGGAGTTTGGGGTTAGTAGATGCACACTATTTCATTTGGAGTGGCTAAGCAATGAGATCCTGCTCATATATATAGCACACACACATATATATATAGCTCATATATATAGCACAGGAAACTGTATCTAATTACTTGTGATGGAACATGATGGAGGATAATATGAGAAAAAGAATATGTATATTTATAACTGGGTCACTTTGTGCTACAGCAGAAATTGACAGAACATTGTAAATCATCTATAATAAATTTTTTGACATTTTTTTTTTTGGGCCTCACCTGCAGCATATGAAAGTTCCCAGGTGGGGGTAAAATCGGAGATGCAGCTGCCAGCATACACCACAGCCACAGCAACGCAGGATACAAGCCACATCAACAACCTACACCACAGCTCATAGCAATGCTGGATCCTTAACCCACTGAGAGAGATCAGAGATCGAACCCACATCCCCACGGTTAACTAGTCAGATTCATTTCCACTGAGCCACAACCGGAACTCCCTATAATAAATAACTTTTAAAGAAAAATAATAGATTAATGAGAACCTACTTTATGGCACAGGGAAACCTACTCAACAGTCTGTAATAACCTCTATGAGAAAAAAGAATAGATACGTGTATAACTGGTTCACTTTGCTGTACACCTGAAACTAATACAACATTGTAAATCAACTGTACTCCAATAAAATTTTTTAAAATAAATTAAAGAGAAAGTAGGCAAGAAGGAGAGAGAGATGGAGGGAAGGAATGCATGAAACTAAAAATAGATCATCCATAAACACTCTGGGTTTTGTGGTTTAATAAAGCTAAGTTCATCATTAACACACACAAGGACAAGTTCATAGAAATAAAAGAATAAGAGAAAGGGAGGACTGAACACTTACTAAACACTAAGTAGGCATTAGGCTAAGCATTTGACAAATACCATTTACTTATGCTTAAGGGACATGAGAGGTTCAAATCCTGGCATCACCATTCACTAGTTCTGTGAGTTTGGATAAATGTATTCTGCTTTAATGTGACTCATTATCTCACAAGGTGGCATGAATATCGTGTAAGAGAATTCACTTTAATGTCCACAGTTTATGTGGTCAATGACTCATTATCATTCTTTGTCCTTGCTTTTATACTATCTCTCCCTCCCACAAAGTCCCATGAGTCTGAAAGTCATGTCTGTTTTGTGAAATTTTTTTTATTATTCAGTTTTGCACTGAAAATGCCTAATGTCTGAATATAGTAGTAGGCACTCAGTAAATACTAGTTGAATAACTGAACAATCGCATTTAATCTACATATCCTTGCCTATGGGTACACTTTTGGTTCTCAAAGAAGAGGGGATGAATTTTCACACATGCACTGGTCCACTGTATGTTTTTCAGTTCTCATAAGAGGATGTCATTCTTAACCACAGCTTAATTACATGTTAACTAAAAGATGCAGGTCTGAGGGAGAAATGGAGATTTACAAATCAATAGGCATGAAGTTTTAGCTAATCAAGATGAATAAGCTCTAGAATTCCCTGAACATTGGACCTATAGTCAGCAATGGCATATGGTACTCTTATTAAAGTATTTTCTAAGAAGGTAGATCTCATTTTATGCATTCTTACCACAATAATTTTTTAAATCTTTCAGGAAATACAAAATATAATAGAAAATTAAGAATGAAATACATGGACAAGATGACTGATTACTTAACATTTTATTTTTATGCCTTCATATTTTGAGAGATAACATCATTTGCACAAAGCAACACTAAAAATAGTTTATAACTCTTAAAAATTTATATTTGTGGAAATAAGATGCTTATCAAGAAACATCATTTTATAGACAGAAAAACCAGTTGATTATTCGGCCCTTGCTAATGTAATGACTCTATATTCTCTTATGTACTTACTGCATGTGGTATTATTTGCTGATTTAGGGAAAACGTATATTCTACTTAAGTCAATAAAGTCACAGCTAACAGTTATTGAGTGCCTGCTACATGGTTTTGATATACTAAGTTACATACTTCTCATACTTCTCTCCCAATAGGATTCATTTCCCAGGAGTTTCCGTTGTGGCTCAGTGGTTAATGAACCCAACTAGCATCCATGAGGATGCGGGCTTGATCCTTGGCCTTGCTCAGTGGGTTAAGGATCTGGCATTGCTATGAACTGTGGTGTAGGTCACAGACATGGCTTGGATCCTGCATTGCTGTGGCTGTGGTGTAGGCCAGTGTCTACAGCTCTGATTGGACCCCTAGCCTGTGAACCTCTATATGCCATAGGTGCGACCCTAAAAATATTAAAAAAAAAAAAAGCATTCATTTCCCACGTGAGCAATAATTTACCTGTTTCATAGGTGAGGAAACTAAGGCATAAACAGGCTAGACAATTAGTTCAAAGCCATACAGTAGTAATTACCGGATTTGGGATTCGAACATATGTATCTTAGTCAGTGTATTATAAGAAACTTGTGCCCAATGAGACACATATCTAATAAAATTACATTTTATTGCAGGATTTTTTTTTAATACAACACATAGTAAGAAATGCATTTCAGGAGTTCCCTTTCCGGTGCAGCGGTTAACAAACCCGACTAGGAACCATGAGGTTGCGGGTTTGATCCCTGGCCTTGCTCAGTGGGTTAACCATCTGGTGTTGCCATGAGCTGTGGTGTAGGTTGCAGACGTGGCTCGGATCCTGCGTTGCTGTGGCTGCGGTGTAGGCTGGCGGCTATAGCTCTGATTTGACCCCTTGCCTGGGA
This sequence comes from Catagonus wagneri, assembly GCA_004024745.2. Taxonomy (NCBI): domain Eukaryota; kingdom Metazoa; phylum Chordata; class Mammalia; order Artiodactyla; family Tayassuidae; genus Catagonus; species Catagonus wagneri. Next base: position 30,689,092 of record PVHT021183634.1, on the reverse strand, counting down.
AACTCCATATGCCGCAGGTGCAGCTCTAAAATGACAAAAGGCAAAAAAAACAAAAAACAAAAAAGAAATGCATTTCACTTGGTATTATACTTTCTCCCTCTGCCTATATGATATATACTCAATAAAAGTTTCACATAAAAGCACTTGTCCTTTCTATGTGTAAAATTCTGATATATTCTATTTTATTCTATTCTTTTTCACTAAAAAAAATCTAATTGAGCTCCAAATTGTGTACAATTGCATTTGTTTCACAGTTCGCTAATGGTTTGAGGCCTGCACTTGGGAAAACCGTCGTACCAAAGGACATGTTAAGATACAGTAATAGCAAATGAAGCTCATAATAACTAGGGATGTCATTTATTAAGTGTATACTATGTACCAAAATAGTATGATTTATATTCATGTATAATATCTTCAAATTCCATTACAACCCTGAAAATAATCTTTTTCACGGAAGAAACCAGGATAGGTAAAAGTTAAAAGATTTGTCCTATGCAGATTAGCTTGATCAAACATTCCTTCCACTTAAATGTACTATTAAATAATGAAATCTTTTTCTAAAAAATGCAGTTCTATATTTCACCAGCAGGATACTTATTTAAAAATAGTATCTAATTCACTGCTACCCAGTGGTTTTTAAAACTTAACCTGAGAAAACCTATAATTAGGAAGGTGAATTGAAGAATACGTAGTCTATTCATTCTTTTAGAACATGCTACTGTTATCACTCAGATACTCCTTTAAATACTTACTACACAGTCCCCATTTAATCCTCATGATGACCTGGAGAGGTAGGTGCTGTAGTATTATTAGGCCTACTTAAGAAAGAAATAGAGACCCCAAAATTTAAGTCACCCACCTAGGAAGCAGCAAAGCAGGTTTTCAACCTTGGCAGTCTGGCCTACATGCTTAACATTTCATGGAGCCATCTCTCTTAGGTGCATCCTAGACCAAATCTCAATGCCATCTCCTCCACTCTATCTCACAATATTGTTTATGTGCATTTCACTTTATTGTGATGTCATCAGCCTGTTAAGAGTTAATATGAGGTCCTTTATAAATGACAGCACCATCATACTCAGCATTGTCATTGTTTATCATGTCCCTTATGAGGACCCAGGATGAATTCCTGATCAGTCACTATATCAGAAAGATTCTACTTATATATTTTTTTTTTGGCTTTTTGCCTTATCTAGGGCTGCACCCGTGGCATATGGAGGTTCCCATGCTAGGGGTCTAACAGGAGCTGTAGCTGCCGGCCTTTGCCACAGCCACAGCAACGCGGGATCTGAGCCACATCTGCAACCTACACCACAGCTCACGGCAACACCGGATCCTTAACCCACTGAGCAAGGCCAGGGATCGAACCCGCAACCTCATGGTTCCTAGTCGGATTCATTAACTACTGAGCCACGACGGGAACTCCGAAATATGCTACTTATCTTTAACCTTTGGTTGGTTTTATCTTATAGCTGCTGTGAAATGTGAAACTGACCAGCATTTCCTTATTGTGTTGGCTATTAGACAACTTATACTCAAGGATTTAATTCATGTCTCCACGCCTATTTCCTGTCTTCTATTCCAGTTTCTCATTGATGCTTATTTTATTTGGTGGAAGTTGATACAACTTTCTTTTTTGGGGACAAAATGAGAATATGTAAACAGGCCTGATGGCATATTTATGAGTTAGTTATTATTAGCCTTCACAAAGATGAGGAAATTTACACTAAGAGACATGTGACTAAAGTACTTGAGACTGTAGCACATAGTTTCAGCATTAATATAATGCTGGCATATTTGTAACCTGATTTTCCCCAGGCTGCCTAAGTGTGTGTGGAGAATGACATTATAATTACAATAATCATCGTAGGTTCACCCCTGTGAATTGTGTGACCTTATGTAATGCATGTAATCTCTCTGCCTCTGTTTCCTCATCTATAAATTGGAAATTATAAACCTACCACACAGGGTAGAAGAGTTAATTTATGTAAAGTGCTTAGAACTGTTCCTGAGACATATGCACAGTATACATCATCACCCTTACCATCTTCTCTCTCCCCGTCTCCTCCCTCCATCTTGGCTCTGATCCTTGTTGTTTATAGAGAACTCTCAACTCCTCTCAAAGGGTCACCTTTATTTCTAAGGACTCCTAGGAGTTCTCACCCAGGGCTCACTATCAGTTTCTCAGGTCTTTCCCCTCCAGTCTACTACCTTGGTTCCCACTTCCATCAGTGCCACTTGAGGGTTTCCACCCCGGCCCTTGCCTGCGGCTACTAACCCTTGTGCCTCACATGTTTCCTCAATACCGAAAAAAACATGCAAATAGTTAAAGTTAACTACCTCCTGGAGTCCTAAGACATTGCTTCTGCATCAAGCCATGCCAAATCTTATCATCTAACCTCTGATGCAACATTTCCTTTTGCTCTGTTTCCTTTATCCTCTTTCTCTTTGCAGTTGACCCTGTGCCCATGGGGTATAGTCCAAACCCATATCCTGAACAGACACTATGCTGCCCTCCGCCTCCTCTTGCCCTCACCCCTCCTTCATGCAGTTGCCCCTTCATTCTCCTTCTGTCAATACCCATCTCTACCACTTAGCCAAACACATGCAGCCATGTATGAACCCCAATTTAGGAACAGCCAACACCCTCCTACAGACCATTGTTTGTTTCCTATGTCGCTGAGTGCTCCCCAATTGGATCACACATTGCTTGAGGTTGGAGAACATGTCTGAGAATTTTTCACCTTCATAGCACTTAGTTTGAGACTGAACACAGAGACAGTTTTCAGAGTTTTTGGTTGACTGATCAATTGGCATTGGTCTTGATAGTTCCTGGCCAGACCTAAATAAGAAAACTCTTTGAGGAAGGGAATATTCATTGTCTTAGATAGAGTGACTTAGCACCCCAACGTATTTGAGGCTCTATTTTAGCACCGAAAGGTCGCATGGCCCAGGAAACTCCCTTGTCCTGGGAAAAGTGAGATGTCAGATGTCACCTAGTAATAGGATTCCCCAGTTGGAAATATGCCCTTTATGCTCCAGACCAGATACCAGTCCTCTCATTTCCACATTGGGTGTCTGTCCCTATATCCTTAGGCAGACACACACACACGCTCACTCACTCACATGAGCCATTGCACCATTATCTGTCCTCTGCTCTCTCAGCTTGTATCATGTCACATACATCAGTGGTCCACAATTGCTTCAGACTTTACCGACCAAGGGAAAATGTACTTGTCATCTCAGCCTCTTCTCCCAGCTTTGAGACCTTCCCAGTCACCCCTCTGTGACATTCACTTTTCTCTAATCAGCAGGGGGCCTGGGTAGAAACACAGTGCTCTCAACTCTGAGAGGCTGAATTTCAGATATTGCTGGCTTCTGTCTTCTGAATCTTTGTGGAATGATCAGGATTTAATGCATTTTCATATATCGGGTTGTCATTCTTAGGAAGTGACAGCTGAGGAAAATCCCTGTTATGTGCGCTCCTTACACCTTGTTATCTCCCCACAGCCATAATTGCTCTTTTCACACTGATGTTGCCAACCCTACCACCAGCACTTGGGTCCAGCACAGCCTCACCATCTGCTCATGTGACACCAACATTATGGCCTCCCTCCATGCATCCCTAAATGGGGCTGGAGAAGGCACCACAGATGACAAGTGTGCCAGCTGGCACTAGTGACACAAACCTCGACAGTGATGAATCACTGCCTGGGACAGGAAGGAGGCAGGGAGGATGTCGACAGCTAATTGTGTGCTGTCATCAGTGCTGCAAGGCAGACCTTTCGGCTAATAGAAGCAGAGTCAACATGACTGTGCTGTTTCTGTTCCCACAGTAAATGCATAAGCTTCTTTTCAAGATATGGTCAAAAAAAGAACATTCAATAGAAAAAAAAATCTTGAAATCAAGATCTGAATTGTTCTATTTTTTCTTCTGTGCATTTCTAACTGGCACAGTTAAGGACTCTCCAGGCAGTTTGAGGATTGCTTAAAAATGACAAGAAAGGGTTTCTGGCTACTCTGGGGAGGAGCCAAAGCAAGTTGACTCAGGCTAATGCGTCAGTTCTGTACTGGGTCTGCCGAAGTCCACATCTACCTCTTCCACCCTGCATCTCCAAGGTTCTCTGTTCTTTATGTCCTCCTGCACTTGATTCATACATCCATCCATTCAGTGTTTTCTGAATGCTGTTTCCAGGATTAAATTGGCCAAGCAACTATTCAAAATTTTGTCTATCCATTTCAAATTTAGACATCTTGACCTTGGCCTTGTTGTTATTGTTGGTTTTAATGTATTTGGTATTAAGACGATTCTGTTTTAAAATTTTCTATTCCTGGAGTTCCCATCATGGCTCAGTGGTTAACGAATCTGACTAGTATCCATGAAGACCCAGGTTCCATCCCTGGCCTCGCTTGGTGGGTTAAGGATCCAGCATTGCCGTGAGCTGTGGAGTAGGTCACAGATGGAACTCGGATCCCGCATTGCTGTAGCTGTGGCATAGGCCAGCGGCTTCAGCTCTGATTCAACCCCCTAGGCCTGGTAACCTCCATATGCCACAACTGTGGTCCTAAAAAAGACAAATAATAATAATAATAAATTAAAAAATAAAATTTTCTACTCTTTATTGTTCTGTTGAGTCTTCTGAGATATATATATGTGTGTGTGTGTGTGTTTGTGTACGTATATGTATTGGCTTTCACTTACTTCATTTTTACCTTTCTCTTTTTAAATGGAAGTGGTAGTATGGATGCACCCAATAAAATATATTATTATTCTTTAATGGAGAAAGCTAGATGCCATTTTTATTTTTGCTCTGTCCAGAAATCTCCCATCAATCCTGCCTGTTCTCCAAGCAGATATCTCCCAAGGGCTGATGAATCTGAGAGAGAACTATGTTTCCTGCCACATGGGTGAGAGATACAGAAATCAGATCAGGCCTATGCAGGAGACAGACAGCACTGGAGACACAGCCCCAAAACTGTTAGAATGCTGGTGTTAGCTCCAAAATATTAGGGTCCCCTGATTAGTTTCCCTCCCATTGAGTCAACTCAGTTGACCAGTGCAGCACAAAATAAACAGAAACTTCATGACTTTGACTTTATAAACTAGATGCCAGGAAGAGCCACCTGGGAGCACTCGTCTCTCGTTCTTATAGGAAACATACTTATCCAAGTCTCTTCTCTGTTGCTAAATAGAAAAGAAATAAAAATACTTGAAATGGTAGAGATGGCTGGCATGAGCATTGGTAATACACGTGTGGTGCCAATAAACACCTTCAGGCACAGAGAAATACAATGCGAATGTCCAAAGGTTACTGGATGGCCAGAAGTTGTGACAGAAGATCCACTGGGGAAGAGGGGTAAAAAATTCCAGATAATGGAATATAATCCTTGTAGTGCCAGAAACAAGTCAAGTGTGAGAGATAGTGATTGGAAAGTATGATTTGGGGCCTACCTGGAGATCAAGGTGTTGATAGATATAGCCAAAATGTAAAGGCCTTCAGAGAAGAATGGTTAGGAGTTTGTGCTTTAGATACATTGCAGCTGGAGATACTCAGAGGCTTCTGAACCAAAGAGGAAAATCATTGAGAGAAAATGGAAGGCCGAGGGAGGATTCTTAATACAAATGACCCTTTAAGAAAACAATACTTCCTGCTAGAATGAGGAAGAATTACAGAGATAACACCCCAGAACCAGAGGCTGTGCATGGTGTCAGAGAGTGGGCAGAGTGTAAGGCTCCAGGTTCGCCTCATTGTTGTTGCTAAAGAAATGGACATGACTGTGCACAGAGATGCTAAACTGTGCCTCTCTGCATTAGAGTTGAACTACTTTGCCTCCTCCCACGCAACTTTCCATGCTTTGTATAAGATGCAAGTTCAGGGTCATGACACAGGTGTTTTTCTCCCTGAGGATCAGAAAATGTGGTTTCTAGTCCTGGGTTTAACACTAACTATGTGACTTTGGATTAGTCATTCGAGGGCCAGAATAAGAACTTTAGGCTAAACCTTCAAAAGATTATGTTTCCCCTTCACTGCCTCATATGTGCTTACAAATGGAACAATGTTAAGCCATAAAAGAGGCACAAAGAAGCTCTACCAAGTTCTGCTTTCCACCCCTCTTCATAATTACGTTGATGCTTTCAAACAACATTTAAAAATATTTTTCTCCATTTTATTTTCCCTGCTTTGCTGATAGTCTAAACACAAGTTTATTTTCCTTGTTGGTAATGCAGCAGGGGTCAGTTCTCCTTGCTGGGCCTCAGTTTGCTCATCTTCGAAATAAAGATTTTAGGTAGGGAGACATCCAAGATCTTTTCCAGCTTAATTTTCTGTAATTTCATAACCTCAAAGACTTCTGTCTGCCTTTATCACCATCTTAATCTTGTTCTTTTGATGTTTCTTAATATGAAAGAGAAAAATAAGGTTGGCATTTCCATACTCCCCAAACTCCTCATACCTATTAAAGGATGCATCTAAACCTCCTTGAATATCCGGGAGATTTCTGAATCAAATGAAAGGATAACTGTGTCCCTTTTTGCTTCCCAACCTTACAAAGTATATGTGTCTATAATAATGTGTGACCATCAGCAAAGTCCTTTCCTGGTAGAAAGCATTTTGGAATAAAGGCAAAACCTTTTCAGACAACCATAAAAGTTGTGACTGATACAGGATACCTGTACAATGTTTTCATCTGTGCCAGTAATTTAGGGGATGATTCTGAAAATGTCCCTTAAACATTTTAGGCTTTAGCTTCCCCATTCGTTCATTCATTCATTCATCATTTACCTTCCTCTAATACTTTATAATAAGGTAAGTCTCTAACCTTTTATGAAATTTCCCATGAACGGACCTCTCATCTACACCTGGCCAATTCTTATGCCAATGCCTTTTGACTTTTCACCTCTGTCCTGAAAGGCAATATTGTCTCGGTTCCCATGCAGTCCTCTGAGACGGACAGCAGAATCGGGTCTCTCTCTCTCTCTACAAGCCTTGCTATGGTCTGCCTCTCAGATTGGAGCTGTTCATTATTTGCTGGAAGGTTTATACGACAGATGTTACAAGGCAGACAAGTAAGCATACACTCCCCGAGCCCAGAGCACGCCAAGCCAGGCACGTACACACTTGCCAGTACTAGCTCAAGGAGAGCTGCCGGGGTGATGGAGGGAGTGTGCTCTGAGGGGCAAGCGCTGCTCCGAAGCCCAGCTAATGTCTCTGTGTGGCCATGCTGTATTTTCAGCTTGTCATCATGGCTGGGACAGTGCTGCTTGCCTACTACTTCGAATGCACTGACACTTTTCAGGTGCATATCCAAGGATTCTTCTGTCAGGACGGAGACCTAATGAAGCCTTACCCGGGGACAGAGGAAGAGAGCTTCATCACCCCTCTGGTGCTCTATTGTGTGCTGGCTGCCACCCCAACGGCTATTGTAAGTACAGAAATAGATTTCCCTTTTTATCATCAGATCCTAAGAAACATTTTCTGTCTGCCTTTTTTCCTCTATTCTCTATTCCTGGGTGTTCACCTTATCAGACATGTCCTGTTTCAACCAAAACAGAGTAGAGCTCCTCATAAAATCTCATTAACTTTTAGACAGCTTTTGTGTTTTGGTATCTGAATTTAAATATATCTATAGATTTAAAAAAAAAAAGTTCGTTTGAATGTGTACATCAACAGGCATGATTGGCTCCCATGTTAAGAACAGCTACTGTGCTCTTGAAAATAAACGCTATGGTTGTATGTGTTCAGAAGAGGTCTTGAATGGGAATGCTGACCTTGATATAAATACCCAGATCAGAGTAGAATAGAATCACCCAGGCCTGTATCTCTTGCTCTTCTGCTTGAACTTCCTGAGAGGCCAGAGATGAGAGAAACTGTTTGACCTTAGGTTTGCTGTGATTCATTCTTGACTCTGGGTCTGCTCACATCACATCACATTCAATTAAGCTGCAACTTTACTTTCATTGATTGCATTCTTCTCTCTCATAAGGAAAAAAAAAAAATGGCCAGACAGTCTTCTTGGGAAGACTGTTTCAAAAGCATAAAGCTCACAGATTTGGTAAATGATTCAACACTTAGACATGTTAATTTTGATTTTAAAAATGACCTTGTGAATATTTTAAAATAAAATTTATGTGTCTGAACATGCTACAAGGGAGGATTATTTGAGATGGCATCTCAGTTATCATTCCCCTGCTTTCTCTTCCAAAGCTGCCTCCCCCAATTCTTGCTCCTTCTGCCCTCTCCCACTCCTCTTTCTTTGGGACAGTAATGAAATCACCAAGAGGCATGCTGAGGAATGTAATGATTGCTCAGACAGTTATTTCAAATATTGCTTTCTATGCAAATGATTTTCTTATTGTACAATGAGAAATGGAATAGAATTTTGAGGAGAAATAATATGGACATAGTCATTGTACTTGACGTTCATTTTGGTCATTGATCCCAGGCTTGACAAGCTCCCCCTTAAATGATAAGACCATGTGGTGGGAATTAAAGTCAGCAGTGATAAAACATGATCTATTGGACTGATTCCAAACAAGCCTTGCAGTCCGACCTACCAGAGATCGCATTCTGTCTGTGTGACTTTGAGCAAGTCACTGTTCTGTTCCTTCACATAAAAACAGGAATAATATGACTGCCTATTTCACAGAGCTGTCATGAGACTTAAATGATTCATACAAATGACTTGGCACAGCATCTGGCTGTGGTTAGAAGTAGGAGAAACAAAGAACCAGGCTGGAAACTGATCTTCACTTTTTTCAGAATCATACAACTTCCTCTCCCTGAACAGAAGGAGATTCCAGTGAGAACCCTGGTAACACCTGCTTTTTGGAGTGATGGGGGTCGTGCCATCTCCCAGAGGAAAGCCGATCTCCACATCCCTCTTACCTTTCTATAATCCTTTCACACAAACCCAGGGCATAAGACCAAGTATAAAAGACACATCTCCATGTACCTCAGATAAAACCTGGACACCACAGTGGGTTATACCTGGAATGGTTTACCTGGTGGCTCTACCTAAAGACAGTGGGCTTAGTCTGGATGCAGACCCTGGTTTCTTCCTGTCTTACAAACATATTTTCTCATGTACTCAGATGTGATCTCTGAGTGATCAACAGACTTACTAACATATTTTCCTCTCTTCCAAGTCCTAAGAAATATCATTGCCTAGGTTCTCTTATAATTACTTTTTGTGTTTATAGAGGATTTTTTCCTTAAAAAAAAAAAAACTAAGGAAGGCAAAGGCAACAGATTAATAAAAATTATAAACCAAAAAATAAATGAATCAGAAAATCGAACTGATAACTTAAATGTACAACCCCCTGGTGAGTCTAATGTAAAAAAGGCAAAAATAAAAAAAAAAAAAAAAGATTAAGAAAAAAGTAAGTAAAAATGTATAAACCTTTAAAAGTCTACACTGTAGTTTTATTTAAATTGTGTATTCAATTCTGTGCCAGTACATGCTTACCTCTCAATAAAACTGATAATATTCTATGTAAAGATAACTTACTAACAATGCCTTAAACATAAGTAGAAAAGGTGAACAGATGAATAGCAATAGAATAAATTTTTAAACATATCTAAAATTTATCTTGCAAAATAGTACTAGGGACACAAAACTGCCGTATAAACTCTCAAATTTTCCAGAGATAGAAAATCCGTAACTATATAAACTGTTCCAAAACCTAAAAATAAATGGAAAGTTTTTCAATGCACATTACAAAGTGAGAAAAATATGGATTTCAAACATTTAGAAAGTCTACATACACACCCACAAATGCATCCTCATTTATAAATGTTCATTCAAGGAGATAGAAAAGGGTAAATTTGTCTACCTGAAAATAAGCATTTCTACCAAAAGAAAAAGTAAATAAAGCCTGCATTTAAAAAACTGCTGCGTATGATACTCCAAAGTAATATTCTTAATACTTAAAAATAGGAGCTTCCCAAAATAAAAATGAGAAGACAAAAATAAACAATTAACAAAACAAATTAACTATATGCATACAAACATTTCTAAACTCAATTATCAAAGAAATTTTTTTAAATACAACATTTTCCCCATGAGTGGCAAATGGTTTCTTAATATCTCCATTTTTTAAAAGTATAGTTGATTTACAATGAGATTGACAAATGTTTTAAATAAACATAACTTATGTTGTTAAAGGTATAGATAAACGTTCACACAACTCGAGTCAAAATGTAAACTGACATTATCTTTCTGAAAAGCATCTGGTCATAGATGTACTAAGAGTTTTATAAACTTAAGACTCAATCATTAATTCTATTCTTTGACTTTTTGTTAAGGAGGTAACCAGAGTTTTATATGAACACAAAGATTTGTGTTAGTTTTAAGAGTAGAAAACTTGGCACTAGCTAAATGCATAGCTAGTATTTAGCTAGAGGACTGTGTAACTACATTACGGGGCAGCCACGTTTTTGAAACACCTCTAATAGCAATGAAACATACTTGTGATTTAATGATGATTTTTTTTAAGAAGGCTAATGAATTGTATATAGTATTGCAGATAAAAGCTCTTTCCGTTCTGCCAGAGAATCTGACCTTCCTTTAGGTTACTAGCTCTGTTTCCCTAGAAAAAGATGGTATGTATCAGCTATGTCACTAGGCAAAATTAACCCTTGATTGGTGAATTGCACCTGGACTCAGGACTGTAATTATCCAAGAAGATACTGTGTGCAGTGACTTTGGAAACTTGGCAGGTCCAATGTGGGAACTTGGAAGCTCTATCTATAGAATTGCTATACCATGTATTGACTCCTATGGGACACGATGAGTCTTGTAAACCAGGGTGGCTCCTGCATCCTCTGTGGCCTCCTTGCACCTGAGTACGTATTTGCCATACTGCAAGGACACGTGCAAAAGAGAAGCATGTGATGGTGCCCTGCTGGAAAGCCATAGTTCCTCCCAAATGGACCAGTGCCAAATGAAGCATGTGGTTGTCTGTGAGTCTGAATATTTAATAGAACCTAAGAAGATACCTTGTGTATGTTACAGGTATAATCCCAAATTATAAAAAATAACTTAAAAATTATAGCTATTATATCTGAGTGCCAATGGTACAATTAATTTTTTCTTCCATTATACTTTTATATTTTTTTTTCTAAATTCTACATCAATGAAATATTTTCAAGTTGAAAGATATGTATTTAAAACCGTGCCAGTTCTTCTGGCATAATTATGAAATGAGCAATCTTTAATAAGGCTTAAAAATAGCAATTCTAATAAACAAAGACAAACATGGCCAAAAACCAAAAATAGAAAAACAGAACTTTCTGAAGAATTTCTCTTCTCTCCGGGCAAAAATGATAAACCTTTAATTCTAAGATTTTTTAGCAGAAACTCTTCTCCAGAGTACAAATTTTGATCATATATTTTCCATCAATTCCTTTTCCCCATGTGACACAAACTGACATGGGGGTCAGATGCTTTGATGGGAAGCCAAGGGGACATGGCCAATGGTCAGTGAACTAATAAGAATCTACAGTTTTACTTGAGTTTTCAGTTATGGAACACTGATTTAGATTTCTACTCCTTTGCTTCTCGGGGTGAAAAATGTGACCAACAATGATGGCAGGCCTCCAAGATATGTGCTGAGGAATATCTGTACATGATGACGGCAAAAACAACATCCTTTAATTTACTTGTGTTCTGCAGTCCTTGCCTAATTTACTCTCACAACATCCCAGTGAAAAAGACAAGACACACCCCAAAGAACATAGAGAAAATGTGTGGTCCAGTTCCCTTCATTCTTGAGTTCAGAATGTTCAGGCTTAGCTACATTAAATGATTTTCTGAAGGTTGCAGCTAGTTCTGCATGTGATTGGACAGTTACCCACCCATTTGGTTCTACTTTGATTTTCCTCTCAGCTGATAGGCATTGCCAGGAACCAGTGCTGATTAATAGCTAATGGGTTAATAGCCTAGTGGCCTTGGAACCCTGCCGATGGTGCTTAATCTTCTCCCAAGAACTGAATACAAGTGAGCAGTTACAGGACAGAAAACAGAACTCTCCTGATGTTCAGGGACATTACCAGGGAGCAAGAAGCTGTGTTCACATCTGCCCTCCCCAGGGAGGCATGGAACAATCTTTACTGGGCCAGATGAATACAGATCCCAAGTGCCTAACTCAGCCTCTGCGTGTGCATCCTTCACTCTCTTCACACTGCGGGGTCATCCTATCACAGGTCTCATCTGTCAAGCGAGGTGGGGATCCAGTTGTGGCTTTGCCCCCAGGTAATTGTGTGACCTCTGATAAGGTGCATCCCCTCTGTGGGTCTGATTTCTCATCTGTAACTAAAAGGTATGGTTGGACTAAATGATCTCCAAGATCTTTCCTGTCCTAATATTCTTCAAAAGCATAAAAAAGAACCTTCTGATTGGAAGGCTCCAAATGTCAGATTCCTAACTCCCTAGTCTCTCCTGATTTTCTTTCTGGAGTTCAGTTTTATACCTCTGTGCCTAGCCAAGGGCTTTATAGACAGGCACTGTGTGTGTGTGTGTGTGTGTGTGTGTGTGTGTGTGTGTGTGTGTGTGTGTGTGTATACTCCTATTTAAACCCTTGTCCTATTTTCCCTGGAGTAGAAAGAAGGCAAGACTCCTCAGGTGTGACTTCTGTGACACTGAGGCAATTTTCAAAAAAGGTAGCTCAACCTGGACTTGTCTTCGGCGTTCTGTGTATTCTCTAGTTTATTAACCATAGAAAAACCTAGCACCCAACACTGCCATATGTCTCCATGGCTGGGCACTAATTGTAGGGACACATGAGAAAGACATGAGGGAAAAGACTCGGCCATGTGTTTTTCCTGTCATTTCCTATTTGTCCTTTTGTGCTTCGCTGTCAGAAAGGATCAGCATCATTTTGAGGCAAGGTCCCATGGGAGAAACTGTACAGGGGCTTTGGAAAGGTTGGAGCTTGGGGGATTCATTGTGTCCAGAACCATTTATACAAAAGCAGTGGCCCGTGCTTCCAGGAAATCTGCAGGTGCATTCTGATCAGGGTGCAAACCCTGGCTAACAACTGCCTCAGGATTCCTGAATAAACTCACATACTCAGAGTCAAAGGCAGAGAGCCTGTTTGGATAAGAGGATTTAACTCAGTGGAGAATCAGATTTATCCTTATTTTATCTCAGCCCCAGCACCGCAGGGCATGAGAAAATGGCTAGTAAACCTTTTCCTTGGCCTCTCAACAAAGTGAAGGAAGTATTTAGAATTGAAGCAACAGAACATTTGACAGCCAGCCTGAGAGAATTGACACAGTTCTCACTGTGCGTGCACGTGTGCATATAGACTCATCTAGAATTTCCTAGGAGAGGAAGAGACAAGCCCAATTGGATAGAAAGGCACAATTTGGAGGAAACTGTGACCCTTCATTTGGGGATCTCTGGACCACAAGCTCTTGCAGTGAATATAAAAGCTCAAAGCACAGTGTGGATCACAGAGCAGGCCCTCGATAAATGAACGTCTGTTGGCTGCTGACCAGGGATGCAGCTGCCAGAGCAAAGGAGACAGTGTGGGGCCCTGTACTGCCCCGTCATCTGCCTCTTCGAGTCTCTGAACAGCCTCCTGTGTTGAAACCCCTTTTAACACTTCATCATTCACATCTTTTTTTCCCCCGCTTTAGTACCTTAATCACATGACTTCCTCGTTTATTTCTTTTTGTATCTCTCTTTTTTTTTTTTTAACATGACCGCATTACAATTTACATTTTTCCCCCTGGGGAAAGAATTATACACATCCTCATTAATTGTTGTGTTTAAAAAAAAAAAAAAACCTTAAAAAATACCCATTTCCCTATTTACTGTTCCTGTGGCAGATGAGGGCTCCACATGGAACACTTTTATTTTAGTTAACTCATTTTCAATTCCATTTCTCTTATATCCACTGTCTGGGGTGGGGGGAGAAAGGCTCAAGAGAATACCCTCCTTTGGAAATGTAGCGTGTCACCTGGGTGCTGCATTTTGTAGCAAGTATCAAGTGAAGAGAACCTTCTGAATGGGTAGGTGCCACCCCGGATTAAGATCACTAATGAGGCTCCAATCCACAAAACACTCATTAGCTGAGTTGCTGAATGATTTCCAAAATGCCCTCATCCAAACGGCCTTGAGTCTATTGAAGCTTTTAGTTTCAAAAGGCATAGGACATGTGTAAAGCTAAATCCTTTATTTATACTTAGGTGTGAGAAAGCAGAAGTTAAGAGCTCTTAAACCAAACACAGCTCAGCGACTGAGAGGATTAGAACCTCTCTATAGATCTGGGTTATCAACAACACTCATCAGGAATGACTAAAGTACAGCATGAAAACATTTGCAGTCAGAACTGGCAGCATAGTCTGTACATTTAAAATCCCGGGTCACTTTTTTTTTGGCCACACCCATTGTTTGCGGAAGTTCCTGGGCCAGGGATCAAACCTACACCACAGCAGTGACCTGAGCCACAACAATGACATCTCTGGATCCTTAACCCACTGAGCCATCAGACAGCTCTCCCTGGGTCACTTTTAAATAAAATCTACATCAAAAACCATGGCTGCCTTTCTTGGAAATGCACATGAATAAACAAGCCACCCAGGAAGAATATTGGAAGCATCTAAAATTCCCTTGGACTGAAACCTCTGAAGTTATATAGACATTAATATTGAGAATTATGCAAAGAACTCTCTCTTCTTCAGGGCATGAGACACAGAAACCCAGAGAGGGCTGCCAGCTTCTGCCATCCTTTAGGAATGCAGGTGATAGTGAAATTGGGCAAAGTGATGACCCTGGACTGAGCTGTGTCCACTTTGCTTTAAGGGAAGATTACTTAGTGAAAGCAAAGGCCCATGGGATTTTAAAAGTGAATGAGGGCTGAAGGAAGAAGCATTGCTGGCCCTGGAAAGCCTAACCCACAGAAGGGAGACTGAAGCCCAATTATGTGATTTCAGTTCCCTTGATCAGCCCTCTCGTCAGTTCCTATCATAAAGGCGGAGATGTTAGGCCTGGAAAAGCAACTTAAAGGTCTCCTAGTCCCACAGATGAGAAGCTGACAGATGGACAGTGGCCTGAGATCAAACACCTGGTTGGGGCAGGGCAGAGCAGAGCTCAAGTCACACAGTGTTTCCTTAATTCAGAACTATATATATATGTGTGTGTGTGTGTATATATGTATGTATGTATGTATGTATGTATATGTGTGTGTGTGTGTGTGTGTGTGTGTGTGTGTGTGTATATATATATATAACCAGGTTGGAGTTGCAGCTACTGACCTACATCACACACAGCAATGCCAGAATTTTAACCCACTGAGCGAGGCCAGGGATCAAACCCACATCCTCATGAATACTAGTCAGGTTCATTTCCACTGAGCCATAACGGGAACTCCTATTTTTTTTTTTTAAATCAATAACAAGACACACTCTTGCCTGGACCACTAAGTGAAGGCAACAAGCATTCTTTGAGTACCTATAGGTGCTTTGACATGCATTTTCTAATACTCTCATTTTTCTGATATAGTTATCACTCATGTTCAAAATCATGAAAAAAAAAGAAAAACTAAAGCTCAGAAAGTTTCCATTACTTTCACAAAGTCACACATCAAGAAGGAAGAGAGCTGAGATTTCAACTTGACAGCCCACATTCAAGAAACAGCAATGACTTTGATATTGCCAGGTACCAGAGCTGCAACTGCCATACGTGTGAACCCTTAACATATATTCTAACAAGGATGACAGCTATGTGTACCATGGTGAGTCCCCCTTACGATATGAAATTATATCTTCCAGTGACTTTTTTCTGCAAACTGTTTATATTCTGAAATCTAAACACTACCCCCTAAATATTCTGCATTTATATCACTTATGACTTACCAGACCTCCTTTAAACACTGAAAAGAAAGGAAGTCTGAAAGTTAACACACCAAACTGATATACTGCATTCCAGGGTTATTTGTTTATTTGCCATTTGGGTTTCCATATCTGAAAGACAACATTATCAAGAATTACACTCACTACTTATATTTACTATTATCTAAATGTCTTATGTCCCTTGCAATTGTAGCTTCATAGCTGAGAGATGAGAGACACATCAATGGAATTCACTTGCACTTTGTTCATGGCCAGATCGAGAGTTTGTCCTTGATCATTTCTCACTGGTGGATAGTCTCATTTGCTAGATGAGTGATAGGATGTTTGCTAGCCAACAATCTGAAAAGCTGTATTAGGCAGGGCAACCAGGGCCGAACACATGGCGAGGCCAACATGCCCCAGATGCTCTCTGAACAGAGCGGTAGATAGAGGCAGAGAGTGTATGGCAAAGATACAGATGGAGGGACTGAGTCATTGCCAAAACCAAAGTCATAAATCTGCCAGTGTGTGAAATGCTTCCAACATGGGCTGGAAAGACCCCTACCTTTATCAAGCAGAATCTTCCCTCTTTCCCCCTCCCCCACCTCAGCAGAATCAGGCCCTTTAGGAGACTGTAGGACCCAGTAGAGAGAAGTAGCACTCTATGTGTGGTCAGGAAAATACAGTGAAATAAATATCCAGGAAGCCCATTCATTGAGATCTGAGAGTTGCATTGCTTCATCAACAACATTTATGTCCATCACACAGTCTGAACTGAAAACCAGGACTATTGTCCTACCTTTTAGTTGTAAAATGACCCCCTTCCTCTCTCCCTGCTTTATCTTAACATTCATTGTTAATATACTGAAAGTATATGTCGGTAACTAGATATGAAGGTTGACAAATATCCTTGCTCTGATATTTTATGTTTCATACCTCAATTGTGATTTGAATATTGTTGACAAATAGCATCAATTCTTATACTGCTTATCACCTCTGACATAAAAGTCTATTTACAGATTTATTTAAGCCCCATGTGCTTTCCACATGACAAGTTTTGTTTGGTTCACTTTGGAGTGATTTTGTTTAGATTTTAGAGTGTATATATGTGTGCATATGTGTATTTTTAACAGTAGGTTTTGTGTAGATCTTCTCTCACATTTTCTGGCTTTTCTGCCCTCTTGTGTGAACAGTGGAAAATTCACTAAATGAAGAATTTCTATAATCTGTTTATCTTTCTTTTAGAGTAAGAATGTTTTGGGTTTTTAAATCGGATGTAGCAAGAAATGCTTTTAAAAAAATTTCCAAGTCTTTTTGCTTAATAGACATTTCTAATTTTTTTAAAAAAAATTTTTGGCTGCACCCATGGCATGCAGGATTTCCTAGGCCAGGGATCAAACCCACACCACAGGAGTGACCCAAGCTGCTGTGGACAACACTGGATCTTTAACATGCTGTGCCAGAGGGGAACTCCCAAGCAATGCTTATTTCTTTTCTTATTCTTATGTGTTTACCATTCTCCATCTCATTTCCCTGATTTACTTTTTAATCGTGATATTTCATGATATTAAATGATATATTTATCAGTTTATTTGTGTCCTTCCTTACTATGCTCTGTTCACAGTTGTGTCTCTAGTGCTAGAACAATTCCTGGCAGAATGAGTGCTCCCTCTCCAGAACTATTAATTCAAAATGAGTATATGAATAAATTTAGTTTAAAAGAGATAGTTTATTTTGTATTACTTCATCCTTAGTTTTTCATATTCTTATGCAATACACCCAAATTTGCATGCTGGTAATTTTCTGCAGAGAAATCTTTAGAGCAGTTAAGGTCTGAGGGTTCTAAACATATGTAGGTTCTCTAAAGATTCTATCTTTTATTAATTCAGCAAAGGTTGATTGAGCCTCCTATATACAAGACCCTGTTCTAGTTACCATGCAAAGAAAGGCAAAAGTCTTTCTCATATGGACATCATAATCAAAGAGGGACATACTAACAATAACTACAGTTAATCGGATAGATGTCAAGATAGAGGTCTCTATAATATGTTTTGGGAGCAAAGACAAGACAGGGTCTTCCTTTTCCTGAGGGGATCTGGCAAAGTCTTTGGGAAGAGTAGTGATATAAATAATCATCATTTTCCTTCTTTGTAATCTACCTCAGTAAACCTATATTCCAAAAGACCTTCATTAATATGTTTTATTCATTCAACATTAATTAACTACTATGTACCTTACACAGGGCTAGGCCCTGGGGATATAATCATAATAAGACAAGCAGGACATCCCAGAACAAATAATAATGGCATGTAATATTTGTGATAAGAAATAGGAGAAACACAAAGTAAGATATTCATGTACAAGTTTGCCTAAGGTAGTTTGTGGGATCAAATCTCCCTCAACCGTGCCACACTGTTGGTGGGAATATAAATTGGTACAACCCTCATGGTAACAGTATGGAGGTTCCTCATAGAACTAAAAATAGAACTACCATATGATCTACCAATCCCACTCCTGGACATCTATCTGAAGAAAACCATAATTTAAGAAGATACATGCACCCCAATGTTCACTGCAGCACTACTGACAATAGTTAAAACATGGAAGCAACTTAAATGTTGATCAACAGAATAATGGATAAAGAAGATGGGGTGTGTGTGTCTGTATGTATGGACTATTCCTCAGCGATAAAAACAAATAAAATAATACCACTTGCAGCAACATGGATGAACCTAGAGATGATCCTAAGTGAAGTAAATCAGAGAAAGACAAACATCATATGATATCACTTATATGTGGAATTTAAAAAAGGATACAAATGAACTTCTTTGCAGAACAGAAACAGACTCACAGACTTTTAAAACAAACTTATCCTTACCAAAGGGAAAAATTAGGGGGAGGTATGGATTGGGAGTTTGGGATTTGCATACGCACACTTTGGTATATGGAATGGATGGTCAATGGAGACCTTCTGTAGAGCACAGGAAACTCTACCCAATATTCTGTGATAACCTATGCGGGAAAACAATCTGAAAAAGAATGGATGTGTGTATATGTATAACAGAATCACTTTGTTGTACAGAAGAAATTATCACAACATTGTAAAGCAACTTTACTTCAATAAAACTTTTAAAAAAATAAAAAAAGAGAAAGCTCCCTCAAGGAAATACTGTTTCATGTATACAAGTATGCATGAATTCATTCTCATCTGTTCACAAAGATAAAGAACAGTAGTGCAGGCCCATCATTACAGTGGGGACAAACAAAGCCTCTTGGCACCTTATTTTGGCAGAGATAGGTCTGAGAAAAGAGAGAGGGTTGTATTCTTAAAGCTATTTACATATTTTTACCTTGCAGAATATCAACTCTTTGTTAATTCCAAGGGATGTCAGGCACGAAATGTTCCTAGACATACCTAGACAGCACCTGCCAAGGCGATCCATGCTGGCCCATCCTTCGCCTGTCTGACTCTGAACTTCGTCGATTTCTGCCAACTTCCCACCTCATTCTGACTTGCCTATAGTCCTATTTCCATTCTATATTGTACTTTAGTATCATTTCAGTTTTTCATAGGTTAAAGCATATCGCATTTAATTTGTTTTGCTTTCTATGTGGTCAACATTAAAGACAAATTCAAATATTTTTATTGAATCACTACCGACTAAAAATATAGCAGTTAAGAGAAAGGACTCTGGAGCCAGGTGTTCATGGCTTCAGAGCTGGGATTTACGATGACCTTGGACAAATTATAACCCCTCTATGCCTCAGATGTCTTATGTGTACAATGGGATACCAGTGTCTATTGATAGGCCACCTGCCGTGCTTCAGACACTGTCTGGCTGTGTGTGGTCATGTCCCTGAGACTTTCAGGTTCCTCACTCGTAAAAGAAAGGGGAATGATTCCAGTTTTTTCATTCTGTATCTTAATTTCTGTCACTCAGTTGCCATTCATGATGTTGGCATCATTATCCATTTAAACATATATTATTTAGTGACAAGAGGAGTATAATGCATGGGAGTTCTTAAAACACTTGTGAAAATTTATCTAAAACCACAAGCACATTCATAACAAAGATGAACAATTATAAGATCCCAGTCTTCTGAGGAAATGCTGAAACATGGGTTCAGAAAATAAAAATGGTAATGTGGTGGAGAGTGTGGACTTTGGAACACGGTTGTAGTAGGTACCAATCTCAGTGCATCCACATGCCACTTGTATTGCTGTGGAGCGTAAGTTACTTAACCTGGCTGCACTTTCATCCTTCACCAGTAAAGCAAAGGTGATGCTGTTGACACTAGGGAATTTGTGAGTATGAAAACTACTTTAATAAAGTGCCTGACACCCAGTCTGCAATAAGCGGTGGTTATTACGAACTTTTTATTCTTTAGCGAAGGTTCTCAGTCTTCGATCGTGGCAGTGTCAGAATTGCTGACAACTTCTGTCATGCCAATTCCTTATTTTAAATGGGAATACAGTGTGCTGGGTACTATAAGCATTAATGAAGAAATATAAGATATGTTCCCTATCATCAGGGACCTTACAATGTACACAAAGGCATTATGATTTAAATGGTAATGTATATGGATTAGTTCAAGATAAGAAGAGAGGGGTACCAATCGTAAAGTAGTGCTAGTCAACCAGTTCAGAGAAGGATAAAAATAGCTCAGGCAAACATGTTCAAATAAGGATTTGTCATGTAAATAATGGTAGCATTGCCACATAATGAAGTAATAATTCATTGCAGGGCAAGCATATAAGTCCCCACTGGGCACATTGGCTGTCCCAGTCATTCCTCATCATTGCAATGCACATTTTCAGTTAAAAAGAATCCAAAACCAACATAAGTGAGTCTTACCATAGGTTCTATTCTATTGCTCAATTTGTTGTTTTATGTTTTATATGACTTTAGAATTTAATATTATAACCTGAAATCTATCTAAATTTATCCATTATTGCTTTCTATAATTCTTCTCAAGACTTGACTGCAAACTACTTTTTAACTCTCCATCTCTCCACCATGCTATCTTTTAAAAGGATTGTGAAGCCTCAGAAGTCTTTTTTAGACCATGGTCTATTTTATCAGACAGCTCT
The DNA here is from genome assembly GCA_004024745.2 of Catagonus wagneri. Lineage (NCBI taxonomy): Eukaryota > Metazoa > Chordata > Mammalia > Artiodactyla > Tayassuidae > Catagonus > Catagonus wagneri. The sequence continues at coordinate 30,668,164 of PVHT021183634.1, read as the reverse complement.
CCAACTTGACATTTCTTAAACATTCCTTCTCCAGATTTTTATTGGTGAGATATCCATGTATTTCATAAAGTCAACCAGAGAATCTCTGATTGCCCAGGAGAAAACAATTCTGACCGGAGAATGCTGTTACCTGAACCCCTTACTCCGAAGGATCATAAGATTCATAGGTGAGTACAAGGCCATGTTGGACTGAACCCTCACTTATAGATAAAACACACTAACTTCCTGAAGAGTTACACACTTGATAACTATGGAAGCAAAAAATTTAAAAGCAAGGGTTTTTAGTGGATTTTCCAGGAAGTTCAGAAATTGAGCCTGATCCTAAAGCCAAGTCAAATTTTTGATCCTTAAAATGAAATAGTACTTGTTATTTTAAAAATGATTTCAACTTTGATTTTTATCCCTACACTTCATCTGAGCTTCCTTTGGGACATATATTTTAATACAGACTGAAAATAGCAATATAGCCTTTAGCCAGTCAGGTGGGGTGGGAGTGGTAGAGGGAACACCAACAAAATGAACTAATATAATCACATTTCCTGACAAAAACTTTCCTATTCAGTAATTTTGTTATGAAAGTAACTTAAAGTATAGGAAATATAATGCATCTGATTCTTGAAAATAATGCCTTTCCAAAGTTGGAAAACAAATACTTTTGTTAATGTCCAGGACGAGGACATGTTCTAGATCTAATTAAGGCATGTTCTAGGTCTCTCCCTCAAGGACTTTTATAAAAACTCCCGAGTTGATATGGATAATGACTATAGATATGGGAATGACTGTGTATATAGTTAAAGGTAGGAATATGGACTTTGTCTACATGGTTAGTACTCAATGAATAACTGTTACAATGTTCTAATGAGGTCCTATAAATACCTACAGGCCAGATCTTCATGGGAGCCAGAATAAACTCTGAAAGTGTGAACATGGTGTTAAAACAAACTTGCTACCATTTAGAACATATGGAACTGACTACTGAGAAAGTAAGGGCCAGAATACAATGTGCCACAGCTCCTTTGGTCATCCTGAATCTTCTCCTTCCAATTGTGAAAAAGGGTTGAATTTTCTCAAGTCATGAGCAAACGACCACATCAAAATCAAATATGCAGTAACTTCTGTCATTGGTGTGTGAGTGAGGGAAGTAGTAGAGTGTGAGACCTAAGAACACCTAAGTTAAAAGGAGCAACCCTTAACATTAAAAACTTCTTTAGCATTTACCAATGGTATTTTCAAAATGACTTGTTGGAGCCTGCAGTTGACTTATTAGGTGTACCCTGATGCATATGATGTCAACACTGTCTACTCATTCCAAAGATTGATGCTTTTCAAAGGCATCCAGAGTTTGATCACTTCCCAGGAGAGTGGCTTTTCAAGGAGAGAAGATGAGATGAGAGGATATTTATTGTACAGGGCACTGGGCTAAAGAGCACTGGACTAAACACTTCATAATTTCATTTGATCCATCCAACACCCTACAAGATGGGTTACAGTTCCACTGGGGCAGATGAAGAATCTGAATAAAATAGTATAAAGTAACTGTTCCCAAGGACTGGGAATGTGTGTGTAAAGGTAATAATACCTATATTAGGTATCTCGTAAGCATGAAAAATACTGTGATAAAATGTCTGACACCCAGTTTCCAATAGATGATGGTAATTATTAACTTTTCATTCCATGATTTTGCTTTCTATGGTTTCAGTTACAGTTAGCCATAGTCCAGAAATATTAAATGTAAAATTTCATAAAAAAACAATTCATCAGTTTTAAATCATGCTCAATTCTGAAGAGCATAATGAAATCTTATGCTGTCCTGCTCAGTCACGAATCATCTTTTTGTCTAAAATATCCTACCCATTGGTTACATAGTGACTGGTTTACCAGATCAACTGTCATGACATTGCAAGGCTTGTGTTCAAGTAACCCTTACATAATAATGACTCCAAAGTTCAAGAGTAGTGATGCTGGCAATTCAGATCTGCCAAAGAGAAGTCGTAAAGTACTTTAAAAGTTCTCAATAATAAAAATTCGTGGAGTTCCCGTCGTGGTTAAGTGGTTAGCAAATCTGACTAGGAACCATGAGGTTGCAGGTTCAATCCCTGGCCTTGCTCAGTGGGTTAAGGATCCGGTGTTGCTGTGAGCTGTGGTGTAGGCTGCAGACACAGCTCGGATCCCACGTTGCTGTGGCTGTGGCGTAGGCCGACGGGTACAGCTCCTGTTAGACCCCTAGCCTGGGAACCTCCATATGCCGCAGGTGCGGCCCTAGATAAGGTTAAAAAAAATATTCATATATTATGGTTGATTGATAAGAACAAATCTTTTCTTCATGAAATTGTGCTGGTTTTACTTTAACACCTCAAACTGCAAAAGTTACAGCCACAACTTGTGGTAAGTGCTTAGTTAAGACAAAAAAGGCAGTACATGTGTACAATAAGATATTTTGAGAAAAAACTACATTCACCAAACTTTTACTACAGTACATCACTATAATTTATTTTGTCATTAGTTACTGTTGTTAATCTCTTACTGTGCCTAATTTATTAATTTAAAATCTATTATAGGCATATGTGTATCAGAGAACATAGTATGCATAGGATTCAGGATAATCCAAGGTTTCAGTCATCTACTGGGGGTCATGGAACTGATCCTCAGGGGATAAGGGGACACTGCTGTAATGTGTGACAACCTGAAGTGCAAGGATTCTATTTTTTCACTTTGTATCAACAGCAAATTGCATAATGCCTGGTACATAACTTATCAGTAATTTTTTTAAGGACTAAAGAGCAAAGATAAACTCTGTTAAATCACAGATTTGCCTAAATTTGCTTCCATAAATGCTGATTCTTAAATATTTATCTCCTGTTTAATTAACTTTATTACCACTCTTCAGCTTAGTTCTAGAAAGTTAAAGCATATAAATAAGGCAATATCTAAGTGAAAATCAAAAGTCTATTCTGATTTTTCATAAGGGAGTTGAAGGTGAGAGAAGGGGGTCTATCTTGAGATAGGTGACTTTTTTTAGTATCTGTGTATTATTTTTTTTTCAGAAGAGGAAAGAAACATTACTTGAAATACACATCCTTTAAATGGAGATGTTTCCTATGAAAAAAATTAAAGGTGGGGTAGTAATTAAAATGTACTAGAAATGTTATTGTAAAGCACACCAATCTATACGTAATGGGGATCCCAGAATAAGAAGAAAGAGAAAAAGGGATAGAAAATGTATTTGAAGAAATTATGGCTGATTGCAAATACAGGAAGCATGGAGTGTCCCAAACAAGATGAATACAATGGAAATACACTAAGAAATATTACAATAAAAATGGCAAAATTTAAAGATAAGGAGAGGATTATAAAGGTAGCAAGAAAAAAAAAGAGTTAATTATAACTCTTAGTTGTATCAGCTAATTTCTCTACAGAAATACTGCATGCCAGAAAGGAGTGGTAGGACATATTGAAAATTCTAAAAGGGAAAAATCTGCAACCTAGAATGCTCTAACCAACAAAATTATCATTTAAAATATGAATAATTTCTCAGACAAGCAAAGGAATACAGCAATACTAAACATATCAAAAAATATTGAAAAGTTTCCTCTAAATAGGAAAGAAGTAAGAAGATAGAAGATGAAGAAAATCACAGTTGGAAAGTAATCACTTTAATAAGCCAGTATAGAGGTCAAAAATGAAAAAAACTATTTGTGAAAGCAATGATAAGCACAAGAAACAGTAAAAGGATAAACATGAAGATGAAAAAAAGGACATTAAAGTCATAAGCTGCGGGGAGAAAGAGTAAGAAAATTAGGCTCTATTTTTTAGAATGTGTTTTAGCCTATATGACTATCATCCTAAAGAAAGCAGATGTAGGAAGGGGTTAACATATTTGAAAAACAGGGAAACCACAAAAACACAATAGACTCACAAAACCCAAAAAGAGGACGGAGGAATAAAATAAAAGGAAATTAGCAAACCACATACATATGAAAAAGAAAGAAACAAAAAAAATGTAGAATCAAGTGGAAAACAAAGTTTAGAGTGGCAATAAGTACATACATATCAATAATTACTTTAAATGCGAATGGACTGAATGATCCCATCAAAAGACAGAGTGGCAGAATGGATAAAAACAAAAAAAAAAGTCTACAATATGGTGTCTACAAGAGACTCACCTTAGGACCAAGGATGCACAGATTGAAAGTGAGGGGATGGGAATATATTTCATGCAAATGGAAATGAAAAGAAAGCAGAAGTCTTAATACACATATCAGACAAAATATACTCTAAAACAAAGGCCTTGGAGTTCCCATTGTGGCTCAGCTGGTTGAGGACTTGACCCAGTCTCCATGAGGATGGGGGTTCGAATCCTGGCCTCACTCAGTGGGCTTAGGATCCACCATCACCATAGGTTTGCGGCATAGGTCACAGACATGGCTTATATCTGGTATTGCCATGGCTATGGTGTAGGCCTTCAGCTGCACCTCTGATTCAACACCTAGCCAAGGAAAAGAACTACAACAACAAAAAAAATGCCATAAAGATGGACATTACTTGATGATAAAAGGATCAATTCATTAAGAAGAAGATACTGCAGTCATTTATATATGCCACTAATATGGGAGCACCCAAATAGTTGAAGCTAATACTAACAGACATAAGAGGAGAAACTGATAGGAATACAATAATAGGAGACTTTAACACTTCACTCATAGCAATGGACAGATCTAGACAGAAAATCAGTAAGGCAATAAATATCCTAAATGACAAAATAGGACAGTTAAACTGAATTGATATTTTCAGGAAATTCTTTTCAAGTACACATGGAACATTCTCTAGGAATGACCACATACCAGGGCACAAAACTAACCTCAACAGAGAGTACAGAGATTATTTCAAAAATCTCTGACCACAATGGCATGAAACTAGAAATCAATTGCAGGAAAATAATGAGAAAAGTCCAACTACGTAGATACTTAAAAACATGTTACTAAAAAAAAACAATGAATCAATGAGGAAATCAAAAAGGAAATTAAAAAATTGAGAAAATTAAGGCCTTGAAACAAATGACAAAACACAACCATACAAAATCTGTGGGATGCTGCAAAAGCAGTTCTTATAGGAAAGTTCCTAAATATATAGCCTTTCCTCAAAAAAAGAGAGAAAAACCTCAAATAACCTAAACTACCATCTAAAAGAATTAGAAAAAAAGAGGAAGAAACAGAAAGAAGGACATCATAAATATGAGAGGCAGTAAATACAGATTAAAAATAGAAAAAAATAATCAATCAAACCAAGAGCTGAATCTTTGAAAGGATAAAGAAAATTGACAAACCTCCAGACTCACCAACAAGAAAAGAGAAAGAACCCAAATAAACAAAGTTATGAAGTGAAAAAGGAGAAATATCAGGTAATACTATAGAAATACAAAAAAAAAAAAAACTGTAAGAGAATACTATAAACAGGAGTTCCCATCGTGGTACAGCAGAAATGAATCCAACTAGAAACCATGAGGTTGTGGGTTTGATACCATGCCTCACTCAATGGGTTAGGGATCAGTGGGTTAGGGATCCAGCATTGGATCTGGCTGTGGTGTAGGTCACAAACACAGCTTGGATCTGCCATTGCTGTGGCTCTGGCATAGGCTGGCAGCTACAGCTCTGATTAGACTCCTAGCCTGGGAACCTCCATATGCCACATGTGCGGCCCTAAAAGGACAAAAAGACAAAAATAAGAATACTATAAACAATTACATGCCAACAAATTTGACAACCTAGAAGAAACTGACAACTTCGTGAAAACATACAGCCCACAAAAAGTGAATCAAGAAGAAACAGACAATTTGAAGAGATCAATCACTAGAAATGAAATTGAATATGTAATTAAAAAAAAAACTCCCTACAAAACAAAGTCCAAAACCAGATGGCTTCACAGATGAATTCTGCCAAGCATACAAAGAACTTAGATCCATCCTTCTTAAACTTTTCCAAAATACTGAAGAGGAGGGAACACTCCCAAAGACATTCTATGAAGCCATCTCTCTAATACCAACAAAAAGATCCTACCAAAAGAGAAAGTTATAGGCCAGTATCTTTATTAATATAGATGCACACATTCTCAACAAAATTTTAGCCAACTGAATCCAACAATTTGTTAAAAAAGATCATATACACCACAACCAAATGGGATTCATCCCAAATTCACAAGGATGGTTCAACATATGTAAATTGATCGATGTAATACACCACATTAATGAAAGAAAAGTTGAAAACTACATGATCATCTCAATAAATAGAGAAAACTCATTCAACAAAATTCAACATCCATTCATGATAAAGCTCTTACCAAAGTGGGCATAGAGGGAACATATCTCAACATCGTAAAATCCATTTATGAAAAACACACAGCCAATATAATACTCAGTGGAGAAAAGCTGAAGGTCTTCCTGCTAAAATCTGAAATAAGACACAGATGCTCACTCTCACCACTTTTATTTAACGTAGTATTGTAAGTCCTGGCCAGAACAATCAGACGAGAAAAATAAAATTATCCAAACTGTAAAAGAAGAGGGAAAATTGTCACTATATGCAGATGACACTATACTATACATAAAAAAACTCTAAAGACTCCACACAAAAACTATTTGATCTGATCAAAAAATTCAGTAAAGTAACAGGATACAAGATTACCATTCAGAAATCGGTTGCATTTTTGTATACTAACAATGAAATATCAGAAAAGGATCTGAGAAAAAGCAAAATCTTCTCAAATCATACTAGGAATAAATACCTAGGAATAAACCTAACCAAGGAGGTGAAAGACTTATATGCTGAGAACTACAAAACATTAATCAAGGAGATTAAACAGGATTCAAAGAAATGGAAAATACCCCATGCTCTTGGATTGGAAGATTAATATTGTTAAAATGGCCATACTACCCAAAGCAATCTATAGATTTAATTCAATCCCTATCAAATTACCTATGACATTTTTCACAGAAATGAACAAATAATCCCAAAATTTATATGGAAACATAAAAGACCCAAAATTGCCCAAAAGGATCCTGAGGGGGAAAAAAACAGGAGGCATAACTCTCCCAGACTTCAGACAATACTGTAAAGATAATCAAAATGTGTTATTTTGGCAGAAACACAAACATACAGATCAATGTAACAAAACAGAGAGCCCAGAAATAAACCCAGACACCTATAGTCAATTAATCTTTGACAAAGTAGGCAAGAATTTAAAATGGGGAAAAGAATCTCTTCAGTATGTGGTACTGGAAAAATGGGACAGCTACATGTAAATCAATGAAATTAGAATGTACCCTCACAACATGCACAAAAATAAACTCAAAATGGCTTAAAGACATAAACATAAGACACGACACCATAAAACACCTAGAAGAGAACAAAGGCAAAAATATTCTCTGACAGGAGTTCCCGTTGTGGCACAGTGGAAATGAATCCAACTAGGAACCATGAGGCTGTGGGTTCGATCCCTGGCCTCGCTCAGTGGGTTAAGGATCCAGTGTTGCTGTGAGCTGTGGTGTAGGTGGCAGATGAGGCTGGCATTGCTGTGGCTGTGGTATAGGCCGGAAGCTGTAGCTCCAATTCGACCCCTAGCCTGGGAACCTCTATATGCTGTGGGTGTGGCCCTAAAAAAAAAAAATCTCAAACATAAATCATATAAATGTTTTCTTAGTTCAGTCTCCCAAGGCAATAGAAATAACAAAAGTAAATGGGACCTAATCAAACAAAAACTTTTGCACAGTAAAGGAAACCATAAACCAAATTAAAACACAAGGCATGGAATGGGAGAAAATAGTTTCAAACAGTACAACCAACAAGGGCTTAATCTCCAAAATGTACAAACAACTGATACAACTCAACCAAAATGTAACCTAATTGAAAAGTGGGCAGAAGATCTGAATAGACATTTCTCCAAAGAACATATACGGAAGGCCAGGAGGCACATGAAAAACTGTTCAACATCACTAATTACTTGAGAAATGCTAGTAATGAAAACTACAATGAAGTACCACTACACACCAGTCAGAATGGCCATCATTAAAACGTTTACAAATAACAAATGCTGAGGAGGGTGTGGAGAAAAGGAAACCCTCCTATATTGTTGGTGGGAGTGTAAATTGATACAACCACTATGGAAAACAATATGGAGGTTCCTCAGAAAATGAAATTTAGAACTACCATATGATCCAGCAATCCCACTCTTGGTCATATATCCAGATAACACTTTCATTGAAAAAGATAATGTACCCCATGTTCACTGCAGCTCTATTCACAATAGCCAAGACATGGAATCACATAAATGTGATTGGATTGACAGATGAATGGATTAAGAAGATGTGGTACATATATACAATGGAATACTACTCAACCATAAAAAATAATACCATTTGCAGCAGTATGGATTCAACTAGAGATTATCATGCTAAGTAACGTCAGAAAGAAAAACATAGCCTATGAAACTTATACGTGGAATTCTAAAATAGGGCACAAGTGAACCTATCTACAAAACAGAAACAGACTCACAGACATGGAGGCCAGACTTGTGTTTGCCAATGTTGGGGGCGAGGAAGAAGTGGGATGGATGGGTAGTGAGGTTAGAAAATGCAAACTGTTACACTTAGAATGGATAAGCATGAGGTCCTACTATATATATTGCACAGGGAACTAACTATAGCCAATCTCCTCGAATAGAACATGATGGAAAATAATATTTTAAAAAAGAATGTATATATAAATGTATATGTGAGTCACTTTTCTGTACAGCAGAAAGTGACACAACATTGTAAATCAACTATAATTTAAAAAGAGGAGTTCCCATCATGGCGCAGCAGAAACGAATCTGACTAGGAACCCTGAGGTTGCAAGTTCAATTCCTGGCCTTGCTCAGTGGGTTAAGGATCTGGCATTGCCATGAGCTGTGGTGTAGGTCACAGATGCGACTTGGATCTGGCATTGCTGTGGCTGTGGCAATAAGCCAGCAGCTGTAGCTCTAATTAGACCCCCAGCCTGGGAACCTCCATATGCCGCGGGTGTGGCCCTGCTTTTTAAAAGCAAAAAGAAAAGAAAAAAAAAGTGCCCAACAACCAAGAAGAAATGTTATTGTAAAGAGCTCAGCAGTCTTTTTTTTCTAGCCTAGTAGCCACCAAAATACATACTATGCAGTTGGAATTAGAAAATGACAGCCATTTCAGCTAACTATTCTAATTAAGCTGAAATGGCATGACTTTACTCTTGCAGTTTATGTAATTATTCTAGAACCCACTACAATAGTCTTTCCCAACAAATATAATCGCCTCCATGTTGCAAAAATGGCCAATGAACTAGCAAACTATTTTAAAAAAAAACAATGCTTTAATGCTTTCAAAGATGAAAACAACTTGGGATTCTAATACACTTCTGGTTGATTATTTCCATAGCAATTTGACAGCATATTTCGATAGCTTTCAAAATAACCATCCTTGGAGTTCCCATTGTGGTTCAGCAAGTTTAGGACTTGACATAGTCTCTGTGAGGATGCAAGTTCAATCCCTGGCCTCTCAGTGGGTTAAGGATCCTGTGTTGCTACAAGTTAAGGCATAAGTTACAGATGGGGCTCAGATCTGGCATTGCCATGGCTCTGGCATAGGCAGGCAGCTGAAGCTCTGATTCAACCCCTACCCTGCGGAACCTGTACATGCTGCAGGTGTGGGCTTAAACACAAGGAAAAAAATGTCCCTTTTAATCCTAAATTTTACTTCAAATAACATATCCTAGGTAATGATCAAAAATTTTAACTTTATCAACTAAAATTATTGTCATAATATAAATTAGAAATGTCAACAATATAATTTTTTAAACAATACTATCATCATAACATACAATCTCAGAAATAGTATTTTTAAAAAATTTTTCATGAAAACGGAAACATTCGTGATATAACAGTGCGTGGAAAAAGTCAAGACACTATGAACCTATAATTATTTCAAAATAAAAAGGAAGCAATGTTATATGTAGGTGTGTATGTATCTGCATGCCTGTATTTGTGAGTACATATTTGTATGTACGTGTACATGTGTCACACAGAAGAGACTGAAGTTATGTAAAAGTTAACTTTTGTTACTTCTGAGTTGTAAATTAATAGGTGAATAATTTTATTTTTGCTTTTTATTCTCTTATCTCAGTGTTTTATCATGAATCTGCATAATTTTTTTTTTGTCTTTTTGCCTTTATCTAGAGCTGCACCCGCGGCATATGGAGGTTCCCAGGCTAGGGGTCTAACAGGAGCTGTAGCTGCCAGCCTTCGCCACAGCCACGGCAATGTGGGATCCAAGCCGCGTCTGGAACCTACACCACAGCTCATGGCAACGCTGGATCCTTAACCCACTGACCAAGGCCAGTGATCGAATCCACAACCTCATGGTTCTTAGTCGGATTCGTTAACCACTGAGCCACGAAGGGAACTCCATGAATATGTATAATTTTAAAATTGAGAAAGAGCTAGAAGTTTTAAGAGGAGTGACAAAGGGATTATTCAGAAGAATGGTCAAGTCCTTTAACCGTGTTCAGCACAGAAAGCAAAGCTGAAAGTGGCACTATGGCTCTTGTATTCCCTGTCGTTTATAGTCTGTATGGAATAGACTTGAACAGACTGCCCCTCACCCCACCCTACAGTTCCAAAATCAATTTTAAATGAAAAACTTATGAAAAGCCAAGTCAAAGGGAAAATATTCCAATTAAACCTTTTCCTCCTGTAGACAAATGCTAATTGTGTTGACCTTGGCAGAAAAGATTGAACTCCTCTGATTTACAAATCCAACAATAACTTTTTTTCCCCAGAGTTCTTATTATAAGGAGGATGAAACAGACAGACATAAAACAAACTTATGGTTATCAAAGGAGAAAGGGGGGTGATGTGGAGGGATAAATTAGGACTACAGGATTAACAGACACACACTACTATATGTAAAATAAACCACAAGGATTTATAATACAGCACAGGGAACTATATTTCAGTATCTTATAATAACTTATAATGGAAAAGAATCTGGAAATGTGTGTGTGTGTGTGTGTATGTGTAACTGAATCACTTTGCTGCATACCTGAAACTAACAAAATACTATAAATCAATTCTACTTCAACAAAAACATGACAGGATTTAACTATAAACACTCATGGTTAACTTCTGTACCCATTTTTAAACTGCATAATTTCTCATGTTGTTACATGACATGAAAAGGGAGGAAAGGAATTGGCTGAACTAACAAATTTGACCAATGTTTTATCAAACAGTCAAATTAGTAACACATATTTAGACTTCTGCCTTTCCTCTTTTTTCCTTTCCCATTCCTTTCTCTTATACCGGTTCCTTTGGTGTGCATTAAATTGAACAATGCACAGATTTGAGTTCTCAAAAGAGATAAACTTCTGCATTCCCTTTTCAGCAAAGACAAAATAAGGAAGTCATATTTAAGTTCTTTTCATCCAAAAATATACTTAAGTAAACATATTCTTACAAATATCAAATAGTAAATAGTAACTTTTAAAGTAATGAATAAAAAGCATTAGAATTCAATGAGGGTTTGTGGTTTGTTTGCCAAATAAAAGGAAAACTAAATTAACTTTCCCTTTCTGAATAACTGCTCTCTTTTGAGTTAAAGAAAAAAAAAAACGGATCCAAATATGCCAAGATTAGACTGTCTATGAGCAGCTAAAGTAGCCTGTCATCTAGAAGCTATTTATTATGGGCCTTTCATTTGGGATCACACAGTTGCTCCATTATTACTTCTAATAAAAATTTAATTAAATACCAAGCAAGTCTTATGCCATTTAGGTAAGGTCTAAGGATTAGGTGTCACTGGACAGAATACAAAGTGCCATGGTAAACAGTTAATTCATGTAACACTAATTAATTGCCATAAATTAAGTAGTGATCTATATGAAGCATGAATATTTTAAATGCAGCCTCAAAGGTCACAGTGTTTTATGGTTTTAAGAACTGATACCCTGAGACGAGCTTAATGTCAGCTTTTTCAAGAATTAGAAAAATCCTTCTCAATTTTGAAAGTAATTTAAATGTACTTAATCTGTAAGGAGACTTCATTTGAGTCCATCAGTCCATATCATGAAAATTATACATATTCATGATAAGACACTTGCAGTCAGTATTTATAAACTGGGGGCTGATCATATTTTCAACTTTCAATAAGTAATTTTCAGGGCAGCAACCATATGCTAAGCACTGATTAAAGTGCTGAGGACATTTTAGTGAATCAAAGAGAGATTTATTTACTCTCACATAATTTATATTCTAGTGGGGGAAGTAAAGTAAATCACAGCATTTCTTAAAAGACAGATGCTATGAGGTAAAATGATGTAGGAAAAAAAATAGCAAGTTTGTGGGGGGCCGCTTTTAATGGGAAGGGAGAAGTTGCCCTACAATGAGGGTTATCTAGAGTTGGCAGTGAGCTCAAAGCAGGACAGTGACCATCTCAGGAAACTAAGTGCCCGGTGAACTAGGCCATCTCCACCTGCTGACCATTGAAGAGCCTGGCTAGCTAAAAATTACTTGCAGTGCCCAGGCTCCCAACTTGAGTTCTGAGTCAAGAGGCTAGACCTGAAGACAAAAATGCCAAAAGCAAGGCAGGGCCAGAGCCTATAAGCAAATGGAGGTATTTCTAGAATTCAGTACCAAGAACCCTAGCCTGGAAACTTCCATATGCCATATGCCACAGGTGTGGCCCTAAAAAGACAAGAAAAGACAAAAGAAGGACTAGAAAGCCAGGATAGATCTTAGGAAATAAATGGAACCTAAGTTTCTGGACCCTATGAGCACTCAAGGCACCAATCTTTGAGACAAAGATGTTTGGTTCTTACCACAGGGGTGAGGATTGGCTCTCAATGCAGGAAAGAGAGGGATGCTGAGGCCAGGAGACTTGGCTGACTTCCAAGGCATAACCAGGGGTCAACCTCTGCTCAGGACTCAAGAAGTGATGAGTCTGCTTTTGGTTGCTGTGCGCAGTGCAGAAAAACACTCTGTTCCCTTTTGAATGTCATCATCAGTGGACCAGAACAGTATGGAGTCAAACAAGACTCCTGGCCCAGAACTCTAGAGGTTACTTTTATCAAGGGGGAAGTTACTAAGTCATATGAGACTTAAGTGACCCTTTTCTGAGGGTCCTCACCTGCACCAATGTTTAGAGGCTAGACTCAAAGGGACCATAACTGAGCTGCTTTGTACTAACAAAAAGGACTAAATGAAAACTGATGATTTCTCTAGCACTTTGCAGATTAACCAGTGTAAATTCATGGCACTTCAGTGAACTTATTGGCTATAAAGCAGAGTTTCTCTACATTAGCACTATTGACATCTGGGGCCGTTTCATTCTTTTCTTTGTAGGGGGAGGGGACATCCTATATTATAGGATACAGGATGCATAGTAGCATCCATAACCTTTGCCCACCACATGGCAGCAGCACCCCCTCCTCTATTAGTGACAGAAAGATCTCCAAACATTGCAAAATATTCCCTGAAGACAAAATTCCCCTCAGCCAAAATCCTCAGTTGAAAAGTTTAACAACTATTTAAAGACTTTTTTAAAGAAAATTATATTAATATTTATATTATGCAAGATTACACACCACAAAATCGGGCATGAGAAAAGTGCAGAAATACTGTCTGAATATCAGAAATCACTCCCAACAACCAATAAAGGACAGTTTCAAAGTTTCCTCTGATTAAAAAAAAATAAAATTCAGGAGGCGCAGTAAGTTGGCAGAGGAGTAAGAGGTCGCGCTCACCCTCTCCCACAAATACATCAAAAAAAAAAACCCACATCTACATGTAAAACGACTTGCACAGAACATCAACTGAATGCTGGCAGAAGAACTTAAGCCTCCAAAAAGGGCAAGAAACTCTTGACATAACCAGGTAGAACAACAGAAAAAAAAAAGAAAACAAAAAAAAAAAAAAAAGAAGGGAGAGAGCACCAGCACTCCAGGGAGGGAACTGTGAAGGAGAAAAGGAACCCACACTCTGAGAAGCCACCTAAACGACCGAAAGATCAGCCGAGCCAGAGGGACATCAAAGCCTGGGAAAAGTGCAGCAGCTGGACTGAGAACGGCAAAGTGGAGTGAGAGCCTCACAGATCATCTGAACACCAACACCGACACAGAAACCACAGCCTGAGATACTCGGGCAGGGGCTAGGAGCTGAGACAGGCTCTGAAGGTCAGTCCCCAGGAGATGGCTGGGGTTGGAAGTGTGGACATAGCCTATAGGGGCTAAGGAACAGTGCACCATGGGTGGGGGAGTGATACTCTAAGGGCTGGGGAGTAGAATGCCAGGACAAAGGGAACCCGAGAGAAGTTCCAACCCACAGGAGAGGCAAGATGCCATTGTTGGGAAGGACGAGAGGAGGGGCTGACCACCATAGGAAACTCCTTGCACCAGAGCGTGTGCAGATGGCGGGATCCCAGAGAGCTGGGCAGCTCAAGTGCAAACTGAGGGCAGATGGAGGCCACTTGCTAGACCTCTGTCGTCCCGGCGTCTTCCAGACACAGCCCGCCCATGCCACCAGGACCAGAACCCGCTTGCTAGGCTGCTGCAATGGATCAGGTGTCTCTGGACACAGCCCACCCACAACAGGAAGCAGCTTGCTAGACCATAGCGGACCAGGCTTCTTGGGGTGCAGGCTGCCTGCAACACAGAGGCCACTTGCTTGCTCGTGGTGGACTGGGTGTCTCCGGCACGGCCATCCATAAGACTTTTGCTCATATATATGGGAGACTGAGCACTTCCTGTGCAGGCTACCAGTAGCCAGGCACCTCTAGTATGGGCTAAGGGCATCAGGGGGCTAAGTGCAATATGGGGCCTACCTAGCACCAGACACTTTTTCTACCACATGCCTGGGAACACACCTGCCCTTCAGCTGCCACTGCCAAACCCTCAGAGCAGTGCCCAGACACTTGTTCGCTGTCCACCCCCCAGGATCATACAACTAGGAACAGCTGGTGCAGCACCTCCTGCGTGGTCTAAGTGGGGCAGGGTGCTTCATGGTGGCCTGCAGGGGCCACAGTTATCTTTGACTCCAGAGGTAGGTGTGGCTCACTGCCACAGGGGATACCTGAGCAAAAATCACTTGCCAACCACCTCAGAGGGCACCAAAGAGAAGAACATTAAGATGGAAAAAAACCTGTTGTTGCTCTCACTCCCCCAAGAGCACACCCACCCTACAGCTGCTGCAGCCAAACATTCTGGGCAGTGCCCAGACACTTGTTCCTTCTGAGGAAGCTGCAACTCAGAGCACCCTGTGCAGCACATCCTGTAGGGGCTAAGCAGGATGAGGTACTTCCTGCATGGTCTACAGGAGGCAGAGGCAAACCACCACAGTTATCTCTGGCTCCAGAGGTGGGAATGGCCTGCCACCCCTGGGGTCTGTGAATAAGCACCACTTGCAGCCCCAGACACCTCAAGGGTACCATAGAGGAGGGCACTGTGACTGAACACCATTTGTGGGTACTTTTGCACTCCTGGGAACATACCAGCCCTGATGCTTCCACTGCTAAGTGCTCTGGGAAGTACCAATATGCCTGATCTCTATCAATTCCCAGGACTTTGCAACCAGGAACAACTGGTACAGCACCTCCTATGTGGGCTAAGTGAGATGGATTGCTTCATGCATGGCCTACAGGTGGAGGGGGAAAACCACTAGTTATCACTGACTCTAGATATGATGACTGGCCTGCAACTACTAAGAGTCCCTGAACAGGTACCACCCTAACCCTAACCCTAACTCCACCTGTGGTTCCAATCACCTCAGAGGAGGGCATTGCAATTGATCACTAGCTGTTGTGGCTCTCACTCCCCTGGGAACTCACACATCCTGCTACTGCTACTGCCAGTTACTCTGTATACCTGGTAGCAAGGCACAGAGCTCACCATTTCCCAGGGACCTGCAACTAGGAGTAGACAGTGTAACCTTCCTGCAGGTCCTTGCTGCTGTTGAGAGCCCAGAGACCAAGCACCAACTCCTGGCCCTACCCATTGCTTCCTTCTTCCTGAAAACACACAGAGCACCAGGGAGATAATATCCTGCTCACACCAAAGGAAGAGACACCAAATATTAAAACTCCCACACCAAAATAAATAGTAACTCCACCAAAAAATACAAAGGGGTGCTGTTGCCTAGAAGTAGCCTTACAACACTACAGTGTGGCTTCCCCAAAATCACAGAAAAAGAAAACCATAAGCAAGATGAAGAACCTCAGAAACCATTCCCAGTTAAAGGAACAGGAAAAGTCATCTAAAGCAGTCAGCAATGAAACAGACCTCTGCAGTCTGACAGAAATGGAGTTCAGAAGGGAGGTGGTGAAAATACTGGAGGAATTAAGGCTGAATATCAAGAAATTAAGAGAAGACACAAACAGCAATGCAGATCCCCTTAGAAAGGAATTAGAAAATATAAGGAGGAGCCAGGAAAAGCTAGAAAACTCCTTTGCAGAGATGCAAATCGAGCTAAAGTCAATAAAAAGCAGACAACATGGAATTAGTGACATGGAAGATAGAATAATGGAAATCACGCAATCAGGACAGCAGACAGAATACCAAATGAAAAAACATGAAAGCAATATAAGAGACCTATGGGATAATATAAAGCAGCCCAATCTATGCATAATAGGAATTCCAGAAGGAGAAGGAAAAGAAAAGGGCATTGAAAATATATTTGAAGAAATTATGTCTGAAAACTTTCCAAATCTGAAGGAATCTGACATCAAGATACAGGAAGCACAGAGGGCCCCAAACAAGTTGAACCCAAACAGGCCCATGCTAAGACATATTATATTAAAAATGGCAAAAATTAAAGATAAAGAAAGGATCCTAAAGGCAGCAAGAGAAAATCAAAGTGTTAATTATAAGGGATCCCCCATAAAGCTGTAACCTGATTTCTCTACAGAAACACTGCAGGCCAGAAGGGAGTGGCGAGATATATTTAAAGTGTTGAAAGGAAAAAAAGTTGCAACCTAGAATACTCTACCCAGCAAGAATATCATTTAAAATAGAAGAGGAAATAGAGAACTTCCCAACAAACAAAAGCTAAAAGAGTACAGCAATATGAAACCCTTTCTAAAAGAAATATTGGAAGGGCTCCTATAAAAAAAAAAGTAAGAAATAGGATGGAGGAAACCACAAATGGAAAGCAATAATTCAAATAAGCCAGCATACAGATCTAAACATGAAGATATTAAAATTTTTTTTAAATTAAAAAAAGAACAAAATCATACATTTTGGGGAGGGAAAATAAGAAAATATAGACTCCTTTCTCTTCTTTTTTAAATTGTTTTAAAATTTTTTCTAATGATGTTTTTGAGCCTATATGGCTATCAGGCTAAAGCAAGTAGATATAAGACAGTGTTAACATACTTAAAAAATGGGGCAACCACAAATCAAAATGGAACATCACATCCACAAATACTGAAAAGGAAAGCACTCAAGCATAAAATAAATGGAAATCATCAACCAAAAAAAAAAGAAAAGGGAAACATAGAATCAAATGGAAAACAAGGTCTAAAATGGCAATAAATACATATCTATCAATAATCACCTTAAATGTCAATGGACTGAATGCTCTGATCAAATGCTGGAGTGGCAGACAGGATAAAAAAGCAAAAACTTACAATCTGCTGCCTACAAGAGACTCACCTTAGGGCAAAGGACACAGATTGAAATTGAGGGGATGGGAAATGATATTTCATGCCAAAAGACAAGAAAGGAAAGCAGGAGTGGCAATACTCATATCAGACAAAATAGACTTTAAAGAAGGCCATAAAAAAGACAAAGAAGGACACTATTTAATGGTTAAAGGATCCATTCAAGAAGAGGATATTACAATCATCAATATATATGCCCCTAATATAGGAACACCCAAGTACTTACAAGTACTATCAGACTTAAAAGGAGAAATAGATGGGAATACAGTAATAGCAGGAGACTTTAAGACTCCACTCATATCAATGGACAGATCCTCTAGGCAGAAAGTCAGTAAGGCAACAGAGATCCTAAATGACAATAGAAAAGTTATATCTAACTGACATTTTCAGGACATTACAGCCAAAAAAAAAATAAGAATATGCATTCTTCTCAAGTGCACATGTAACATTCTCAAGGATAGATCACATACTGGGTCACAAAGCTAACCTCAACAAATTTAAGAGAATAGAAATTATTTCAAGTATCTTCTCTGACCACAATGACATGAAACTAGAAATCAACCACAGGAAGAGAAATGAGAAAAAAACACACTACATGGAGACTAAACAGCATACTACTAAACAATGAATGAGTCAGTGAGGAAATCAAGAAGGAAATTACAAAATACCTTGAGACAAATAATAATGAAGACACAACCACACCAAATCTATGGGATGCCGCAAAAGCAGTGCTCAGAGGGAAATTCATAGCAATACAGGCCTTCCTCAAAAAAGAAGAAAAATCTCAAATCGACAACTTAATCCACCACCTAATGAATTAGAAAAAGAATCTCAAAACAACTTAACCCACCACCTAAATGAATTAGAAAAAGAACAACAACAACAAATAAAAAAACCCTACAGTCAGCAGAAGGAAGGAAATCATAATGATCAGAGAAGAAATTGACAAAATAGAGATTCAAAAAAACAATAGAAAAAATAAAAAATTAAGAGGTGGTTCTTCAAAAAGATTAAAAAAAATTGACAAACCTCTGGCTAGACTCAAGAAAAGGAAAACCCAAATAAACAAAATTAGAAATGAAAAAGAAGTCACAACAGATATTACAGAAATACAAAAAAAAAAAAAGATGAGAGACTATAATGAACAATTATACACCAACAAATCTGACAACCTAGATGAAGTGGACAACTTTTTAGAGACTTACACCCTCCCAAAACTAAATCAAGAAGAAAGTGATCAACACAACAGACCAATCACTAGAAATGAAATTGAGTATGTCATAAAAACACTCCCTACAAATAAAACTCCAGGACCAGATGGCTTCACAGGTGAATTCTACCAAGAATTCTACAAAACATACAGAGGAACTCAGACCCATCCTCCTTAAACTTTTCCAAAGGGTTGAAGAAGAAGGAACATTCGCAAAGACTTTCTATGATGCCACCATCACCTTAATTCCAAAAACAGACAAAGATACCATGAAAAAAGAAAACTATAGGCCAATATCTTTGATGAATATAGATCCAAAAATTCTCAACAAAATTTTTAGCCAACCAAATCCAACAACATATATAAAAGATCATACACCACCACCAGGTGGGATTCATCCCAGGTGCACAAGGACGGTCCAATGTATGCAAATCAACCAACGTCATACACCACATTAACAAAAGAAAAGTCAAAAACCACATGATCATCTCAATAGATGCAGAGTAAGCATTTGGCAAAGCCCAACATCCATTCATGATCAAAACTCTTACCAAAGTGGGTATAGAGGGAACATTCTTAACATAATAAAAGTCATTTATGACAAACCCACAGCAAATGTAATACTCAATGGAGAAAAGTTGAAAGCCTTCCCACTAAAATCTGGAACAAGACCAGGATGCCCACTCTCACCACTGTTATTCAACATAGTTTTGGAAGTCCTAGCTACAGCAATCAGACAAACAAAAGAAATAAAAGGCATCCAAATAGGAAGAGAAGAGGTAGAACTGTCTCTTTAGGCAGATGACATGATACTATATACAGAAAACCCTAAGGACTCAACCCCAAAATTACTTGAACTGATCAACAAATTCAGCAAAGTAGCAGGTTATAAGGTTAACCCTCAGAAATCAATCACATTTCTGTATACTAACAAAGAAATATTAGAAAAAATAATACCAAAATACAATGCCTTTTAAAATTGCACCCCCAAAAAATCAAATACCTTGGAATAAACCTGACAAAGGAGTTGAAAGACTTATATGCCGAGAACTATAAAACATTAATCAAGGAAATCAAAGAAGATACAAAGAAATGGAAAGATATCCCATGCTTATGGGCTGGAAAAATTAATATTGTAAAAATGGCCACAGTACCAAAGCAATCTACAAATTTAATGCAATCCCTATCAAATTACCCATGAAATTCTTCACAGAACTAGAACAAACAATTCAAAAATTTATATGGAACCACAAAAGACCCAGAATCACCAAAGCAATTCTGACGAACAAAAACCAAGCAGCAGGCATTAACTCTCCCAGACTTTAGGCAATATTACTGAGCCACAGTAATCAAGACAGTGTGGTACTAGTACCAAAACATACAGACCAGTGGAACAGAGAACCCAGAAATAAATCCAGACACCAACAGTCAATTAATCTTTGACAAAGGAGGCAAGAACATAAAATGGGAAAAAAAGACAGACTTTTCAGTAAGTATTGCTGGGAAATCTGGACAGCTGCATG
>PVHT021183634.1:30583012-30646727 GCA_004024745.2 Catagonus wagneri | reverse complement strand
TTCAGTAAGTATTGCTGGGAAATCTGGACAGCTGCATGCAAATCAATGAAACTAGAACACACTCACACCACACACAAAAATAAACTCAAAATGGCTTAAAGACTTAAATATAAGACAAGACACCATTAATCTCCTGGAAGAGAACACTGGCAAAACATTCTCTGACATCAACCTTACAAATGTTTTCTCAGGTCAGTCTCCCCAGGGAACAGAAATAAAAGCAAAGATAAACCAATGGGACCTAATCAAGCTGACAAGGTTTTGCACAGCCAAGGAAACCAAAAAGACAGTTTACAGAATGGGAGAAAATAGTGTCAAATGATGCAACTGTCAAGGGCTTAACCTCTAAAATATACAAACAGCTTATACAACTTAACAGCAAAAAAGCCAACAACCCAATTGAAAAATGGGCAAAAGACCTGAATAGACATTTCTCCAAAGAAGATATGCAGATGGCCAACAGCACATGAAAAAATGCTCAACATCACTGATGATTAGAGAAATGCAAGTCAAAACTACCATGAGATACCACCTCACACCAGTCAGAATGGCCATCATTAATAAGCCCACAAACAAGTACTGGAGCGGGTGTGGAGAAAAGGGAACCCTCCTTCACTGTTGGTGGGGATGTAAGCTAATACAACCACTGTGGAAAACTGTATGGAGGTACCTTAGAAAACTATGCATAGAACTATATATGACCCAGCACTCCCACTCTTGGGCATATATCCGGACAAAAGTTTGCTTGAAAAAGACACTTGCACACGCATGTTCACTGCAGCACTATTCACAGTAGCCAAGACATGGAAACAACCCAAATGTCCATTGACAGATGATTAGATTAGAAGATGTGGTATATATACATGAAGGAATACTACTCAGCCATCAAAAAGAATAAAATAATGCCATTTGCAACAACATGGATGGAATTAGAGACCCTCATACTGAGTGAACTAAGTCAGAAAGAGAAGGACAAATACTATAGGATATTGTTTATATCTGCTACTATACTGCTACTATACCTTCCACAGAAAAGAAAATCATGGACCTGGAGAACAGACTTGTGGTTGCCAAGAGCGTGGGGGAGGGAGTGGGATGGTGTGGGAGTCTAGGGTTAATAGTTATAGACTGTTGACTTTGGGATGGAAAAGCAAGGAGATTCTGCTGTATAATACCAGGAACTATGTCTAATCACTTGTGACAAATCTATATATGTATGTGTAACCAGGTCACTAGACTGTACAGTTGGAAAATTGATAGAAAACTGTAAACCAGCGATAATGCAAAAATTTTAAAAAAAGAAAAAAAAGGACTCAAAATAACAAAAAAAATTAAAAATAAAATTCACAATACATGCAAATATTGATTATATTGTATACCTGAAGCTAATATTATGTGTCATCATACTTCAATTAATAAAAGAAAAATATGGTAGTGTTTTGTAAATGATTTACATTATTAAATTAGAATATCATAAAAATAACTAGGAAATGATCATGCAGAGGGCAACCACACCAGATTGGTATCTGTTAAGTCACCAACAGGGCTGGCAGCTGCCTGATGAGGAAACTTGAGGCTTGTCTGGGCAGAAGATCTAAATAGACATTTCTCCAGAGATGACACACAGATGGCCGAAAGGCACATGAAAAAGTGTTAAACATCACTAATTATCAGATAAAAGCAAACCAAAACTATAGTAAGGTATCACCTCCACTCCAGTCATAATAGCTATTATCAAAAAGTCCACAAATAGGAGTTCCTGTCATGGCACAGCAGAAATGAATCCAACTAGGAACCATGAGGTTGTGGGTTTGATCCCTGACATCACCCAGTGGGTTAACGATCTGGCACTGCTGTGAGCTGCGGTGTAGGTTGCAGATGTGGCTCAGATCTGGCATTGCTGTGGCTCTGGTGTAGATTGGCAGCAACAGCTCCAATTAGACCCCTAGCCTGGGAACCTCCATATGCCACAGGTGCGACCGTAAAAGATTAAAAAAAAAGTCCACAAATAAAAAATTCTGGAAAGTGTGTGGAGAAAAAGCAGTCCTCACACACTGTTGGTGGAAATTTAAATTGGTACAACCACTGTGAAAAACAGTATGGAGGTTCCTTTAAAAAACTGTTAACATATGATCCTACTATCCCACTCCTGGGTGTATATTGGGAGAATTCTATTTGGAAAGACATGTGTACCTCAGTGTTCATTAAAGCACTATTTACAATAGCCAAGACATGGAAGCAATGTAAATGTCCATTAACAGAGGAATGAATAAAGAAGATTTGGTGTGTGTGTGTGTATATGTGCACACATACATAAATGCAATGGAATATTATTCAGCCACAAGAAATAATGAAATAACGCCATTTGCAGCAATATGGAAACACCTAGAGATTATCACGCTAAATGAAGTCAGGCAGAGAAAGACAAATATATGATATTGCTTATATGTAGAATCTAAAAAAAAAAGAGAGGTACAAATTAACTTATTTCTAAAACAGAAATAGACCACAGGCATAGAAAACAAATGTATGATTACCAAAGGGAAAAGGTGAGGGGAGGGATAAATTAGGAGACTGAGATTAACATATATACACTGCTACATATAAAATAGATAATCAACAGGGACATACTGGATAGGTCAGGGAATTATACTCAATATTTTTAATAACCTATAAAGACAAAATAATCTGAAAAAGAATACAGATATATAGGTATGTACTTATGTGTATGTATACTGAATTATTGTGCTCTACACCTGAAACTAATATTGTAAATCGACCATAAATTTAAAAAAAAAGTCAAAAAAATAGTGCAGCCAAAAAAAAAAAGAGTGGAGGGAAGTAAGCATAATTAGCAAAATGTTGATAACTACTGAAATTTGATATATGTGGTTCATTACACTATCCTGTCTACCTTTGAGATTTGAAAGTCCCTGTAACAAAAACTGCAAAAAATGAATAATAAACTGACAACCATTGCAAATTTTCAGCATGAGAAATGGGGAAATTTCTCTGAAAGATGTGCATGTCTAAGTAAAACTGTACCCAAGGGCATCATGATTTCCAGATTTTGTGCTTTCACACATGTCCCCAGTAAGAAGTCCTTCACACACATACATGCACCATAGATTGTCATTCCCCAGTTTAAGGTTCTCTTCTCATTCCGTGGCACTGAAAAATGGAGAATGCTTTGATTTCCAAATTATGATTTACAAGTTTTCTGATTCACAAGACACATAAAGTTCTACTTTTTAATTATCCTGTTTTCTAGGTACCTAGCACTGTGTGAGATTTTGTGAAGTATATTAAAAAGAGACATGGCCCCTACATTTTACATTCTAAGTGGTTTGATGTCAACCCTTATGTTCAAGAGAATCAGGGATGTGAAATACCAAATGAGTTAGAAAATTTGGACAACTTCCTGTACTCTTTTATCCTCTTCCGTCAGTCTTCTGTGAATTTTCTTCAGCAACTGAGTCATTGATTCTACAAATGTCTATAAATGTTTGCTATGTGAACAAGTTTGATACTAGGTGCTTGGAATACAATGTTAAGCAAAAATAGATGAGTTCTGTGCTCTTTTAGAGCTGGCATATTCTACAATTCTAATGTGAGAGATGGACATTACTGAAAAATCACACCAATGTAAAATTCCTACTAGAATAAGGGGTTAAAAAAAAGTGGTGTAATGGTACCATTTAATCTAAAATAGGAATATTTTTTCCAAGACTCCATGTGGATATATGACTGTTTCTCAGTCTTAAGTGGGGGAAGATCTCTACCCACTCAGTGTTCCTCAACAGACAGAAGAGGTGTGACTTGCTCTTGGCTCACTCTTCAGAGTTTAAGCTTGAGAGTAAGTTAGTGTACATAGCGCTGAGTCCAGTCCCAAATGAGCAATTCTTTTTTTTCTTTTTTCTTTTCTTTTTTTTTTTTTTTTTTGCTTTTTAGGACTGCACCTACAGCATATGGAGGTCCCCAAGCTAGGGGTCATATCGGAACTATACCGCTGGCCTATGCCTCAGGCACAGCAATGCCAGATCTGACCCCTGCCTGTGATCTGCACCACAGCTCACATCAACGCTGAATCCTTAACCCACTGAGCAAGGCCAGGGATCGAACCTGCATCCTCATGGATACCAGTCAGATTTGTTTCCACTGAGCTACAACAGGAACTCGCAAATAAGCAGACTTTCTTACCACACCTCCTCCACTCCACTGAACTGGCATCTCCGCATATCCCTACTGTCATAAAGACCCAGGGCACACAAAGCTATGGAGCCCAGCATGCACTCCACTCTCTGGAGCAGGCAGGTCTGCTCCTCTCAGATGCAAGACGCCAATGCCTGTGCCCCTGCCACTTCCGGCCTGGTTGTTGAACGGGAGTATATCTCTAAATACATTCAGAAAAATGAGAGGGGAGAGAACTTCCAGGCAAATTCCAAGAGCACAACTTATCCAGTGGAGTGACAGCCACTCTATTTTCTGAGCAGTCTTAATCCTGGATCCTGAGTCAGGGGGACAGTAGGAGAGAAAGGACATCTCCCTAGGTTTTCTCCCACGATCTCTGTATTCTGAGGAGAAGCTTGAGTTTTCCATGAAGTGAAAGTGTATGTGAGAGACAACAGACAGGCAGAAATCCCTGAGTCATCCTTCAGGCTGACCCTATGAGTTTCCATCTTTTTTCACTGTCATCATGTTTATTTTAGAGGACAATTGAGAAATGCTTTATTACAGGCTGTCAGCAAAGTACAATTGTAAACTGGAAAATTATGTGTTTATAACATAACATAGAATAATTGGCCTTTAGTTCTAAAGTCATTGGCTTTTTGAGGTTTAAAGAAATGTGTTCCTTCCTTTGCTCACCCCACCAGTCCCAGCTCATTATTACTCTTTCGTCTGAGTTTAGGCTTCCTAATGAAGGCCTTCTGTGTGTAAAGCAACAGAGTCCTCCTCAGCAGTGAGCAGTCTGGTTTATGTATTTTAACCAGTTCTTTGTTTGGGATTCCTAAAAGCAGCCTGATATAAGCCCTATTATCATTTGCCAGTGCAGCAGTTATCTGTGGCTTAGAAAATCTTTTCATGCATATTTCCTGCTTATGTCATTGCTCCTCCTGCTGCATTCTTGGCTGAGTAAAAGGATGCAGCACTACACCGATTCCATGGCAGAAAGAAGGTCACAGAATTTCACCTCCATATCCTAAATTACTAGTGATCAAAGATTCTAATTTGTCCAAAGATGTCTGGTCTGAGATCAGATAAATCCAGGTAAAACACTGAGGTTGGAAAAAAAGGACTATATAGCACCTTCCTCTTCCTCTTTCTTCATCCTTTGACTTGCCTGATGGGTGTTACATTCTTTTAGGCTACCAAGAAGAGTCATGCTCAAGGTACCCGAGTGATCTCTGTCATCACAACAAGGACCACAGACATCAACAGATGTCATTCTCTCTCCTAATGCCAGGCTTCTAGCCTCCTGGTTCTCTCGGCATTCTAATGTCCCTTATCCCTGAGGGACATGGAAATTCACAACTGCTTACCCTCTTCCATGCCACAATGTACAGGTCTTGTGAGAGGTCCTTGGCAATTTGAGCCTCTCTCTGCCATTGCTGGTGCAGGTGCCCATAGCTCTGATAACATGCTGGATATGGAATTTCTCTGAAAGGTGTTCAGGGCTCTGGAGCTACACCCTGAGAGGTGCAGGGCATACTTTAACTTGATTTCCAAAAATCGTTCTGGGTACTTCTGTCACCCTGCCCCTGGGGTTTGACAGCCAGCCTGAGTCAGTGAGCACGTGATGCTCTTCACACCTTCAGGAAGGGTTTCATCTCCTCCTTGGGAGATATCCTCAGCTATTTTCCTCCTTCTAGGGTTCATTTTAGAAATTCACTGGTCTCATCCTCCAGACCACGGCTCTTGGTCTTCCCATCCAAGTCTTTTCAGAATTCCAAACAAAGAAAGCAGTTTAAGTGTCTCGAGCACATAGCTCTGGTAAGTCAAAAGCACTCTTGGATTTTCATGTCTGCTCTAAATCCATTCCGAAAGGTAATGGGCTCCCCTCAAGTAAGAAACATCATTGCAAGCAGAGCCATAAGATAAATAAAACCAGCTAGGGAGGGTTACAGGAATGAAAAATGCATCTGTTAAAATTTCAGAGAGATTAGCTCCTTTAAAGAATTTGAGACACCAAGGTAGGATGTATAGACAGTTTAAAAGCATCTCCTTCAAATCATACATGGCAGCACAGGAGACCTTAAACAGTGTTCCACCTGACTCTGAGAACAAAAGAGGCTCTTTTTAGCTTCTGAGGCTTATAACATACACACAAGGAGGTCAGGATTAAGTAACATAGGAATGGCTGGAGTTTCTTACAAAAGCCCTGTATGATGTGCTGTTGTCTGTGAATCACCACTATAGGTTCCACTGTGTTTGCTGGCCCAGCTGTGTCAGGCAGGTGGGGTCCCTGGGCTACCCTTCTGAAGCTAGATCAAATACACCAGAATGAAATGTTTGGAAAGCAAATGCTTGTTAAACCATTAGGAGAAGAAGACATAATCCAGGGGAGGCAAAGAGGGGAAAGCAACTTTCAGCAGCAATATCACACGATAGCCATCTGGGAATTTGCCCTTCACAGAATTACTGTGACCATGGACCTGGCATTTCAGACATCCATCTGAGAAGCCCAGAAAGCCTCTGTCTCCAAAAGAACTCACCCTAGTTGGAAGCACTTCTGACAAGTAAAATGCCAGAGGAAAATGCTGGCATTTTTCCCTTTTCAAATCATAAATTACCTTAGTTTCCTGGAAAAGTACATTTCGACAGACTTATCACCCCATGGAAAAGCCAGAGACCTGGATCTTTGAGAATCTTGCTTCAAGATTTAAAAAAAAAAAAAATTCTAAGCAGACTTCCAGAACCTGTGGGTGAAAATTGCCACAAATGATCAATGAATGCCTACTCTCAGAGGTAGGAGCCTATGAGTGTGAGCTGGTTAAAGCTATTAAAAGAGCCAGTCCTCATTGTGATAAAGTACATACCGGCAAAGCCACAAGGAAGAAAATTATAGTAATCAATACAGATCAGAATGGAAACCGGATGAAGCTTTCAGCCAAACTTGTTTTCACTTCTGCTCTAATGGATGGACTTGGGTGCTGAAATCAGCACAATTTGCAGATTCAAGACATTGAACATGGAAGTCAAAACTAAGCAAAAATTTACTTGAAACTATAGCAAGTCCTTGACATGTACAAGGGCTAAGGCTACCCCCATACTTGTCTTGTTCTCCCATAACTGAGTTGCATTTGAAAAGTCATTTATATCTCTTCAAGGTGACTCATTATGTATCTTGCTCTGCACAGCCACTCGATATATATAACAGACAAGAGTCCACAGACCATCAACAGATGTGTGTACAGGCTTTGAAAGAATTCACAGTGAGACTTTTTGTAAGGAATTCTGTTTATTCATGTTCAAACTTATTGGGGGGTAATCCTGCGGAATTTATCATAGAGCAGGTAAAACCCAGGAAGTATAGCCTACCCATTGGGTTCTTGGCCAAATAGGCTACATCAGCACTGTAAGTAAATAATGGTTCCACACCCCAGAATGTCCACATCCTAATCTCTGGGAACTGTAGATATGTTACATTGTATGACAACAGGGAATTTACAGGTATCGTTAGATAAAGGATTTTGTGGCTACCCTGGATTATCCAGGTGGACACAGTGTAACCAGAGGGTCCTTATGAGAGGGAAGCAAGAGATTGAGAGGGACAGAAACATGACAGTGGAAGCAGATCTATTGTGATATGATTGCTGGAGGGGATGGAGGTGGCACATGTCAAGGATTGAAGGTAGAAGCTGAAAAAAAGGCAAGGAATGAATTCTACTCTGGAGCTTCCAGAAAGAGCACAACCCTGACAACACTTTGATTTTTAGCCCAATGAAACCTATTTTGGATTTCTGGCCTCCAGAACTGTAGAAGGGTAAATTTATGTCGAGTTAAGTCACTCCAAATGTGGTAATTTGTGACAGAAGTAATAAAAAACTGATAGTCAACAACATCCAGCTTTAACACTCTTCCTTCTCATTTTCTGTTTCCAGCATCAAATGAAACATCAAATTCAATCAAGGTTTCTAGAATGATCTTTCCTTCTTTTTTGGGACAGCTTCCTAACAACTTCATTCTCTCTCACCTGCCCTGATAACTCCTGCGAGGAGTATTTGCATTTTCAATAGGACCAAGGAGAAGATATTTTCAATAAAAGAGAACTGATAATGAGTAAACACTTAATGCCAGGCACCCTAGTGGGTATTTTATACATATTTCCTTTCATCTTTTCAGCTCCTTTCTGAGGTATCACTCCCCCCAGTCGTTTTGTGATAAGGGTACCAAAATTCAGAAACGGTCAACAGCTTACACTGTGAATGAGTCATCAAAGCTGGGACTGGAGCCCAGCTCTATACGACTCCAAAATTCGAATTCTTTCTATTAGAACTTTGCTGCTTCTAATTTACTTGTATAGAACAATAAAATGTAGTATGACTGCTTCAATTTGGAAGAAACAGTGATTTGGGAAGCAGGCACCACTCCCTGGAAAAATAAAGGAGAGGGGACAGTTTGACTCTGGGGAGGACCTTTCCATAGGTTGTCATGGATTCTCAACTCTGTTTTTCAGTCAGGGTCAAAACCAACCCATGGTGTATGTCACCATTCCTAATTACCTTAAATCTCCTTATAGGGGTATTTGCTTTTGGGCTTTTTGCTACTGACATTTTTGTAAACGCCGGACAAGTGGTCACGGGGCACCTGACGCCGTACTTCCTGACGGTGTGCAAGCCCAACTACACCAGCGCGGACTGCCGGGCACACCACCAGTTCATCAACAACGGGAACATCTGTACCGGGGACCTGGAGGTGATCGAGAAGGCTCGGAGGTCCTTTCCCTCCAAACACGCTGCTCTGAGCATTTATTCTGCCTTGTATGCCACGGTGAGTAAGCCAGTCCTGCCATCTCCCAAGTCAAGCTTTGGCTGTGATGGGTCTCTCCGCCATCCTCACCCCCATTCTTTCATTACAGTCACTTAGAGTGATTTTTTAAAAGTCATGTTACAGTATGTTTCTGCTCTGTCATATTGTGCTCTTGCCCCTGCCCTCAGCATCCCAGTGGAAGTCCTGCCAGAGGACGTGAATTCTGGGAAGATTGCTGATAATCACTTCATCACATCCTCCCATTTTACTGATGCAGATACTGAGGCCCAGAGAATAGCTAAGAACATTTTCAGAGCTAGGAGCCAGGCTTCTGGCACCGTGTCTGGGATTCTCTTGCTGCTCACTACAGCACTCTTTGCCAAAGTTTTGCTTGGTTCCAGAAGAGCACACACTTCTCACACTTGTCTACAAATGTGCAGGTGTGGGCCTTGTGTGAACATCTGCCCAGGCAGTGCAGCAGATCCAGGATAAAGACTCAGCTTTCCTCTGCTCCTCCTACTGCTCTTCCCTATCACTTTGCCAGGACAGATGGGCAGTCCTGCAAGACCCACCCCCCCCACCAAACATCCAAAATTTACTTCTCACTGTTCCCTAGACCACACAGGTTTTAACTGCCACCCTCCTCCCCCGGTGTAATATTTTAAATTTTTGGCTCTCATCACAGAGAAAGCCCAAAGTGTGTCTCACAACTTAAAATAGACAAAATGATGGTGTCCATCTTTTTTCCCTGCTCTTTAATTGCATCCACTTTGCAAATGACCTCGCTCCTGGCCCCTGCTTCTCCTTAGAACCGAAAGTAGGGAAGACTCCATGCAAAACTTCCACTGCTGGATCTCATGCATATTTACCCGTGGATGTGTGACTTCTGGTTGACAACATTCCTTTTCCTTCTATTTATTTTATATACAGGGTATGACTAGTCTAGTGATTCTCAATGAAAGGTGAGGGAATGAGAAGGCAGAGGGAAGCCCCCTTTCAAACTTTGCCTTCTTCTCAGAGACCTTGTGTACCCTTGTCCATCCCCCAGGGTGCATGTTCCCATCCCCTCAGAGGACAGTCACTGCACACACCACTGAGTCTGCTTCTGATGGCAGAGCGCCATTAACCCAAGTACACACATTCAGAGTAGAAAAAAAGGTGGCTTGACTATAGGTCTGGTCTCTTTAAAAGAAAGAGACTTTAAAAAGAGTTTAAAAGAAACTGCTTTCACACAGTGGTTCTTTGTCCCCTTTATAGGATCAATTTATCAACCATCAATTTTCCAAAATGTCAAATTAGTTAATTTTTTTTGGCCATGCCCACAGCATGTAGAAGTTCCCAGGCCAGAGATCAAAACCAAGCCATAGCAGTGACAACCCAGATTCTTAACCTGCTAGGCCACGGGGAAACCCTCACTAATTGTTTCTTTTAGATCTACTTTTTAGTGACTGTGTGACACAAGTAATTTCAGCTACCCCCACATTAAGGAAATATGAATATAGAAGCCTTGATTTACATAACAGATCAGTTGTAGCTCAGTGAGGTTTCTTGGCTTTACCACTCCTCCCCCAACCCCTGACCAAAAAAAAAAAAAAAATCTACGACAGATTTTTTTTTAAACAAAGTCTTCTGAAGCATTTAGCATAGTTTCTCATTTTCAAAATCTCGCTCTGTCCTAGATTATCTAGAATCTAAGTTACAAGAAACAATGTGTTCCTGCAACCTTTTTTCATATTTTTAATCAGATTCAAGTCATTGTGTAAAACTGATTTATAGAAGACCGTTTATCTTAAAAATAAGTATGTTACTCATAATAAACTACTGCCTCATCAAATGATATATAAATTTCTCTTTTGGGTAGAAAGTATAGTTCTCTTACTCCAAATAGATGCTGCTGTAGCACGTTTTCCGAGGATTCAAATATAATCCAATTCAAATCATTCCCTGCAGGCAGACTATAATCAGACAAACCCTGATACAAAATTCCAATTGTATAAACATTTTCTGAGCCCTTATTGTGTGTGAAGTACCTTCAGAAATTATTGAACAAGGATTTCCCAAGTACTAGTTACTATTGTGAAAATACTAATTAACCACAACAGCATATGGAAATTCCTGGGCTAGGGGTTGAATTAGAGCTGTAGCTGCCGGCCTACCCACAGCCACAACAAAATGGGATCTGGGCCACATGTGTGACTTATGCCACAGCTCGTAGCAATGCCAGATCCTTAATCTACTGAGCGAGCCCAGGGATCAAATCTGGATCCTCATGGATTCTAGTAGTGTTCTTAACCCACTGAGCCACAACAGTAACTCCCCATGTCCTTAATAGTTTGTAATCTTATGGGAAAGATTTATAAAGGATACAGTAAAAAAAAAAATAAAATAAAACCTAAATTTAAGCATGTCTAGTATAGATGTTAAGTATATTTCCTACGCAGGCACACAACAGTGTAATGATATGCTCTAATTTATGTAACTCTGATCTAACCACAGTTTTGTAGGCTGTTATACATGTAACAAAGAAACTCCCTTTTTCATGTATTCACACCATCATTGAAGGATCATTCTAGGAATTAAGTTTCCACTGTAATACTTTAAATCACATCTGTTTGAACTTACATGTACTTAGACCATACAAATACACTACAGACTGTAGTATAAGTATTGGCATACTATTTTTCTGGGTTGCAAGTTCATTTATCACTTTTGTTAAGAGATGATGGATCAATAGTGCCCTCAAGTGGTTTCTTGTAACCATTACCAAAGGTTATGTAACAAAGTGTTTACATGTTTGAAAGAGGCACATCTTACTAACTCTAATCAACCAGGGACGCATATGGTAACTGAGCCTATGAAATACTTGAGAGTGGTATGCAGCGCCTCACAGTGGAATAACAACACCCTACATTGCCAATGTCATAAATTGCATCATCTTTTACTTAATATCAGCTCTTCCCAATTTTTTGCACGTTGTGGCCCTTGTAGAAATTTTTAATATTTTAAAACATGCCGGATAATAAATGTTGGAGAGGGTGTGGAGAAAGGGGAACCCTCATGCACTGTCAGTGGGAATGTAAGTTGGTACAGCCACAGTGGCAGATTATGGAGTTTCCCCAAAAAGCTAAAAATAGAGTTGCCAAATGAGCCAGCAATCCCACTCCTGGGCATATATCCAGACAAAACTATAATTTACAAAGATAAATGTACTTCAGTGTTAATTGCTGCACTTACAATAGCAAACATGGAAGCAACCTACATGTCCATCAACAGAGGAATGTATAAAGACGATGTGATACATACATATATACAATGAAATACTGCTCAGCCATAAAAAAAATGAAAGAATGCCATTTGCAGCAACATGAATGGACTTAGAGATTATCCTACTAAGTGAAGTTTGTCCGACAAAGACAATTATCACAATACCACTTACATGTGGAATCTAAAATATGGCATAAATGAACTTATCTGGGAAAGGGAAATAGACTCACAGACAGAACATACTCGTGGTTGCCATGGGGCAGGTGGCGGGGGAGGGATGGGAGTGAGAGTTTGGGGTTAGCAGATGCAAATTATTATATATAGAATGGTTAACAACAAGATCCTACTGTATAGCACAGGGAGCTATATTTAATATCCTGTGATAAACCATAATGGAAAAGAATATTAAAAAAGAACACGTAGGTGTTTCCATTGTGGTGCAGTGGGTTAAAAATCTGACCGCAATGGCTCGGATTGCGGCTGAAGGATCCCACTCCAGCAGTGGGTTAAAGGATCCAGTGTTGCCACAGCTGCAGCATAGGTTGGCGGCTGCAGCTTAGATTCAGTCCCTGAGATGGGAACTTCCATGTGCCGTGAGTATGGCCATTAAAAAAAAAAAGAAGAATGTATATATGCGTGTGTGTGTGTGTGTGCGTGTGTGTGTGTGTGTGTGTGACTGACTCACTTTACTGTACAGCATAAATTAATACAACCTTTTAAATCAATTATACTTCAGTCTAAAAAACAAAAACAAAAACATAATGGAGGAGTTCCCGCTGTGGTACAGCAGGTTAAGGATCTGACATTGCTGCAGTTGTGGCTTGGATTCAATCCCTGGCCTGGGAACTTCCATTTGTCATAGGTGCTACTAAAAAAAAAAAAAATACTGGAGTAAATGAATGGATAGTGGAAAAAAAAAAATCAATTCGCCAGCACAGCTGAAATCTGTTTCTGTAACATGCTGATTTTGAAGTTCTAATTCAGTCATTCAACTAATCAGTCAACACTGATATTCTTGAAAGCGTGAGGACTCACAAGAACTATGGGGGACACAAAAAGAGTGTATTGCCATTCACCTACCTGGTCTTCTCCATAGAATTCATTCTAAGATTTGGCATCTCAGATACTTATGTGGGTTTCCTAACACCCCAAATGATTCTTTAGTTTGTTGCATAAAAACTGCATGTATCTGAATCTGCATAATAATCAGGTTCATTCCTGTCCCTGTAATTTCTGTTCCCATGCCCACCAGATATAAAGAACCAACACCAATGTACATTCATTCATCCTTCTTGCCTTGGTGTGGGCTCATTCGCATGTTCCGGTACATGTACATGCATGTTTGTATATGCACCCTGTGCAGAGGCTGCCAGTCACTCCCCGGTCTCTGTCCTAAACTAGATGTACATCACAAGCACAATCAAGACCAAGAGCAGTCGACTGGCCAAGCCGGTGCTGTGCCTCGGGACCCTCTGCACAGCCTTCCTGACGGGCCTCAACCGGGTCTCTGAGTATCGGAACCACTGCTCTGACGTGATCGCGGGCTTTATCCTGGGCACTGCTGTTGCCCTGTTTCTGGTAGGTCAACTTCCCTCTACTTTTTTTTTCCTCTGGTGCCCTCTGAAAGGCGGCCCAAGATCCTGGTGAGTCAGGCTCCCCAGATTCCAAGGTCTGAAGTCCAACCTCCTCTGGCCTCAACCTTATGATCTGCAGTGATTCTCCAACTATTACGCATCTTTTCTTTCTTTCAGAAATAGGACTGCATGTTCCCTCTGCGGGTCAAGGATAGGATTGCTCCAGGAAGGACGGCTTGTTCCATTCCCTTCAACCTTGGGCTTGGGGCTGGGCAGATTAGTAACTTGGTGTCCCTGCAAACCATTGTTCCTTGACTGTTTGTTCAGAATGTACTGGGATCCTAAACTAAGTGTTGTTTGGTGAGGAGCAAGAGAACAAAGTACTGATGAACTGATCGAAACAGGCAGCTCCTTTTCCAGCATTTCAGGAAACTCAGCTCTGGCCCTGACTTGCACATCCCACTCAGAAATACAAAAACCCTCAGCTAACCATACCCACACCTTTTTTTTCTTTTTTTTGGCATGTGGAAGTTCCTGGGCCAGGGATGGAACCCATGACACTGCAATGTTCACACCCATACTTTTCAGGAGGCCTCTATTATCTGAATATGCCTCTTAGGCATCTTATTTCCACTACAAGTGTTTTTTCAACCACTCTTCCTGGAGAAGTGCTTTATTATTTATTTATTTATTTATTTTGGCCATGCCCATGGCATGCAGAAGTTTCAGGGCTGGGGTAGCTGCAACCCAAGCCACAGCAGTGACAATGCTGGATCCTTAACCCACTGTGCCACCAGAGAACTCAATTTTTTTTTAATTTTTACAAACCTGAGGTATGATAGGCTTATAATAAATAGCACGAAGTGTATAATTTGATCAATTTGACCTATAATTATATCCTTCTCTCTCACCCTTCCCTTTCTCTCATTCCTAAGCAACCCCTGATACTCTGTATTCGTTGATCCTAAGATTTAATATTAATAGTCATACAGTATGTATTTTTTCTCCTGGCACCATTCACCCAGCATACTTATTCGAGATTCATCCATGTTGTCAGCATCTATCAGTAATTCCTTTTTCTTGCTATGTAGTATTCCTTTGCATGGGCATATCATGAAGGTACAGTTTCAAAAATTATCTTTAAGGATTTAAAATATGTCCAGAAGGATTTACAGTAAGTCACTGAGCCTGGAGATTCATATGCTGTGCATGAAATCAACCTCCTCTTAGCATTCAACAAGCCTTCCCTAGAAGACAGAGGCCACCACATGTCCTTCTCATTGGGCCCTTCTGGTCCAAAGCACCCATTAAGACTAACATCACACGTAGATGGGCTTCACTGGCCTATGACCTAACCCCTCCTTGTCCTGCACCTCCCGTAAAGGGACTTTATATGTATGTCCTTCCCAACATACTAAACACACATATGCTTCTCCCAACCTCTAATTCAGTTTCCTGATGTTTTTACCTGCTAAGATACCACAGAAAATGCTCGTATTTACTCAGAACACTAATTGGCAAGCTCCATTCTGATTCAAAACTATTTTTATCGGATCTAGTCTTTCTTTCTAAAGTGAAAGATGAAGGACTTAAGTGCAAATTTTCTGAGTGAAGCAGCAAGAAAAGTGGTGCCGAGATAACCCTAAGATGTTGATATCTCAGAGGGTATTTCCCTAGGATTGCTTTCTGAAAGGGGGAAGAGAATAAGGGTAACTTCAGGAAAAGAGGATTTTCAAAGAGAGGTTAAAGGTTTGTAAATGAAGGCTCGGGCTGCAAAGAAAAGCCGAACACTTTTGCTGTCCTTGAGTCCTGGATCCAGTCATACCCAGCTTGAAAGAAAAGACAATGCTGACTGTTCCAAGCAACCTCAAGGGGTCCTGATGGGATGAAATGTGAAAACTTGGTGTTTGCCAAGGCCCTGTCTTCAAATTCTGATTTCATATTAAACCTGTGTTCTCTCGGTAACTTGCAGCCCTGCTTCCTACCAGGGAAGGAAGTTACTGTTTGTTCTTACGTTGCCTTCCCAATTGATAGTGAAGGTCAAACTTTGTTTTCCACAAATGATCTTTAGGCAAGACCCAAAGTGACTACTGAACTGCTCTGGCAGGAAGCAGACCACACTGTCTCCTACTGTACTCCACGTGCACACCACACACACACACACACACACACACACACACACAAAACAAGCTGGGAAATGGAAGGGGAAGGCTGTTGTGAAAGAGGATGGAACCATTCTAAAGCAGGGGCTTGAGGAGACAGAGGACAACAGAAGATTCTGAGAGAAGGAGCAAATTTGCAGCTTATGCTCATTATAGTTTTGTGTTTGTTATGAAGACGAAAGTGGGGAAAAGAGGAGGAAATTAGGTGAGCAAGTACTCCATGCCCTGCACTTGATAGACACCAAATCATGGGCTGCCAGGACACCTCTAAAAATTTCTTTTCTTTTAACTGAGCTAAGAGGTTTATGATACAAGTTTCTCATGTACAACATTATAAGTAGACTTCTGTATACAAGGTGCTCACCGCCAAAAGTCTGCTTTTTATCTGTCACCATACAATAGACCCCCTTTACCTATTTTACCCTACTCCCCTCCCCCCTCCCCTCTGGTAACCAGTCTGTTCTGTGTTTCTTTTGTTCATTTATCAAGCCCTAACAGTATTCTTATCCTCATTTTACTGAGGAGGAAAATGAGGCTCAAAAATAAGTTACTTGCCCAATGGCCACTCAACCAGCAAGCCATGAATCTGACCTGGGTCTCCCCACCCCCAGGGCTCTTTCTTCCTCCTCTCCCATTTCCTGAAAGGAGGAAGTTCAAGCAGAGCTGGAGAGTGAGATGGAGAAAAGCCAGGTAGAGAATATTCATGTTAATATCCTGCAAGGCTTGAGGAGCGAGAGGAAAAATTCCAAGGCACTGGATATAGAAACAAAGATGCAGAACAATGGAAGAGAATGTGGAAAGAGAGAGAAGATAGTGAGAACAGTCATTTATGAAAAGGCCTCAGGAGGAAATAAAGAGAAGTAGGCAGTAGTTTAGAGGGAAAGTTTTTTTTTTTTTTTTTAATGGAAGCAATGAAAGTGCCATTAATGCATTATTTAATCTTAAGCAAAGAATCACATAATTTCAGGGTGATCTTCTTAGGTAAGAGTTCAAGACCAGCTAACATTGAACGTTTGCTATCCATTTGGCACTTGATAAGAGGCAAAAAAGACTGTAGTGGTGTGATTTAGAGGCTATGGAGTTTAAATCTGTGTATAACCTTGGGCAAGTTATGTAAATTCTCTGTGCCTCCTTATCTAATGTTGGAGATAATCATACTTCCCTTATAAGACTGCAGAGTGAGGTAAATGAAATAAGGCCAAGTTCTTAAGACAACACCAAATACTTATGTGGCCCTGAGTACACGTAAGCTGTATTATGAGGTGATTTACAATCATCGTTTCTTTTAATCAGTATAAACCCATGAGATCAGTATCATTCCTATTTTACAGGTAAGGAAGCATGTTCTGTGGGGGTAGATTAATCACCAGATGGCCAGTGATACTCAAACAGATGTTTCCTCAGCACCTAGAATGTGCTCAGCAGACACGTTGTCGGACCACGTTGTCGGACCATGTCCCCGGACTTTTCATGATCCCTACCCACTGGCTCAAAGGGTAAAAGTCACTATGCAGGGAAAGACCTGCCTCCCTCAGAGGTGACTGCAATCTGATTCCAGTCTTTTTTTTTTCCCCTCATCCCCCACAGGGAATGTGTGTGGTCCATAACTTTAAAGGAACTCAAGGCTCTCCTTCCAAACCGAAACCCGAGGACCCTCGTGGAGTACCCCTAATGGCTTTCCCAAGGATAGAAAGCCCTCTGGAAACCTTAAGTGCACAGGTATAGTAAAGGGGTTTTAGCAAACCAAACCCAGAGGCTCAAAGCCTGTTGTCTTGGGGGTCAGCTAATCCGTTCCTCTGCTGGAAGCAGACACAACTGATTCCACCCAGCACCAATAAAATTCTGACTTAAAGTCCCTCCAGAACATCACAGCTTCCCCCCATTAGTCCTGTATTCATTCTGGGGCTTGGCTGTCATGAAACCTTAGGAAGTTCTTAGCAATGTCTAATTTAAACCCCAGCTAACCTCAGGATGCCTTGAACTCCAACGTTAATACCACATTTGTGAAATTTAGACCAGTCATGTGGGAGGCCACTTTGATTTAGTAACTAGGACATTTGGAAAGAAAGGTTTTGATACATCCAGTGAGAGATGTAAACTAGAAGCACATTAAAAGAGTAAGTGTCCTTGTGGATCTATTTTGCTCACAACCCAATATTCAGTGCAATAATATTTACTGATCACTCATTTACACCAGGACTTGGCTTCATGACAGAGATGAAGAAAATAACTAGCTGCACCGTCCTTCCCTCAAGGAACTCATGGTTAAGGAAAGGTATACATAAATGAGTAATCCTGATATGGTATGCAAATCAGATGCACAAATTATTTGGTGAATACAAATGAATAAAAAATTTATTCTAAGAAATGGGAAACTTTAAGTCTAATTTTATTAATGAATCAGAAAAAAAAAAAGCTATTATCTTGGGAGAAATGTTTAAGGCTCTCTATTAAACCCAGTGCCAGAGTTCCCTTTGTGGCTCAGTGGTTAACGAATCCGACTAAAAACCATGAGGTTGCGGGTTCGATCCCTGGCCTTGCTCAGTGGGTTAAGGATCCGGCGTTGCCGTGAGCTGTGGTGTAGGTTGCAGACGCAGCTCGGATCTCGCGTTGTTGTGGCTGTGGCGAAGGCCAGCAGCTACAGCTCCTGTTAGACCCCTAGCCTGGGAACAAACATATGCCGCGGGTGCGGCTCTAGATAAGACAAAAAAAAAAAAAAAACAGTGCCAAGAGTTTTGTTTATTTTCCCTGTACTGGTATTAAGGTAAAAATTGACTTGGTCTAATTAGAAATAACACACTGAAAAAATGTGTTTCTGGTTTATTCATACACAGCCAGTTAATGCAGGTTGAATGACAAATGAACCAAATAACGAAACCTTGTAATGAAATGGCTAAACAGACTAAGTTTTTTTTTCCCTAATTATATTCTTGTGCCCAGTGAGTTCAGAGTGATCCCTTCTGTTTTTGAGATGAAGCAACTAATGACAAAGGTGAATTTTAAAGGCAAAGCAAATGTTTTCCGAGTTGCACAAGCATGTCAGTCTGTCTTTGCAAACGTTGTCCACTTTGCCCTAAAAGTCCTGGTCTAAGGACTCTTTCCACAAACACACCCCCATCCATCTACCCATCACTGCTCAAGCATCACCTTCTGTCTGAAGCCTTCTCTAGATTTCTCTCTTTTCCCTCGGTACCAGAATAGTTAACCAGGCCAAGAGATATTCAGGCCATGTTTTGGGGGATTTCACTTATATTGAAAAATGTAGTGCCAAACAGGTTTTTGAAACTTGCTATTCACAATATGGATTAAAAATTATTTAAAAATACCTATTAACTTAGTGTTCACTACAGGCAATAGTCGAACATTTCAAATCTGTCCGTGTGTATTTCTACATATTATCACTTTCTGGATACGATTTAAGGCCTTTCATGAATAACATACTGGGCCAGAGGATGTGCAGAGCCCCTCCTGTGATTGCCCTTCATAATTAATGTCAGGAACACCCTCTACCTTCCTCCCCCAAGGACAGAGACCTTTGAAGGTCTGAACCCTGTGACCCATGGTGTTCTTACTCCATATTTCCTGGCATTCACTGGGTGTGAAATCAAGGTTTGATGGATGGACACAAGTCAGAACCAAAAAAACCCTTTAGTCAAAACAAAGAACCTAAAATTGGACGATCATTAATATCTGAACATCCATCATAAATACAGGTTTATGAAAAGTGATGGACAGGACTCCTGCAAGCTACTCAAAAAATGAAGTTACAGGAAGCTGGATGCAAAGTACTGCCTCCCACACTAGTTTCAAGATTCAAGTAACCAAGCATCTGCTTTCCACATGGGTGGTTAGGAGGCTATACCCTTTATTTGTTGCTCAAGAAAAGAAAAGGAGCATTTATTGCAAGCTATCATATTCGATCCTTACAATAATCCTGCAATTGATATTATTCTATTTTATAGATGAAGAAAGGCACAGAGTCGAAGTAACTCACCTAAGGTCACCTGGTCAAGACTAAAACACTATTCCATCTAATTCCAAAGGCCCTGCTTGTTCTTCTATACCCCACAGCCTGACATTTAAGGAAAATTCCATTTGAAATCTACAACTCTCAGTATTAAATCTGGAAACATGCCGCAGGGGATAGGGTGTTTGAACTGAGCTGCAGAGAAGTGGCAGAGTTTAAACTGAGCTACAGCTCCAGAATAAATATATCCCATGTTTTCCCTGGTGGGCAAGAGCTTCCTGGGCTCTCCAGCAGCCAAAGTTTCTATTAGGAGCTTCTACCTGGTAATCTCTGGGATAGAACCGTTTTCCTAGGAAGAGGGCTTTTGGGAGCTGAGAGCAGATAGGAACCTCTCTCTAGAGCACAGGTTCTCCCATGCGAATCCATCCCACTATTTGGAGCAGATTCAAGTCTGCCTGGACGAGAGGGAACCTCCTCCCCCTCCTTCCTTCCTCCTGAACGGTCTTTCCCCTTTGCCACAGAGAGCCCGCAGAGCTGCAGGTTCCTTTCCTTCTCTCTGAAAGACCAGCTTAAATCTGAACATTTGACTTCTGTGCCTCAAAGTACATTTTCTAAAATCCTTTCCAAATAGTAAAGAGAAACCAAGAAGTAGATAACTACAGAATCCACACAAACCCAAGGGTCAACTTTCCAGAGCAGTATTCTGTGATCCTACATACAGAGTTCCTATGCTCCTAAGGAAACCAGAATCTATTTATCCTTGCCCTGCACCCCTATTTCTACATTTGCCTGGTAATCAAGCTTCGCCTTGAGCCACCATGTCCTTATTGCACACAGTTTGTATTAATAAAAATGAAATTAGAGGTTAAACAATGTGTTAACTCATCCTGTGAGTGGTATAAAATTTCCCTATGTCTCCAGATGGGGGAAAAGAAGATATTTGTTTATTTAACAACAACAACAAAGGATTCAGTTTATCCTGAGGCCCAGCTGTTTTCTTATTCCAGAAGATTTTGATTCAGCCATTCTGGGGTGAAAAATCATGTATGAAAATATTCCGAGGGTAATTCTAATGCTCCCTCACCTAATTTAGAATGGGTGATATTATAGACTTCATATTATAAATATAAAAAAAAAAAAGACTTGGAGAATTAAAGAAATCTGCCCAAAGTTATCCAGTTAGTTATCCTAGGCTATTGAATTACTTTATCTTTGTCGCTCTTAAATAGAACCTTACCAGTGGCCAAAGTATTGACCAAAATTTTTAAAAAGATAGCATATTATAGGAGTTCCCACTGTGGCTCGGTGGGTTAAAAACCCCAGTGCAGCAGCTTGGGTTGCTGCAGAGGCATGAGTTCTAGCCCCAACCCGGCACAGTGGGTTAAATGATCTAGCATCGCCAATGCTATGGCTCAAATTCAGTCCCTGGACAGTGAATTTCCATACACCACAAGTGCAGCTACTTAAAGAAAAATTAAAAAAAATAATCAAAAGTATATTATAAAAGTAAAAACATAAAAGGAAATTTGTTTATATTTCATATTATGGCAAAAATGCAGAAACCTCAGTTTTCACAAACATTATATATCAAATTACCTTGAAAAATATGGAATACTCGATTTCTAAAATTTCAGGTTGAACTCAAGAACGTAAATTTCTAGTGCCCTAAAAACAAACAGCAATCAGCAAATGTATAGTAATAAATTAGCTCTAAAGCCATCGTTTCTTAAGGACTCAGTGGACTCAAACGAAAGAGAAAGCCTGGGGCCTGAGAAAAGGTAGGATTATATATATTACATGAAACAAAAGAAGTGAGGGTCTTATGAACAAGGCAATAAACAAAAAAGATAAAATTATAAGGAAAAAGGAACAAAGCCACAATCACAGATTTTAATACTTCTCAGTAATAAGCAAAAGGTAGTAAAAATATAGATAATTAATAAGGTTGATCTAAGTCATATTTATATCATCCTCCTCAAAACTCACAAAACATTTAAAAATGGGCTATGTGGGAGACTAGAGAGCAAATCAAAAAATTTTAAAAGGCTCTAGATCATGCATATCACCTTCTCTAGAAATTTGAAGATAACTTTAAACCAAAAACCCTATGTGCTTGAAAGTATTAAACTCACTTCTCTGTAACTTGACTCAATATAGCACGTGGAAATTGTTCAAAATTAGAACTCTTCAATATTAAAACACACAACATTAAACAAAAAATGATGTGGGATGCATCAAAAATTGAGATTTTTTTAAATGTTTCATTAGAGTATAGTTAAGTATGAGACAGATGACCTTATTTTTGTTGAAATCTCAGGGAAGGTTTAAAAGAATATTTAACAATTCTAGCGGCCTTGGAAGAACATGATCAGGGAGCAGGAACAGCAAGTCTGAACTTGAGATCATAAAGCAAAGCGCTGTTCAGGGAACAGTTAAATGTATGCTAGAGTCAACTAAGATTGTATCTACTTATGTTCCCAGAATCACTCTGCCTCCATGACCGAAGTTACCTGAGACGGCTGGCGCGTCACAAGCTGTTTTTTTTTTTTTTAAATCACCTTCCTATTCTATACTTCAAGACACACAGTTACTTGATGTCAAACTGTGAAGACAAGTATTATGTTTATCTAGTTAGAAGCTAATGTTTTGTACATTTTTTTGTATGAGGAAGTGATGTAGCTTGCCCTGATTTTTTTCCCCTTTTGGTCAGCTTTAATATATTTATGCCAGAATTTTAAAGAAAAATTTTCCTGTTCAGGTGTGCATTGAAGAACCACATTTATTCAATGGTTGATGTTGTTTTGTGATATTTGTACACAAACCCTCTTTTCTCAGTTTTATAGACACAAATAAAATGAACATAATAATTCACTTCAATCTTTTACTACCCCAGTTCCTGCCTTCTCTAGAATTTTTGAATTTTAATGAAACTTCACTTTTGAGTTACAGGGAAAATGATGTTGGTTAATGGTCAATCTCAACAATCAATTGTGTAGAAAAAAAGACTACCCTGAAAAAGAACTGTGTGTTCAGATTTCTTAAAACATGATTGCATTCAAAGTAATATATTAATAAGATCACCTAAGTTACACAAACAGTGGCAGGGAATCTTGGATTTGAGCAATGCTGGGCGTGATTCTTTCTTACATAATGGCCTCTCCTGTGTAAGAAATTCAAGATCATTCTGCAGCCATGACTTTGGGCAGCCTTCTTTCCCCAAAAATGCCAGTACCAGCCTCCCCTGTCCACTCAGTTTTGTATATCTTACTGTATGGACTTTGTAGAAAATGTATTTTATAGTTTGCACAGTGTTACTTTACAGGAAGGGTATCAGAGCATCTAACCTAAAGCCCAGAGTAACAGCTTGACTTTGTGGCTACAATTTTAACTGCATCTCATTTTTCTAGCATGGTAATAACTAATGTGTAACTCCTTCGAGAGAAGGAGCTCCCTTGTCTGTACCCATCAGAATGTTTTCTTGACACTTCCATACTGGTTCTTAAATTTTTTTGTACATATTTTTTTTCCTAAAGAAAAAAGTTATCACAAAAGTACTCTGGCTCATGTCCTTTGTTATAAGTTTCATCCTTGGGCAAAGGTATTTGAAGAGTCATAGGATCTGACCT
Source organism: Catagonus wagneri (assembly GCA_004024745.2). Classification (NCBI taxonomy): domain Eukaryota; kingdom Metazoa; phylum Chordata; class Mammalia; order Artiodactyla; family Tayassuidae; genus Catagonus; species Catagonus wagneri. Next base: position 30,623,164 of record PVHT021183634.1, on the reverse strand, counting down.
CTACAAGTGCTTATTCTCTTCAGTTCCATGCTTATTGAGATAAGACCTAATAGAGGCATGACTAATAACCAGTACGTCCTTTCATGATTGAGTATGTGTTTAGGCAAAAGAATTCTTGACATGAAGACACTGAGAAGTGCATTTTGGATGCCTACCAAGCAAATACCTTTGTATTCAGCCTGCCCGGAGAATACTTCTGAGATGTCAATAAAAAGTCAGAGTCATCTTGAGCAAAAGAAGTTACCTCTGCTGAAGCTTTCCCTAATCCCCCATCTCATTCTGGCTTGAAGGTACTTACATTACACACACACACACACACACACACACACATGGTACTTGCTGGCTTGAAGGTACTTACTGGCTTGAAGGTACTTACACTTCTATATATATATATATATATATATATATATATATATATATAGAAGCCCTACTCATCCCAAATGCTGAGCTACAAACATACTCTGGTTGCTCTCAACACAATGAGACCAGAGAAGCTGTGCTGATCCTGAGGTCTATACATGCCAGCAGTAATATTAGAATCCAGGTCTGCCCAACTCCAAATTCCATTCTTTCTGCCACCTCAAAATGCCTCTGAATCAAATCCTCATCTTTTCAGAGTCCCTTCAATGTGATCATCCTACTTAGGTGGTTCAGGGGATGGCGTAGGGAACAAAAACCCATCTTGAGAAAGATGCATTCTGCTTACGAGAAGGAATAATTTGTAAGCTTGGAGTCTTCCAATCTTCTAAAAGCTACTGAAGTACATTGTTACCCAGGTTCAGAGAGACACATTTCCTAAACATTTTATGTTTTTATAATAGAAATGAGAGCTCAATTTTATTTCACTGTTCCTGAGACATTTGAAAAAATACTGGCAGAATATATTGACTTTACATTACCTATTTCTTGTCACAACAGAATACCACTTAAATGTAGGACTGCCAGATGGTATTTCCAAGAATGTAAGTAGAAAAGTGAGGGTTACACTTCTACTCTTCTCTCTGGCTCTGCTCTGGGAGGACCTGTTAGGAGTGTTCTGAGGTCTCTGGCCACAGACCCCTATTCCCTGGCCTTGGAGGGTTACTGGTACATGACTGAGTGAGTGATGCTCCACAGGACACTACCTGGGGGCCCTTGGAATAAGGGCCACCCCTGGGCTCACTGAGCTGGTCCAATTCCTTCCATAATGACAAGGCAACCTAGTGTTAACCTAATTTAACCCCAATGAATTTCACTCTCCTCTCATTGATCTGTCAAGACTGCCACTTAAGATTCATTTCTCAGGGTCGAGTACCCCTCCAAGTGGGACTTTTCCAAAGGACAAAGCCTTGGGACACAAAGTCTAATTAGGAGGAGTGGTCACTATCACCTCAGAATGAATTCTGCAAAGGGTTTTTGTTTTTCTTTTTAAGGAAAGCCCTGGGTAGCCCGATAAATCAGACTCATTGTGAGAGGGAAGCCGGGAGAAGCCAATGAAGGGCAAATGAAGAGTGTATACAGGGAGATCCCATTGTGGCTCAGCAGTAATGAACTAGAGTGGAGGCCATGAGGTTGTGGGGTCAAACTCTGACCTCTCTCAGTGGGTTGGGGATCTAGTGTTGCCGTAAGCTATGGTGTAGTTCCAAGACACAGCTCAGATCTGGATTTGCTGTGGCTGTGGTGTAGGCCAGCAGCTACAGCTCCAATTCGACCCCAAGTGGGAACTTCCATATGCTGCAGGTACAGCCTGAGAAATCAAAATAATATTAATAATAATAATAAAAGTGTGTAATAATAATAATAATAAAAGTGTCAATCTGAGACAATTAGCACCTGATGATGCAGATGACATCTTTCATTTCTCTGATTCTGCATGCAGAATAGTACATGGCAGAGTCAACAGTTAAAGCTTGTCAAATAGATGGATTCCAGGCTTCCACTTAATTTGGCTGAAGAGACTATGAGTTACTTGGAAATAAGGAAAATTCAAATGGGGCCTGGAGGTCTATGAAAGAGAAGTATACTCAGAGAATTCAGGGTGAGGAAAGTACATTTGGCAGTTATGAATATTTGGGTGCCTATCTTGGTAAGCTGGGCAAGCTCTGCTACTCAGCCATGATAGGCAGAAGAGCTGTATGTCACTCTACAGAAGCAGAAGGCAAACCGGCACATTTCCACACACAGAAGGAGAAGTGGGCATCGCTAGTATGATTTAAAGAGCAGAAGAACTAGCATTTTTGTTCCAAAAGAGCTGCCTTGATTTCCTAGTATAGGCAACTACCACAATATCAAGAGTGTTAAATATCTTGGAGGCAGATACAAGCACCAGATTGCCCCAGGTCCTCTCAAGGAGGTTACATTAAAGCTGTTGTACTATTCTTGCCCTGCTGAATGCAAAATAAGGACTAGATATGAACAACAAATTTCTCATTTGTACCTTAGTCCTAAACTCAAATGTCCCAAGATCAATAGGTAGTCAATGAGTATCTCTTATGTGTCAGGAATCATGGTAAGAACTGGGAATATCCAATGAAATTGACGTGCTTATCCTCATGGAATTGAGAGTCAAGTGGAAGAAAAGGGAAACCACAACAAAACACTTAAAGCTTTGAAGGAAACCTGGTTTAGCTAGGGCAAGATATATTTATAGTGATATACATATTAGAATGAGTAGGAGGTAACTGGGCAGAAAGTAGGGAAAGCATATGAGGCCAAGAGAACAGCATATACAAAGGCCCCGAGGCAAGAAAGAGCTTTACATGTGCGAAGAGCTAAAAGAAAGCCAGAGTGTAACCACAATTCAAGGGGAAGTTTGGGGCCTACCTTTTGCTGAGTTCCTGTGGGTTCCTTCATTTGGTCCAGCTCGTCTCTGTGTTAAGGCAGCCATCAGTGGAGTAGCCAGTGTCTTCACTCTCCATTGTTCCCCTTTCTTTCCTAACCTGGGACCTGCCATTAAAAATTTGGAAGGCAATTTCAATAACTTGAGATATAGGCATTCCTAAATCCCCTTTCAACTTTTGGATTTTCCTCTGACCAATAAAAGTCATATCAATCATCTTTAAATTCCTTGGGGCTTGGGGTCTATAGCTGTCTATATGCTTATAGCTTTAGCTAATATAAATATAAATTTATAAAAATAAATTCTGAAGAAACTCCACTGGGTTTCTCTTTGACTTCCTCAACTTTATTCAGACTTCTCTGTTTTGGCTTCTCTTCACAATCCTGTGAGAATGCAATCTCGATAATGTTAAAGTTTTGGCTTCTCCCCAGCACTGCATCTGAATTAGGATCCACTGTTGGTTCAGCTGTGCCTCCAGCAGCTTGTACCAACTGCCAGGGTTTCTGTGTGAAGCTGATCTGCCTACTCCCTTACTTCATCCTGCACCTTTCTACGTTCTTCTGAAGTGAGAAGATTTAGTAAATTTTGAACATTGGCCCAAGTAGGGTTGTGGGTTGCAAAAAAACTGATGAAAAACTACTTTCTGTTCTCTTTGGATCATCTAAGTTGGCACATTTGTCTTCCAATTAAAAAAAATCTGAAGTTGAAAAAGGAGAATGGACCCAGATCAATCCAGTTGAAAAAGGAGAATGGACCCAGATCAATCCCGTCCACTGCCCAGTTTGAGCATTCCCACCTCCAGTGGGGGCTTGCCTTAAGATATATTGCCTCACCTGACAAGATCAAAAAACAAAGTCCCAGGCCTTTAACCCAAGTACCTTAGTGGTTGTCACCTTTGTATTGTCTGCCCACATCCCACCAGGCACGCCTCCAACCCACAAGCAGTAGGATCTCACAGACGACATGGGCACAAGCTTGTCTCTTTAGTCAGGTTATCCAAAAAGCATCTTACAAACCCCCCAAATGTTTTTTTTTTTGTTCACTGTAAAATGAAACTAAGTGCTGAAGGTTGGTGGCCCTTCACCAGATAAATCAAGGGACAGACCCTGGAACAAATGGAGCAGGCAGCTGCTTGGACACGTGCACAGGCTCTCAGTACTAGCAAGACGCTCACGAAACAACAGGCAAAACTTCTGACAGGACTTACCTCCTGGTTAGGCAACCAAATTTGTCACTGGGCCAGGTTCATTTTGCCAGACGCATAGCAAAGCCAAATCAGCAAGAGCCTTGCGGGGAGGATATGGGGGAAGGATTTCATCACAAGGCAGTTGCATGAAGACTAAAAAACTGTCTCAAACCCACCTCCTGGAGGCCAAGGGGTTTGTGGTATTTATGGAATAACCAATAAAGAAGCAGGGCGGTCTGATTGGGGAAAAGTAAGTTAACGAGGGTTCTGCTCAGGTGTGACTAGGCTAAGGCATCTTAACGTTCAAAGGGTCAACGAGGGATGTCAGCGCATGCCCAATTGGAGGATCTGTGTGCTAGCCCTTCCTAACCAGCTCAGCTTGAACTAGACACAGCTGAGACTGCAAGTACCTGGAAAATAACTCGGGCAAACATTTTTTCTAGGCCCAGTGCCTGGCTAGGAGGACAAGCAAGTCTTATAAAACCTTGATTAGGGAAAGCAAGTGAAATGGATTTGAGTAAACATTATGTACTGTTTCAGAAAGAACGGGGGAAAAAAACAGAGTAAGGAAAAAAGAAAAGCATGTAAAAACATTTTCACATATCATCTTTATCACACCTTGTAGAAACTCAAAACACATTTATTAATTGATGATGAAATTATCACTAATTTGGGTGCAGAACTTGATATCCCCTACCGGTACTGCATCTTGTAGTCAGGATGTCTAGAAAACAACTTTATTACTTAAAATGTTGCTGGGTTAGAATGAAATTTTTTAAAAAGAGTTGAAGAGTGTATATGGATATTTGCATAAGCCATAGGAAAAGCCCGCTACACAGTCCTCGTCCCCTGGCTAAACTGACTTCTCAATTGTTGACACAACTAGATTTCTTCTACTGGTGTTTTCTTTTCGGACCCAGTTTTTCTCATTCAGGGCAATGCTGAACATTCCCTAAAACTTTCTGTGATCAAAACACACCTCTGCATGGTATGATTTTTTTCTTTCTGTACTTGTAATATTAAAATATTTGAAAGGCTCTCTGTCTTTGTCTAGTCTGTCTTTTACCATAATGTGAAAGACTTTTCATGATTCTTTTCAGAAAAGCTATTGAAGTCTGTCTTTTACTATTATGTGCTGAACTAATCAATCTAAAAAATTATAAGGACGCTTATCACATTCACCTCAATAATGGTGGAAGTCAAAATATAACAAACAACAGAAGACTGGATTATTTCATCCCTAAACACTGCAACCTGGGTAGCTAATGCTGTCAGGTAGGCGAAATAATAGTCACATGAGTTGTAGAGGAAGAATATTAACTCTGTCCTTTTAAAGCTCATCTCTCCTTGCGTGGGCTTAGGTAAATTAAAGCCCCAATTCTTAGTTTACTCATCTCATCTGTAAATGGAAATAGGTTCGTGACAATCTAAGCTGTGTTTTTGTTTTTGCTCTTTTTTGCTTTTTCAGCTATACCCATAGCATATGGATGTTCCCAGCCAGGGATTGAATCCAAGCCACAGCTGCAGCAACACTGGATCCTTAACCCACTGGGCCAGCCTGGGGTTCGAACCCACAATGCCTCAGAGACAACACCAGATCCTTAACCTGCTGTGCCATAGCGGGAACTCCTGTGATGGTTAATTTTATACATTATGTATTGACTGAGTCATAGGGAGCCCAGATATTTGGTTAAAGATCATTCTGGATATGTCTGTGGGGGTGTTTTTGGATGAGATTAACATTAGATTCAGCAGGCTGAGTAAAATAGATTTCCCTTCCTATTATGGTGACCCTCATCCAGTCAACAGAAGGCTACTAAATAGAACAAAAAGGCTGGCCTTCCTTTGAAAAGAGGCAACTTCTCCTGCCTGAAAGTTTGAACTAAGACAGCTTCGTTTGCAGGCTTCTGTCTCATACTGAAACATGGGCTGGTCTTGGATCTCGAGCCTGCTGGCTTTTGGACTGAAATTTACACGATTAACTCTGGTGGTTCTCAGGACTTCAGACTCAGACTAGAATTACCCCTTCAGCTCTCCTGGGTCTCCAGATTGCAGGCTGCAGATCTGGGGGCTTCTCAGCCCCCATAACTACAGGAGACAATTCCTTATAATCTATTTCGTTCTCTTTCTTTACAAACATAATGTTTGTTTTATTTCTCTGGAGAACTAAGATTTTGGTGCTGAGAGTGTTTTGAAAGAAACAGAGATTTAAAGATGGCTTTTCTGAATTGGATCTGGCCTTTCTGGAATTGGCTCTTTAACTGATTAGATTTACACATGCCAATAACTACTTCAAGTAGTAAGGAGAACACTGATCGTCTATGGCATGACTTAGCAATGGTTTTATGCAAAATGTCACCACTGGATACTCCTACTCAACCTCTTATAAGAAGCAAAGGGCTGGGTGAATTTGTAAGTGATTCTTTTGGACATTTTTGGCAAATTGAAGATATAATGAGATGGGCTCGTTGCTCCTAATGTCACTGGACAAGGCAGGGAAAGAAAATGATAAGCTCAGGGAATTAAACCCCAGCTTTTGTGTCCCATACATGATCTGAAGTCTTTGATGTGTGCTCTGAAGAACACCCTTATCTTCTGAAGCTACAGGGCTGAGATTGCTAAACATCAAACCCAGAATCTTATCCTGTGACTGGCTGAATCACAATGCTAGCTGAACTCACAGCATCATGAGATATCTACTGTTAAAGCTGACATGAAGATTCAATTGCATAACTCATGAAAATCTTTGAGCAGGGTTTCTGGTATGGAGGAAATACTCAATAAGTACTTTTGCTCTGTGTTTCTGCAATATAGGTGGCTTTTTTTCAGTTCCCAATCAGGAGATGGAGGCAACTCTACTCACCATCAGAGATTTCACTGCTTCCCACTATTCCATCATCACAAAGAAAATGTAATACAATCTCCTCCAGCAACAACATATGGTCCTCAGGTTATGCACAGTATGTTAGCTTATGAAACTTACAGAGTCTAATAAATGTCTTATGAAATTCAAGATGGTTAATTTTTAATTCATCTTATTAAATTTTCATTAAAAAAATTAGGTTGTGCCATTTGCCTTTCTGGACTACCTTGGGTCAGATCCAAAAGAGGATGGACTTCTGTGATGGGAGAATGTTTGTCATCATGATAGTCTTTAGTAGCGAAGTGAGAAAAGTTCCAATGCAAATGGCTTCAATTAGGCACTTTGTTGAGTCCAAGAACTAGAAATCCAAAGACTGAGCAACTATGGGAACAACGTAATTAGAGCCCCAGTTCCATATCTCTGCAAATCATTTGGCTCAGACCTTGGGTACCAGATTCATCCTCAGATGAGTTCCCCTCAGGGTCTCAGTGTATCCTCCACCTTATGAAAAAACAACCAAAGGAAAATTTCCCTCCATATGCCAAAATGCCTCTTTCAGACAATCTCTATTCTCTTCAGATGTCTCTGATATCTCATCGCCAGAATTATACCATATGTCAGATTTCCCATTGTGCCTCAGTAGGTTAATATCTTGACATTTTCTTCTGAGGATTCGGTTTTCATCCCTGGCATGTGTCAGTGGATTAAGGACCTGGTGTTGCCACAGGCTAAAGCATAGTTTGCTGTTGCGGCTCGGATCCAGCATTGTTGTGGCTGTGGTGTAGGCCTGCAACTAGAGCTCCAGTTCATCCCCTAGCCTTGGAATCTCCATATGACACTTAAAAAAAAATTCTGCCACAGGTCCGTACCTACACTAATCACTGGATAAAGAAAAAAAAGACCACTATGATTGGTCTACACCAATTAGCACTCACCTGTGGGAGCTGGAATAAGTCCATAATCAAAGAAGCATAGGGACACATGTAGGTACCATTAGGAAGGCAAATGTTTAGGCTACCAACAGTGTAAACAGCAGCGATTTTTTTGTTTGTTTGTTTTTTCTTTTCATGGTAGCATCTGTGACATATGGAGGTTCCCAGGCTTGGGGTCTAATTGGATTTGGAGCCGCCACTTTACACCACAGCCACCACAACTTGGGATTTGAGTCAAATCTGACACCTACATCACAGCTTATGGCAAGGACAGACCCTTAACCCACTGAGGGAGGCCAGAATCAAACCCACATCCTCATGGCTACTACTCGATTTCATAACCCACTGAGCCACAATGGGAACTCTAGATCTTTAAAACAATGAAACTTACTACCAGGAGCAAAAGAAATTTGTGAAGAGCACATATAAGGATAGGTGAAAATCCCTAGTCATGTTTAAAACATAACAATGAAACTGTAAAGCATTAATTATCATGTGTGTATGCAAAGGTGCATAAATCCTTTGTCTCTGAAACAGACTAGCTACCCTAGAAACTGAATATGATGGGGTGAAAGTTACTGGGATATGAAGTATTCTACATATTTGTTTAAAGTAGAGATACTTCTGCTATCAGCCAAGAAGGGGGACACAGTTTAGACAATCAACATGTTTGGACAGGTCAATTCAGGAGTAATCTTTGCCCAGAAGTTACAGAAAATGCTTGACATGCATCAGAAACCAGGAGAGCACATTCATCCTGCCCAATTTTCATTTGTTTAGAAAATAATTAGGGGACACAGGAAAAACAGGTGGGGCAAACTGTGCTGAGCAGCAACTGAATAGCCTTTGCTAATGATGGATCTCATTTTTGCTCACAGTCACCAAATGGACATGGTTTTCAATGGATGCTCACCTATTTCTATGTCCATGGGTCACTCTTCCTTGTCTAGGTTGGTAGGGTGGCCTCATTTCCTTTGCCTTTATTACTTTAGGCATGAGCATGTGATGCCGTTCTGCCCCATGGGGTACCAAACAAAATGAATGAAAACAGTAATAATAATTTCACTCCTGGTCATATCTCAAATTTCAGAACACTAAAAACAAAGAGAATATTGTAAGGCACTTTCAGAGAAAGAAAGGAAAAAAAATCTCATAAAGTAACAAAAATCAGATTTCTCATTGGCAACAATGGATGCTAAAATAAAAAGACCAAAGTGCTGAGGGAAAATTATTGTTAAAGTCAATTTCCATAGGTATAACAACTATAAAAAGTAAGGGTAAAATAAATACAGAGGAACATGAAATTTTTAAAATAATTTCTTGTGTTTGTACTTGGTAAAAATGGCCAAAAATTGTTAATAAAGCTAATAATTAAAAAGACATAAGATGGAAGAGGGAAAGATTGGGAGTTTAAGATTAGCGGATGAAAACTCATATATGGATAATCAACAAGGTCCTACTGCATAGCACAGGGAACTATATTCGTATCCTAGGATAAGCCATAATGGAAAAGAATATGTTTGTATGTATAACCAAATCACTTTGTTGTACAGCAGAAATTAACATGACATTGTAAATCACTTATACTTTAATAAAATAAAAAGTTTTTAAAAGGCATAAGAAACAGTGCAGAACAAAGAAACCACTAATGTATAGTTATGTCAAAAATTATTTATTGTAAAAATATTTTTCTGATATTAATGGCAGTCTCATGTAGAAAAAGATGTAATATATGCTAAAGTTCTTGTTTGTTGGGCAGAAAAGTAAATATGTTAATTCTCTTATTTTTTAACTTTTTGTTATGAAAAATTACAAGCATACATAAAAATAGAGAAAACAATCTTTACTATACCCATCAACTGGATGCAACGATTTTTCACATTTGCCATATTCCTATATTAGTTTAAGAAATCTCCCAGACATTTTCAACCTTCACCTCTAAATATTCCACTATGTCTCTAAAAAGTTACTTTTTTATATAACCCCAATATAAACACCATTTTGACACCTAAGAATATACTTTCTTAGTATCCCTTAATTTCTTTTTACCTAGTTCCAACCACATCCGTTTGTTTGATATACCTCTTAAGTCCCTTTCAATTTTGAAGAGCCCTCCAGTTCTCTCCAATGCCAAAAGAAAAATAAAAATCCCACAAAGTGAAAAATTCCAATTTTTTTCATGGAATTAACTTGAGTAAAGAGACAAGGCCATTTCGTAATTACCTTGTGAAGAGACCAGGTCATAAAATGACTGACAATCTATGTTTGTCTGCTTGTAGAAGCATTTAACTTGTTGACCAGCCATTACATTAATAAGAATTTTGATCTAATGACTTGATTAGTATCAAGTTTAATAGCATTGTTATAAGTAGGTCTAAGTAGTGCTGGGCACTCCATATTACATCTGGTCATGAAAACTATTATGCCAAGCTGATAATTTTAGAGGGGCTAATTGTGATAAGTAGGTTCAGAAAGTGACAATCTGACCCCTCCATTGCAAAATGAAGTACCTTGTAACTAGCAAACTATCTAGAGGATGAGACTTTGTACTTTGGTAAAATTACTATTGGGTTTAAGAGGGTTTAAAAAAAAGTAAATGAGAAACTAGTTAGACATTAACAAAATGAGAACACCACATCTCTAGGAACTAGAAAAACAGAAGGAATGAGCTAAATTCAGAGAAACAGATATTGATGAATCAGTAAAAATTAGACTTGACCAATAAACAACCCAAATGCTGTTCTAGGAAAAGATCAATAAGACAGACAAATATTTCCTTTTAGTCAGACTAAAAGTAAAAAGAGAGAGAATGCAAAGAATCAACAGGGGATATATGAAAAATTCTAAGAGAAAAATACACTCCAGAAAATAGGGGTGAAATTTTGAGCAAATATAAACGACTAGGTTGGCTCCAAAAGAAATTTTGAAACTAGAATCAGTCGATATGAGAAACTGATCTATTAGAATTAGATGAATGAGCAAATTTAGTCCATCAATGAATGTAATTCACCACATTAAGTGATGGAGGAGAAAAACATTATGAAAATTCTAATAGCTAACTCTGATATAGAAATTGCTATGTGCTAGGCACTGTTTTTAACTTAATGAATTTAATTTCAACAAATGCTACAAACGCACTTGAGCATTTAATCCCACTCATGATTAAAATTATAAAAAGAAATATGTTTTATGAATAAAAAACATCACTAAAAAATTGAAGTATCTACTGGAATCTATAGAAATGACTACACTTGATGGTAGTATTAGAACTTTTTATACCAAAATGTCAAATTCAACTCAAAATAGTTTAAACAAATGATTTCACAAGTAACTTGTGCAAGTTCCAGGAAATACATCTAGATTGGCAATACCTAGATCCAAGTTTTCCCTAGCTGAGTTATAAAATGTTATTCAATTTGTAAGGATATCGCAATTTTGATATAGCAATGTACTCTGGTGTATATAAACCAAGATTCAATTTACAAAAGTTAACATACAATTTTTTTCAGAAATATTTCATATACACTTTGTCCTTGATTCGGCCCAATTTCTTTCAGTTGACTCAAGATGACCGTGAATCTGTAAAAATCGAGATTGTCTCCCTATCTCACCCACTATTTTTTGTCTCACCACCCCATCATCCCCCTCACTCAGAATTTGCTTCTGTTTCCAACAAGGTGTTGCCTGAAGAATTTCTGGATCTCTCTCCAGGAATGCTCCTGGGCTGCTTCGTGGGCAACAGGGTCCCCTCCCCAGAGCAGGGGACGGAAAAGACCACGGGTCCATGACCCATAACACATGGGCCAATAGGGCAGGTCTATGATATGGCCGGCCCCAGGGTAGGCCAGCATCCTTCCATCACTTCTCCCATGACTTTGTAGCTGGTCCAGGGCCTGCTCAGCATATTCTCTGCTATTGAAGCATTCATCATCCTCCCCTATGATGAAGAGGATTGGACCCTGGGATTTTTCAACAGGAAGCACACTCTGTTTATTCAGTTCATCTCGGGGGTCCCCCTTGTAATGGCGAAGGCGCACAGCCCCAGAGACGTTGACTTCCATGCGCTCCGGAAATGAGGGAATGGGTGTTATAACCAGATCCCGGTACCTCAGCGGAAAGTCAAAGATGGCATTGCTCCCATTGATGCAGACAGTGGCTACCACCTGTTTCAGGTAGCAAGCCATGGCCAGCCCGATCTCTGCACCTTTGCTCACAGAGATCACTCCGACTCCTGGCTTTTGGATCTGAAGAACAAAATAAAGGGAACCTATTACAGGCCCAACTCTGAGAAGGGGCTGTCCTACAGACCAATAAGGCAGTATGATGAAAAGAGTTAGAACATGTGGGGTGGAGGTGAGGGTCCTGGCACTAAGGTTTACCAGATTCAGTGACACAGAGGGAACACTACCTACTTACCCTCCTGGAGCCTTATTGTCTCAAGGCGTGGTAATATTACCTACCTTGCCGAAATTAAATGAAAAGAAAATAAAACCATAGAAATAAAAACTCTTCATCAAAAGCAGGGCTCTATAAGGCAAAAAGTCATCTAAATGCACCAGCAACATTCAACATCATGGGAGCAGAGGTGGATAAGCTTTCTGAAGCATCAGATTCTTCCCTCCAGCTGGGGAAAAAAAGTGTCCTGCTTTCTTTCAAATATTAGGTAAGTGGAATTCATATTTAATTGGCATTTTATAGCTACAAAGGATCCAAGGGCTACTCCTGTAAGCACTGGGAGTGTAAAGGCAAAAGGCTTGTTGGATTCTATAAATGATTGCATTTCAGTGCCCAGTCCAACAGGAAAAGCAGTAGGTCACAGGAGGGAGTCCTTACTTTATAGCAGGCTGTGGGAGCAGAAGGAAAGGAAGAATCCTGGTTGAATGAGACAAGGAAGGGCATTCTGGACAAACAGCAGCAAATACACAGCAACCCATGTTTATTTGACTCATACTTGTATGCCCAGTATATTTATTGTCATCAGGAAAAAAGAAAAAACATAAACTTTAAAATTAGATCATCTGGGGATCCAATTTTTTGAGATCTACTTCAATAGGAATAAGTGGGGCCAAGAATCTGATACTATAAAATGTCCCCAAGGAAATCCCATGTGCATCCATAATTGGGAACCATCCATGTGAGGAATGGGTCAGGGAATGGGGCTGAGGGGCTACAACTGGAGACGGGAAATTAATTACTACACTATTTCACCTTCACTGATAGTTAATGAGGAGGGACCAGACTAAAACAATGGCAGGGAGAATGAAGAGGGTGAGATGTACAAAGAAAGAACCTAAAACCCTTTGGGATGGGTTGAGGATGTGGGGAAAAGAAGAAGGAAGAAACCAGATGGGCACAGGAGACCAGGTGGATTTATTGAGAGTTTGCTATATGCTAGGCCTTCTAAGTGCTTTACACATATTATCTCAATCCTTCCAACAAAAAGATGGAGATTCAGGAAGTTTAATGCTCACTCAAGTTGACAACACTATCAAGGGTGGGGACTGAACCTCTCCTGCTGAGCCTAAACACGAATGGAATTTTGGCCGGTGTTTTTTCTCCTCAGAAAATGTCACAAATAGTTACATTTAAATGGCAAAACAAAAACAAAAACACTTGAAAGCATTTTCTGGGATTTAATTCTAGGCAATCCTAAAAAGAGCTAAATATGCTCAGAAAAATCACTCGTACATTTAATAATGGTGATGCTACAATAGGAAATGTGTCCTATCTCTTCTTGAGAAGACTCAAGGCTCTCCAGGATGAGAATGATACTAGTCACGGAGTCAGGATGATTTAGTGGTTAGGAGCAAAGACATGGCCAGAAGGGCTCTGTCACTGAAGGGCCATGTAGTTCTGGCACTTCACTTAACTGAGATGAGTATGCCTTCTCACCTGTAAAGTGAGGACCATGTCAGAAGTACTTCCTTCACAAGCTGAGTGTGAGCATTAAATGAGATAGGGTGTGTCAAGTAGTTAGCACAGAGGCTAAACTTATGGTCACCTCGTAAACATTAGGTGTTATGATTGTTCTACCACGTTGGGTGGAACCTTAAGAAATATTTCATATTTGAATATTTTTGAACTGGAAAATGCATAGAATCATAATATACCCACCATTTACTGTCTTCTGTGTGCCAGTACAGACTACGCTGATCTTCTTTAACCCAAAAATCCTACAAGGAAGCATTACTATCTCCAAGTATAAAGAGACTGCTAAAATAGGCAGAACAGATATTTGAGATTTTTTTTTGTCTGTAATATTGCCAGGTAAAATGAGAAGTATTTTAGATACCTTGGGATGGGCTAGTAGCAAGTTGACAGCTTCCTCAAAATATTCCATGTCCACCTCCTGCAGCTGGTTGGGCAGGTCTTCATAGGCAAAATATGCTAATGCGAGCGCTGCAAAGCCATGAACAGCCAAAAGACTAGCCCGGTATTCAAGTAGACCCCCGACACCCCCAAACAAATCTATGATTCCTGGGAAAGGGCCTTCCCCTAAGAGAACAAAAAGAGAAGGGAGTGGGATCAGAAAGAATAACAGGAGGTTCAAGTACGTAGCAGTGAAAGTCCAGGCTGAGCAGAATGAATTTCTTCTTTACACACACACAAAGAAATGGCATGTTACTTTTAAAATCTTACTGGATCGGAGTTCCCGTCGTGGCGCAGTGGTTAACGAATCCGACTAGGAATGATGAGGTTGCGGGTTCGATCCCTGCCCTTGCTCAGTGGGTTAACGATCCGGCGTTGCCGTGAGCTGTGGTGTCGGTTGCAGACACGGCTCGGATCCTGCGTTGCTGTGGCTGCGGCGAAGGCCGGTGGCCACAGCTCCGATTAGACCCCTAGCCTGGGAACCTCCACATGCCGCGGGTGCGGCCATAAACCCGCGGACATAAAATGACAAAAGGCAAAAAAAAAAAAAAAAAAATCTTACTGGATCTCACTTGGATAAAGGAATTCTGACTCATATAAGATTTGCCAGAGCGGGGGAAAAAAAAACAGCAGTGAGGAAGATATTCCTCAGTGGAATATTTTATGTTTAAAAAAGAAAGGTAGAAAATTACTGTGTGTTGGGAGTTTCCGTCGTGGCACAGTGGTTAACAAATCCAACTAGGAACCATGAGGTTGCGGGTTCAATCCCTGGCCTTACTCAGTGGGTTAACGATCCGGCATTGCCATGAGCTATGGTGTAGGTTGCAGATGCGGCTCGGATCCTGCGTTGCTGTGGCTGCGGTGTAGGCCAGTGGCTACAGTTCCGATTAGACCCCTAGCTTGGGGACCTCCACATGCCATGGTTGTGGCCCTAAAATGACAAAAGACAAAAAAAAAAAAAAAATTACCGTGTGACTTTGTTCAGGTAACTTTGTTATCTCTTCATTCAGAAATACATGTTTTTTGGCGGATTTCTTTTTCTGAAAGAACTCTGTAGGAGTTCCGTCATGGCTCAGTGGTTAATGAATCCGACTAGGAATGATGAGGTTGCGGGTTCGATCCCTGGCCTTGCTCAGTGGGTTAAGGATTCGGCATTGCTGTGAGCTGTGGTGCAGGTTGCAGACGCGGCTCGGATCCCACATTACTGTGGCTGTGGCTGTGGCAAAGGCCGGCAGCTACAGCTCCTGTTACACCCCTAGACTGGGAACCTCCATATGCCACGGGTGTGGCCCTAGATAAGGCAAAAAGGCAAAAAAAAAAACAAAAACTCTCTAAATAGAACTTGCTGGATTCCTCACCTGTCATCAAGTTGAAAACCCAATTCAATCTATGTATTTCGGGAATTTTGTCAGAAAACATTTTTACTTGCAGTATTTAAAGGAATCATATTTACTATTCGTAAAATGTCATTCAAATGCATGTGCTGTCTACTATTTGGGGATAGGAACTAGTTTTCAAAAAGCACCATATGTTGCTTAATAGTGCCTAAATAATCTTGCTGGTTAAAAACACAATATTTTTTGGAATTCACCTTGTGGCTCAGTGGTAATGAACTACACTAGCATGCATGAGGAAGTGGACTCAATCCCTGGCCTCCATCAGTGAATTAAGGATCCGTTGTTTCCCTGAGCTGTGATGTAGATTGCAAACTGGGCTCTGATCTAGCATTGCTGTGGCTGTGGCATAGGCTGACAGCTATAGCTCTGATTCGACCACTAGCCAGGGAACCTCCATATGCCGAGGCTATGGCCCTAAAAAGACAAAACAAACAAACATACATACAGAAAGACAGTATTTTTGGACATTAAAAATATATATGGGAAATATATATTTTCCCATATATATTTTCTCCAACATTCGATGCCCTTCTTTTTTTGTTTTCTTTCCATCACAGTGTTATCCATATCACCAAGTTTAGTCTCACCTGGAGGCAGGAAAAGGGCTCCTCGCACACGCCCTTCTCGGATCTTCAGCCGCTGCACCCCAGGGCTGGAGAACCAGCGCTGCACCTCCACGCTGGCCCTGGGCTGAACCACACCTGACTTTTGCAAATAAACTGAGTCAAATAGATCCAGGGTGACACAAAAGGGGCTGTTCGCCTCCAGCTTAAGCAGCCTCCCAAAAGCCTTCTCAGGCTTCAGAGACCAGAAGAGGCCCATCGGATGCACTCCCACAAAGTCACCTCCCAAGGCAGGATCCTGCTCCAGGTCCAGCTTGCCAGACTCATTAGCCCTATAGAAGGCTCTGGACTGGAACAGATTCCCCTTCTCATCTTTCAGCGATGCCATGAGGGTCACCACCTGCAATGGGGCCAGGCCCATCACTTGGATGTGCACTGGCTCATCTGCAAGGGCACTTGCTGGGGTGGCTGTCAGCTGGAACATTGGCAACCCACAAAGAGACCAAGCAGAATTTCCTGCCCTGCAGAGGAGAGAAGACTCTGTGTTGGAGACAGATTCCAAGGGAGAGACCCAGGCGAGGCTTAAATTAGGTCTGGCCAAGGTAGACTTCTGGGGACTAGTGCAAAATACACAAAATATTTAGAGGAGGGGAAATAAGGCGGGCAGAGAGTGCTCATTATTCTCATTTCATGTATGAGGAAACAGGCTAAGTGGTGTGCTCCAAGTCTTGTAAATAATTGATAGTAGAACTGGAAATTCAAGCTAGGTCTGACAACACAGCCCCCTCCTGTTTTATCCCTGATGACACTGTAAGAAATCTTAGTTTTGTGGTTCTGAGTAAGTTGAACTTCAGTTCTGTACTTGTCCTATGTGACCTATTTCACAGGTGTTTGTTAGGATCTAAGGGGGTAATGCAGGATTAACAGTTTATAGGAAGGATCAGTGCTTTTTCAACTCTCTTGCTTCCATAAACAAGCAAAATGTTATCGTGTTGTTTCTTTCCTTTTTTTCTCTCATTTTAGTTTCCAAGCTCTCCCTGCCATTTTAAGACCAACCACCAGCTCTTTTCAGAATTCCCATCATTTTGTTTTTTTTTTAAGGAAAAATAAAACTTCATGACCAGCTTTTGTGGTTTTCCAATGGAATGACAAAGTCAAGAGTTCTTTGTAGTAAAGACACTGTAATATAAGTGTTACCAGCTTCTTCTTTCTTGGCTCATTTATGAGCAAAGTTGGGTGTATCCTCTCACTCTTTCTTCCCTCCTTCCCATGTTTCTTTCCCTCCTTTCTTCTAGACCAAATTCCACAAAGGTTTTGAATTTATTTATAAATAACAGAGACATAATAAAATAAAAATAAAATAGGATCTGGGAAAATAGGAGCTAGAATCAAGAAATGCTAAATAAATGACATCCAAAGGGAAAAAGGCAATCTGTCAGTTCAACAGTTATAATCATTCTCATAGAAAAGGTTACCAGTTTTTTCAAGGGAAAGGGAAAAGTGCAGCCTTTCCATTTTTTGCCAAAAAGAAATTTCTTATAAGAGACTTGACATAGGTAGTCATCATTTGTTTCAGTAATATCTTCACACAAATTGTAGCAATAGGTACCACATCAAAAATCTTGATTCTATAGGGGATCCTTGATTTTATTTTACAGAGAAGGCAAAATGAAGGTTTTAGGGTTTAGATTTGTGAGCAGAAAAGATCCTGGAGAAAATAAACTGGCCCTGGCAATGCACAGGCAGAAGAGAGGCTTGATGTCCAGTTCTTCACTGTTGAAAGGGGGTCAATGGAAGAAAGAGAGGTCAAGGGAAAGTGCATTTTGTGCTTCTTTTAAATAAAGGATATTCGGCAAAGGACACACACCTACCTTCCCACATGGTCCCTCATCTAAAACCAGCATTACTACCATTTCATGTAAAGCTAAACTCAAGGTCAGTGGAATGATTTTGAATAAACAGAACGATCGTAAATGTTTTCCCTCAATACCAGCAGAGTTCTTGGCAGAAAAATTGGCATCAGTTCAAACTTCCTGGTTCTTTCCTTTGTGTTAGAGAGATGGGACACATAATATGGGTAAGAGCACCTCCTGAGACATTTCGGTGCTTTCTTGCTATCTTCTGATCTGGTCCTTCCTATAAGCCTCCGTATCTGCTTTTCTTTCTTCCCAAGAAGAGATCATTAAGAAGGGAGACTTGATTGCCCTATTCCACAAATCCTTTCCCAACTCTTCTTCTCAAAACTTCTATTTCATGTCTGGACTCAATACATTGTTTTATTTCAAAACTGAATTAATTTCAATTAATCAACATAAGCGATCTCCAGCATGCATCCTGCATCTGGTCTTATCCTCCCAAATGGAATTCAGGCTCCTCAAGGGTAGCAACTATGTGTTAAAACTTTAGGGAGCCTGTTGATACTCAAACAGTAAATTATACAATGTACATGTTTCCAGGTTATGAGATTCATAACAGAGGCAGAACAAAAATAGCACCAAAAATGTAATTAAAATACTCCATGTATACCTAGTGTTTTTGTAATGTAAAATATTAGAGATTCTATCCAAGTCATGGTTCCTCTTTATCTGAGCATTGCCCTGTATAACCCAGGACTGGACACTCAGCAGCTATGTTTAGACCAGGTGACTTCCACCCTGGGGCCATTGCTAATTGCATTAGGGCTGGATACCTAATTCAAGATGGGCCAGGGATGCTCTCCCCTTGCCAAGTCAGAATGGGAACCCAGAGATCACCAGTCACATGATAAGGATTTAGGTGAAAGGTGAGGCAAGAAGGCACCTCGGTTGCAAAATTTGCTTGCACGGCCAAGTACCTGAAGTCCTGACATTCTGTACCCTCAGTGCCTCTCTCTTGACCCACCCTAGTCCTGGCCCTGTACTTTTCATAGGTGACTCAATCCATACAATTCAGAAGCTGTATCCAGATAATCACAGAAAGCCAGTGTTGGGTAGAGTGTGGGAGTTGAGGAAAGAGAGACAGAGAGAAATGTGTTTTTCCTCTCCTGAGAAACTCCCAAGGAAGGAAAGGGTGGTAGATAAGCCTCAAGAGAAAGAGAGAGGCAAGAAGATAGGTTTGAGAAGACTTCAGTCTTTAAAAGGAATCTATCTTACAGCTAGAATTTTTCCTATTTTTTTCTCTTTTTTATGGCCGCCCCTGTAGCATATGAAAATTCCTGGGTCAGGAGTCAAATCAGAGCCGCAGATGCAACCTCTGCCACAGCTTGAGGCAAGGCCAGATCCTTAACTCACTGAGCAAAGTCAGGGATCAAACCCACATCCTCACAGAGATGATATTGGGTCCTTATTCTACTGAGCCACAGCAAGAACTACTAGAACTAGAATTTTGTTTTGAGGTCTTGGTACTTAGCTGATTAGTCTTACCGTCTTGTCTCCAATTTTCATGAAGATCCTAGTAAATGTGTTAATTTACTGATTCTGACATGTCAGAAATTCACAGTAATGGTCTTTAGTATTCTATATCTACATATTTGCCATTTACACCAGGCACATGCAAGAGATAATAGTGAAACTTCCATTAAGAAGCAGAAGTTCTCCCAAGAAGATGATGTGGGTCTGATATAACAAACACATGAAACAAAAAGAGGTAGGGGGTCATTTGACAAGTCCACAGTGTGTGCTTGGGAATGATGTGTCAGTTTTCTTGACTAAACAAAGACTAGTAAGCATCCATAAGATCAGTAACATCACAGCCCTTGCCTTCAGAATATGAAATTAAAAGAAGTCATCTTTCATAGTCTGATAAGTCAAGGTGTAAAGATTTGGTAGCAATCCAACCAAAGTTCAGTACATTGTCTTTTTATTAATTGGTTTTAAGTCTAACAGACTTCAGGCTTATTGAATTTTCATGTTCATCTGTTTTTTACATGACACTCTCTTACATAGTCAAGAAACAAGAAAAAGAGATTTAGATGGTAGAGAAGAAGGACTGGAGCTCACCTTCTCTCGTGCAAACAAACAAACAAACAAAACATTACAAACAACTGCTAAACTATCTTCAACAAAATAGACCTCAAACTACCAAATAAGTCATTCTCCACCAAAAGATCAAGTGGAGGCAAAATTGAGATGGTAGCAGGGGCGACTGCATGATACAAACAACCTCATAGCTGTTGGCTAGGCAGCCCATAGACTGGAAAGTAACTTACATTGCAGGAACTTACCCACAGCAGTGAGAGTTCTGAGACCCACATCAAGTTCCCAGCTTGGGGTCTGGCATTGGGAGGAGCATCCCTGGGGCATTTTGCATTGAGGGCCAACATGGCTTGGGTGCAGGAGCTCCACAATACTGAGGGAAATGGAGACTCTACTCTTGAAAGTTACACACAGGTTTTCATGTGCACCAGTTCCCAGGGCAAAGCAGAGACTCTCTAGGAATCTGGGTCATACCTCCCTGCAGTTGTTGGGAGAATCTCCTGCGAAAACAGGGGGTAACTCTGCTTACTTGTGAGGAAAGAATTGGAGGCAAAAGTCTTAGAAATAATCATCAGTGTTAACTCCTCTGGAGATAGCCATTTTGGAAAAATCTGGCCGCATCATAGCTGAGAAACCCTATGCCAAACAACAAACTTGGTGGGAACACCCGTTATCCATCTGCAAATAGGCTCCCTAAAGATACTCCCCAGGCACACTGCTGCATCTAGTCACACCCAGAGACAAAGCCCTACCCACCAGAGGGATAAAAATATGCTCCCAGTTACAAGTGGGCAGGCACTAGTACCTCCCATCAGGAAGCCTGCAGCAAGTCTTCATACCACAACAGGACGCAGACATCAAAAGCAAGAGAAGCTATAACCCTACTGTCTGCAAAAAGGAGACCACACTAAAAATTTATACAAAATGAAAAGGCAGAAAATTATGACTCAGACAAAGGAATACACACACACACACACACACACACACACACACACACACACACACACAAAAGAAAAATAGCTAAATGATCTGGAGTTTACCAACCTCCATGAAAAAGACTTTAGGCTAGTGATAGTAAAGATGATTCAAGATCTTGGAAATAAACTGAAGGCAAATATTGATAAATTATAAGAAACACTGAACAAAGAAATAGAAGACTTCAAGATTAAGCAAACAGAGATGCAAAATACAATAACTGAAATTTAAAAATTCACTAGAAGGAACCAAGAGCAGAATATGGGAGGCAAAAGAACACATAAGAAAAATGGAAGACAGATTGGTGGAAATCACTGATGCAGAATAGAAAGGAGTTAAAAGACTGAAAAGTGATGAAGACAGTCTAAGACAATTCTGAGACAGCTATAAACAGCAATACCCATATTATAGGAGTGCCAGAAGGAAAAGGGAGAGATAAAGGGCCAGAGAAAATGTTTGAAGAGATAATAGCCAAAAACTGCCATATGGGGAAGGTGTCACTCACATGAATCCAGGAAGCACAACTACCATATAAAATAAACCCAAGGAGGCTCACCCAGAGACACATGTTAATCAAACAGACCAAAATTAAAGACCACAAGAAAATATTGAAGGCAACTATGGAAAAAATACAAATAACATACAAAGAACCCCTGATAGTTATTGGCTGATTTTTTTTTTTAATGGCCACACCTGCGGCATATGGAGGTTCCCAGGATAGGGGTCGAATCGGAGCTACAGCTGCCGGCCTACACCACAACCACAGCAATGCCAGATCCTTAACCCACTGAGCAAGGCCAGGGATCGAACCTGCCACCTCATGGTTCCTAGTTGGATTCGTTAACCACTGAGCCATGACGGGAACTCCATATTGGCTGATTTTTTAATAGAAATCCTGCAGGCCAGAAGGGGGTGTCACAATATACTTAAAGTGATGAAAGGGAAAATCTCCAACCAAGAATATTCTACCCAGCAAGGCTCTCCTTCAGATTTGAAGGAGAAATGAAAAGCTTTACAGACAAGCAGAAGCTAATAGAATTCAGCATCATGAAACCAGCTTTACAACAAATACTAAAGATGCTGGAAAAGAAAAGGCCACAACTAGAAAAAAAAACATAATTACAAATGACAAGGCTCACCAGTAAAGTCACATATATAGTAAAGGTAGGAAATCATTCACACAAAAATATGCTACCAAAGCCAGAAATAATGAGAAGACCAGAGTAAAAATTCAGAATACTGGAAATGCATTTGCAACTAAGAAACCAAAAATTTAAAACAGTCTTGTTTATAAATAGAGACTCTTTTATAAAAATTTAATGGTAGGAGTTTCCATCATGGTTCAGCAGTAACAAAACTGACTAGAGTCCATGAGGACACAGGTTTGATTTCTGGCCTTGCTCAGTGGGTTAAAAATCTGGCATTGCTGAGAGCTGCAGTGTAGGTCACAGATGCGGCTCAGATATAGCATTGCTATGGCTGTGGCATAGGCTGGCAGCTACAGCTCTGATTCAACCCTTAGCCTGGAAACTTCCATATGCTGCTGGTATGGCCCTAAAACAACCAAAATAAACTTCGTGGTAACTGCAAACCAAAAATCTACAATAGATACATACACAAACAAGAAAAAGGAATCCAAATGCACTAAAGATAGTCATCAAAACATGAGAGAAGAGAACAAGAGAATGAGGGATGAAAAAAGACGACAGAAACAAATCCAAAGCAATTAATAAAATGGCAATAAGAACATACATATCAGTAATTGCCTTAAATGTAAATGGACTAAATGCCCCAACCAAAAGATATAGACTGTCTGGATACAAAAACATACCCATATATAGGTTGTTTTCAAGAGACTCACTTCAGTTCTCAATACACCTACAAACTGAGCAAGAGAGGATGGAAGAAAATCTTCCATGCAAACAGAAATCAAAATACTCATATTAGGAAAAATAGAGCTTAAAATAGATAATACTATGAGACAAAGAAGGACATTACATAATGATCAAAGCATCAATCAAAGAATATATAACAATTGTAAATATATATGCTCTGAACATATGATCACCTCAATATATAAGGCAACTGCTAACAACTTTAAAAGGAGAAATTGACAATAACACAATAACAGCAGGGGACTTTAACAACCCACTTAGAGCAATGGACAGATCATTCAAACAGAAAGTCAAAAAGGAAGCACAGACCTTAAATGATGCATTAGGCCAGATGGACTTAATAGATATTTATAAAATATTCCATCCAAAAGCAGTAGAATACACATTCTTCTCAAGTGTACATGCAACATTCTCTAGGATATATCGTATTCTGGGCCTGAAATCAAGCCTTGATAAATTTAAGAAAATTGAAATCATATTTCAAGTGTCTTTTCTGACCACAAAGCTAGAAATCAACAACAAGGAAAAAACTGCAATAAAAACACAAACACATGGATACTAAACAACATGCTACTAAACAACCAATAGATCACTGAAGAAATCAAAGAGGAATTTAAAAATTCCTCGAAGCAGAGTTCCCTTTGTGGCACTGCAGAAACAAACCCAACTAGTATCCATGGGGATGTGGGTTTGATCCCTCACCTCACACAGTGGGTCAGGGATTCGGCATTGCCATGAGTTGATGTGTAGGTCACAGGCTCATGTCAGATCCTGCGTTGCTGTGGCTGAAGTGTAAGCTGACAGCTGTGGCTCTGATCTGACCCCTGGCCTGGGAACTTACACATGCCACAGGTTGGGACTTTAAAAGAAAAAGAAAAAAAAAACCCTAGAAGCAATGACAACAAAGACACAACAATCCAAAACCTATGGGATACAGCAAAAGCAGTTCTAAGAGAGAAGCTGAGAGCAACACATGCCTACCTCAGGAAAGAATAAAAATCTCAAATAAACAATCTAATTTTACATCTAAAGTGACTAGACAAAATCCAAAGTTAGCAGAGAAAAGAAAGCATATAAGATCAGAGCAGAAATGAATGAAATGGAAATGAAGAAAAGCATAGAAAAAATACTGATTAAACTAAAAGCTGGTTCTTTGAAAAGATCAACAAAATTGATAAAACTTAGCCAGACTCATCAAGAACAAAAAAGGAGAGGACGTATCAATAAAATTAGAAATGAAAATGGAGAAGTTACAATGGACATCACAGAAATACAAAGGATCATAAGAGACTCCTACAAGCAACTATGTGCCAATTAAATGCACAACCTAGAAGAAATGGACACAAATACTTAGAAAAGTACAATCTTCCAAGACTAAACCAAGAAGAAATAAAAAAGATGAATGGATCAATCATTAAGTACTGAAATTGAAAATGCGATTTTAAAAACTGCAGGACCAGATGGCCTCAAAGGCAAATTCTATCAAACATTTAGAGAAGAGTTAACACCTATCCTTCCAAAACTATTCCAAAAAAATTGCAGAGGAAGGAATACTCTCAAACTCATTCTATGAGGCCACCACTACTCTGATACCAAAACCAGACAAAGATACCACAAAAAAGAAAATTACAGGCCAATATCACCAATGAACATAGATGCAAACATGTATAAACTACTAGCAAACTGAATCCAGCAATTAAAAGGATTGTACACTATGATCAGTGGGATTCATCCCAGGGATGCAAGGATTTTTCAATACCTTCAAATCAATCCGTGTGATACACCACATTAACAAACTGAAGAATAAAAACCATTTGATACTCTCAATACAGAAAAATCTTTTGACAAAATTCAACACCATTTCTGATTAAAAAAAAAAAAACTCCAGAAAGTGGGCATAGAGTGAACCTTCCTCAACCTAACAAAGGCCGTATATGTCAAAACCATAGCTAACACCATCCTCAATGGTGAAAAGCTGAAAGAATTCCTGTTAAGATCAGAAACAAGACAAGGGTGTCTTCTCTCACCATTACTATTCAACATGGTTTTAAAAGTCCTAGCCACAGCAATTGGAGAAGAAAAAGAAATAAAAGGCATCCAAATTGGAAAGGAAGAAGTAAAACTACCACTGTTTGCATATGACATGATACTATACCAAGAAAATCCTAAAGACACTACCAGAACACTGTTGGAGTTCATCACTGAATTTGGTAAAGTTGTAGGATACAAATTTAATACACAGAAATCAACTCACTTCTATATACTAACCATGAAAGTTCAAAAAGGGAAAGTAGGGAAATGACGCCATTTGCCATTGCAAAAAAAAAAAAAAAAAAAAAAACGAAATATCTAGGAATAAACCTACTTAAAAAGACAAAAGACTGTGCTCTGAAAACTATAAGACGCTGATGAAAGAAATCAAAGATGACACAAGCAGATGGAAAAATATTCCATGCTCTTGGATTGGAAGAATCAATATTGTCAAAATGAATATAATACCTAAGGCAATCTACAGATTCAATGCAATACCTATCAAATTACCAATGGAATTTTTCACATGACTAGAACAAAATATTTTAAATTTTATTTGGAAGCACAAGATACCTAGAATAGCCAAAGCCATCCTGAGAAATAAAAATGGAGCTGGAGGAATCAGGCTCCTTGACATCAGACTATACTACAAAGCTTCAGTATGGAACTGGCACAAAAACAGAAATATAGATCAGTGGAACAGGACAGAAACCCAGAATTAAATCCATGCACCTATTGTCAACTAATCTATGACTGAAGAGGCAAGAATATACAATGGAGAAAGGACAGTCCCTTCAATAAGTGGTGCTTAGAAAACTGGACAGCTACATGCAGAAGAATGAAATTAGAACACCTCCTAATGCCATATATAAAAACAAACTCAAAATGGATTAAAGACTTAAATTTAAGACCAGATACTATAAAACTCTTAGAGGAAAACAGGCTGAAGATGGGAGACTCCTCGAAATCCAATGGAGTAACATTTTCAGGCTTCCTCACTTTTTTGCAGCAGAAGGCAAGACTCTGTAAACTGCAGACTGCTAATGAAACCAAAAGTACAAAGCAGCCAGAGAGCAAGAAGCAAGAACTCAGCTGCCTCATGTAAGCATAGCCTCTCAGGGTTGGAGGGGTGCCCTCAGCAAAATGGAAGTGACCTGATAGGGTCTTCGAGTTGAAAGTCCCATTGCGGAGCAGCTTTCAGACCTTCTGAGTCCCAGTATGAAGGGCGGGGATCAAGCCTATACCACTGGGAGACCTTGACCTATTAGAGGAAAGGCAGTCAAGAACTGGTAACACATTAACAGATCAGAAAGCCGGAAACAAAGAATAAAAGACAGTAAACATTAAAATTACCCATAGAGGTTAAAATTACCACTAAAAATCAAGAAAAAAAATTCCATTCACTTTAGAAGCCTGTTGCTTTTCTTCTTTCACCACAGCTCTTCCTCCTCCCATGCAATAAAATCCCAGAGAAAAATTCCTTGGGTTAAGAAACAATCTCTCCATTAGTTTGCATTAACTCTCCATTAGTTCACATTAACTTCTGCAGCCAAGTGTGAATTTTGCCTCCAAAATGGTCTCTAAACAATCTCTTGGTTAGGCTGATTCATTGCACATAAATCTGTGTTTGAGCAATAAACCACCTAGGATGATAACTGCTGGTTCTTTGGAGAAATGTGCTACTCGACTTGGGTGAGAGAAACACACAGAGCAAGATGAAGGCAATCTTTCCAGGCATCTTGCTGCTAAAATCAGAAAGCAGACTTCTTCTGGAGTTTCCGTAGTGGTGCAGCGGAAATGAATCCAACTAGGAAGCATGAGGTTGCAGATTCGATCCCTGGCCTCGCTCAGTGGGTTAAGGATCCAGTGTTGCTGTGAGCTGTGGTGTAGGTTGCAGATGCAGGTCAGATCTGGCATTGCTGTGGCTGTGATGTAGGCCGTCAGCTACATCTCCTGTTAGACCCCTAGCCTGGGAACCTCCATATGCCGCGGGTGTGGACCTAAAATGACAAAAAAGACAAAATAAGAAAGAAAGAAAGCAGACCTCTTCTGCTTGGCCTTGACAGCCCTGACTCATCCTCAGTTCATCTGAGGAAGCAGTCTTGAGCAAGATGGCTTACTAAGCCAGCTAGAAGCACTGGATACATGCCCATTTCTCGCTCATTTAGATGGTTCAAAATACCCCAGGCTACTGTTCAAAGTTGAAATTGTCCACATAGAAACCACCAGCTGCTCCTTTTTAAGAAAAAGTTCTCAAGCACAGGATTCCCAGCACTTATTGCCACAGAGTCTGGGCGGGGGCTCAGTCCAGCTGGTGTACGTTTCAGTGCAGGTGTTTCATAATGGTGTCTTTATTTCATCACACAGGAATGGTTTCTATGCCTCTTCCCTTTCTCCTCCGCCCAACTCCTGATTCTATTCTCTTTTCCTTCAATTCCTTCTTTTCCCTCCTCCAAGTTATCTTGGTGCAGCAGAAATGAATCCGACTAGGAACCACGAGGTTGCAGATTCAATCCCTGGCCTTGCTCAGCGCGTTAAGGATCCAGTGTTGCTATGAGCTGTGGTGTAGGTCACAGACATGGCTTGGATGCTGCTGTGGCTGTGGTGTAGGCTGGCAGCTGTAGCTCCAATTGGACCGCTAGCCTGAGAACCTCCATATGCCACAGGTGCAGCCCAAAAAAAAAAAAAAAAATCCTCTACGTCCCCTTCTCTAAGTCAGTGGTCTCTTAGGCAGCTGACTTTTTGATGGTTTCTGAGAAGATGGGTCTCTAGTATCCATCTTTGGATTGCTGTGGCTTAAGACTCCCCCTGAGGAGTCTGTTAAATAAAGATTCCCTGGCCCTTCACCTGGAGATTATGACTTGATAGGTTTGGGGTAAGATTCTGGGATCCGTATTTTTTTTTCTTTTTATAGCCTCGCCTGTGGCATATTGAAGTTCCCAGGTCTTAGGCTGAATCAGAGCTGCAGCTGCTGGCCTATGCCACAGCCATGGCAACACTGAAATGTGTGCTGCATCTGTGATCTACACCACAGTCTGTGACAACCCCAGATCCTTATCCCACTGAGCAAGTCCAGGGATTGAACCTTCATCTTGCTAGAGACAATGCCAGGTTATTAGCCCACTGAGCCACAACAGGAACTCCTGGGATCTGTACTTTTAATAGCAGATTTTACTACACAGCCAAGTTTGCAAATCACTCTTCCAGCAGACAGCAGAAGCCCTCCTCAAGATAAGAACCTCTCAAATCTAGCCCACTGTTGATCCCATCAGTCTATGGCCATTGTCAGAATGTCCAAGTGATCTAAGCTAGATTGTAGACTGTGCTTCCTCCCTGAGGGAGGTACCATATCTTTTAATTTTTGCATCTTTTGCAGCCAGTGAGGTATAGCAGATCCCTGGAATCAGAGAGACTTAGATTGGAACGCTAATTCCTTTACATTTATCATTGTGACTGACCTCAGGCAAAGTATGTACCTTTCCTTGTGCTTCAGCTTTCTAACTTGTGAAATGCGAATGGTACAATAAAATGAATTACAAGGGAAATATAAGCCTTGAGGGAAAGGGCCTGGTATTGCGAGTCATGGGCAGAATAGAATGTCCGGGGGTAGAGAAGGCTCTTTTGGCACACAGCTATTACATGGGATGAGAGGAACATTGGAAGGACAGCAAGTCTCCCAGCCAGGACTAGGTTCAAGGATGGGAGGTGGGCTGGGAAGGAATGTAGCAGAAATAGAGAACCGTTCTAAGACTCTAAGAGAAGAGCAGGAAAGGGTGAGCAAGTGATGATGCTCCAGGACCGAGATAATAAGGTGAGATGCATGTGAAACTGGCACAAAGTCAGGCCTTCTTCACTCTACTGCCTAGAGCATAAGACGCCAGGCCTGGCACTCCATGGACCCTTAAGGGAAGTAGCAAATTAGGAGTCCCCACTGGTGGGAACCCTGAGCAGGAAGGTGAAAACTAGCCACAAAGGAGGCGTTAGCAGTTATCAGCAGCAGGTGTGAACCATGCAGAAAAAATCCTCAGAGGAAGAATTTTACATCCTGCCTGCCTTCAGATTCAAGATGGCAACATCAACTCTTCCCTTCATCTCCAGCCTGCTGGCCTGCCCTGCAAATTTCCAGCCTCTACAATCAATGAGCAAAATCCTTAAAATATCTGTCTCTCTGACTCTCTGTCTCTCTCTTTGTGTCTCTTTGTGTCTCTCTCTCTGTCTCGGTCTCTCTCTGCCTGTCCCTCTCTCTATATATGTAAATATGTTATATATATATATATATATAGTAGGGGGAAAGTGACTACACTTATGGAGAGCTTAAAGGACAATAAGAATTGTTCGTAACAAGGTCTATTTATACAGACTTATCTCAAACTCAAGTTCTTGTCTTTGATAATAAGGATATTATTTTCCTTCTGTTATAGGGAGGACATCTTGCAACTGAGCGCTTTATATTGTTTTCAGGGGAAAGTTAGGGGAGGACCAGAGGGCCCCTCTTGCAGCTGCTGTTTTTTTAAATGCTAATAGTTTTTATGTCAAAGACATCTATTTTGGAATGACACATTCTGGTTTCCTTAGAAGAGAAAAGAAAAACAGAAAAAAAATAAGTGATTATGGAGTGAAGACTGTTGCGGGGGGAACGTCACTATGTGTACTTCAAGGATTTGATGGAGGTTCCACAGAGCTGCAACACAATCAGTGGAAAACTGTGACTCCCTTTCAGTGACTGACCCAACAATGTCTCCCATCATCATTAGAACTGAAAAAAATGTTCATCATAGATAAGAGTAAATATAGAAATGGAAGTGTTTAAAGCTCTCTGGAGACAAAAACAGTGTTAGCGTGTAGAGTTATTAACATTTCCAGAGAATGGTGTTTAACAGACTAGGGGGAAAAAAATCTCAACATAGAAACAGAGAAAATTTAGGGCTACCTCCCTGGGTTCAGATCTCAGCACTGATCTTAATTCATTGCACCAATTTCACTGAGCCTCTATTTTCTAGCTGTAACATGAGAAGGCTAACATAAATCAGTACTCTAAATATTTCAGTCATTAATAGCACTTGCATAAGTTTAGCCTTATCTGTGTACTCCTTGACCTATTACTTAAGGCAAAAATGATCTTTATTAATACCTCTCAATGTATTTACATTATCAGTAATTGATTTTTCTTCCTCTGAATCTTTACTACATTTAGGCTAGACACTGGGCCTTCTCGTACTAGGGAAGAAGGAATCCTGCCTAGAACAAAAACCTAGGCCTTGACCAAAGGTGAGGATGGATTACAAAAAACTGGAAACCTCAGAGGAAGATCTTATCCTGTTTCCTTTTGGAGTTTCAGAAAGCAGAGTAAAACGGGATATTGTGTGTTTAGACAGAGAGAGATGCAAAGACAGCACACAAAATTTTCTCTTTGCACTCCTGTTTTTTGAAAAGGTTCTGAAAGTCCCCATATTCTCACATGATGGGCATGGAAGGAAGCTGAGAGTTAAAGGCCAGCAGGCCTCCCCTGAGATCATGACAGGTGTGAGCTGACCCTTTAGCACAGGGTGTGGGGTATATAGGTCTTCCAGGGATTTGATAAAGGACACAACTGACATTCAGAGAATTTTGAAGGACAATGAAAGCCAAGTGGGCAAACCCAGAGGATTTTGCCACCTGACCCAGGGAGCAAGAGTGAGTATGCCAGCTGGCCTTTGGCCATGCTGAGAGAACAAACCATGAGTTATCAGTGCAGACATACAGAAGGTCAATGCCTGGAGAACAGATGAATTACACTTCCACCAGGATAGAGAAGCTAGCCACGAATAGTTATTGGGTCTATATTCCTACCCCTTATGCTTGCTCTGAGAATAGAGAAGCCCTCTTGCACCCTGATTTTGAGAAGGGGCTGGAGTGTTGTTAAAGGAAATAAACATTTCTGTTACTCTGAACTTCAAACTGACTATTTTTCTGAACATGAGC
Organism: Catagonus wagneri; assembly: GCA_004024745.2. Classification (NCBI taxonomy): domain Eukaryota; kingdom Metazoa; phylum Chordata; class Mammalia; order Artiodactyla; family Tayassuidae; genus Catagonus; species Catagonus wagneri. Next base: position 30,592,221 of record PVHT021183634.1, on the reverse strand, counting down.
TGGATTAAACTGGAGAAGATTAAGACACATTTAATGAGCTGGTTTATGTTTTCTTTCCCATCCACCATCACTGGAAACAGGTGTTTGAAAGGAAGCCTGATTGGATTACAGAAAACTAAAAAGGAGTTCCCGTCATGGTGCAGCAGTTAATGAATCCACCTAGGTACCATGAGGTTGCGGGTTCGATCCCTGGCCTCGCTCAGTGGGTTAACAGTCTGGCATTGCCATGAGCTGTGGTGTAGTTCACAGATGTGGCTTGGATCTGGCATTGCTTTGGCTGTGGCATAGGCTGGCAGCTGTAGCTCCTATTTGACCCCTAGCCTGGGAAGCTCCATATGCCATGGGTGCGGCCCTAAAAAGCAAAAGCAAAAAAAAAAAAAAAAAAAAAAAAAAAAAAAAAAAAAAAAAAAAAAAAAAAAAAAAAAAAAAAAAAAAAAAAAGGAAAACTAAAGAGAAGTCAGGATCAATGGTCGTGGTCGTGTAGGAAAACACTGAGCTCACCTCCTCCCACAAACATAACAAAACTATGAGTATATGTCAAAAAAATCCTCTCCAAAAATGACGTGAAGACTACAGAAAACTCTTCTACAACCAAGGATATAAAGACAACCACATCGAGACTAGAGGAGAAGAGAAGTGATCTGGTTGGGACCCACACCACCAGTAGCCAACTCAGAAGAGGAGGGTACCACAAACTCAGGAATCTTCCCTAAAGAGAGTGGGGCCAAGCCCCACATTAGGTCCCAGCACTGGGATGCAATTCTTGGTTTGCTTTGAGTGAGGCTTATTGGAGGCCTGTTGGAAACCAAGACTGTGTTTAAAGGGCATGCACGCAGACGTGCTTGCCCTCAATCCTAGTATAGAGGCAGCAGATAGAAAAGCACTTGGTGTTCTGGCTGGCCTGCCAAGAGAGCCCCAGCATGCCTCCCAGCCCATACCAGGTTCCAGCTCCAGCCCCTTCGACTCCAGTCCTGCCCCCTTCCAAGGTGATGGCCAGCAGCACACCCCAAGAGACAATGCAGCTTGCAGTGGGCTCTTGCTCTAGCCCACTCTGGCCCCAGTCAGGGTCCGCCCTTGCCCCACCAAGGTGGCAGCCACCAGTGCAACTTGGGAGAAGCCTAGCCCAAGCCAGCCTCCAGCTCTAGCCCCCATCCCCTAGGCTCAATCCCATTCCCACTGAGGCAATGGACCCAGTGTGCTTCACAAAATGTTCTGGCTCATTCTTGCTTCAGATCAATCTCTCCTACCAAAGTCACCAGAAACACATATGTTACATAGAGATGCTCCTGCACCTGAACATGCCTTCCAGACCAGAAAAAGTGACTATTTCCTTTATTTTCATAGAGACAAATAGAAAGTCAAACAAAATGAAAAAATAAGAATATGTTCAAAACCAAAGAACAAGACCCAGAAAAAACCCTAATGAAACAGAGATAAATAATTTACTTGATAAGTAATTCAAAGCAATGGTCATACAATGCTCACTGAACTTGAGAAAAGAATGGAGGAAAACAGTGAGAACTTCAGCAAAGAACCAGAAAATATAGGAGTTCCCTGGTGGCCTAGCAGTTAAGGAATCAGCATTGCCACTGCTGTGGCTCAAGTTACTGTTTGGCTTAGATTCGTTCCCTGACCCACTGGCCCAGGAACTTGCACATGCTACAGGTATGGTGGCAGAAGAAGGAGGAGGAGGAGGAGGTGGAGGAGGGGGAGAGGCAGGGGGAGAAGAAGGAGAAGAGGAAGAAGGAGAATAAGAAAAAGAAGAAGGAGAAGGAGGAGGAGGAGGAAGAAGAACTAGAAAATATTTTATAAAATCAATCAGAGCTGAAGAATACAATAAATGAAATTAAAAATACACTAGAGGAAATTAACATTAAATTAGGTGGTACAGAAGAAGAGATAATTGACCTAGAAGACAAAATACTGGAAATCAATCAGAAAAGAGAAAAAAAATGAAGTGCTTTTAATGAGGATACTTTAAAGGATCTCTGGTATATACTAACATTTGAATTACAGGGGTCCCAAAAAAAGAAGAAACAAAAGGGCAGAAAATGTATTTTCTAAAACACTGGCTATAAACCTTCCTAATGTGAAGAAGAAAACAGATATCAAGGTCCAAGTATCACAGAAAGTTCTAAACAAGATGAACCCAGAGGCCCACACCAAGGTATACCACAATCAAAATGGTAGAAATTAATGATAAAGAGTGAACTCTAAAGGCAGCAAGAGAAAAACAAATAATCACATACAAAGGAATCCCCATAAGATTATCGGCTGATTTTTCAGCAGAAATTTTGCAGGCCAGAAGAGAGTAGTATGATGTGTTTAAAATGCTGAAAGGAAAAAAAGCCTTAAACCAAAGGTCTTCCACCTGCAAGGTTATCATTCAGAATTGAAGGAGAGATAAAGTTTTCCAGACAAGCCAAAGATAAAGAGTTCATCACCACTAAACTAACCTTACAAGAAATGTTAAAGGGTCTTCTTTAAGTGGAAAAAAAAAGGCCATAACAAGAAATATGAAGGAAAAAATTTCATTGGTAAAGGCAAATATATAGTAAAGGCAGTGGATCGATCAATTAAAAAATCTAGTACAAAGTTTTTTTATAACATTACTTAATGAATTTTATTACATTTATAGGTGTACAACAATCATCACAACTAAACTTTATAGCATTTCCATCCCAAAACTTCATTGCATCCCCCACCCCCCCAAACCTGTCTCATTTGGAAAGCAAAAGTTTTGCAAAGAAAAAAACTAGCACAAAGGTTAAAAGGCAAAAATTGTAAATCAACTATGATTAGAAGAAAAATTAACGAATATAAAGAAATATGCAAAATATGACAAAAATACATAAATCATAGTGGGGGAGTAAAAAATATAGAGATTTTAGAATGTGTTTGAACGGAAATGACTATCGTTGAAAACAAACAAATACATATATACACACACACACACACACACACACACCTATCTCACAGTAACCATAAAACAAAGATCTACAATAGATACACAAAAAACAAAAAACTCAAACATAACATTAAAGAAAATCAAGCCACAAGGCAAGAGACTAAAAGATGTGCAAAGTACTACAAAAACAACTAGAAAGCAAGTGACAAAATGACAATAAATGTGTACTTATCAACAATCACTGTAAATGTAAATGGAATAAATGTCCCAATCAAAAGACTTAGGGTGCCTGGAGTTCCCTAGTGGCCTAGCAAATGGGGACTTGGTACAGTCACTGCTATTGCTTGGGTTCAATCCTGGGCCTGGGAAATTTCACATGCTGCAAGCAAAAAACAAAAAGCCTTAGGATGACTAAATGGATTAAAAGATGAGTTCCCATCATGGTTCCACGGAAACGAATCTGACTAGAGACCATGAGGTTGTGGGTTTGATCCCTGGCCTCACTCAGTGGGTTAAGGATCCGGTGTTGCCATGAGCTGTGGCTGTAGGTTGCAGACATGGCTTGGATCCTGCATTGCTGTGGCTGTGGCATAGGCCAGAAACTATAGCTTCGATTAGAACCCTAGCCCGAGAACCTCCATATGCCATGGGTGCATCCCTAAAATGACAAAAGATGAGAGAAAGAAAGAAAGAAAGAAAGAAAGAAAGAAAGAAAGAAGAAGACCCAGGAGTTCCCTTTGTGGTACAGCAGGTTAAAGATCTGGCATTGTTGGATTTGATCACTGGGGCTGGAACTTCTGCATGCCATGAATGCCAAAAAAAAAAAAAGGACTTATTTATATTCTACCTACAAAATAATACTCACTTGAGAGCTAAAGATAGACACAGACTCAAAATGAAGGGGAAAATACTTTATGTAAATTAATAAAAAGAAAGGTGGGGTACCAATATTCATATTGGACAAAACCAACTTTAAAATAAAGTCTATAACAAAAGAAAAAAACGGCATTATATAATGATAAGGGAGTCAATCCAGGAAGAGGATATAACATTCATAAACATAGATACATCCAACATAGGAGCACCTAAATATACAAAGCAAATATTAAGAGATATAAAGGGAGAAATTGACATTAATACAACAATAGTAGGAGACTTTAATACCCCACTTACATCAACAGATAGATCATCCAGACAGAAAGGAAACAGTGGTGTTAAATGACACATTAAACCAGATGGATTTAATAGATATTTACAGAACATTCCATCCCAAAAGAGCAGAGAACACATTCTTTTCAAACACACATGGAACATTCTCTAGGACAGATCACATGCTAGGCAACAAAACAAGTCTCAATAAATTATACATTGAAATCATATCAACCATTTTTTCTGACCACAATGGTATGAAATTTCAAATCAATTACAGGAGGAAAACTGGAAAAAAAAATGCAAACACAAGATTAAACAACATGCTCCTGAAAAATCAATGAGTCAATGAAGAAATCAAAGAGGAAATCAAAAATACCTTGAAAAAAATGCAAATATAGGGAGTTCCCTCCGTGGCTCAGTGGTTAACGAATCTGACTAAGAACCATGAGGTTGTGGGTTCGATCCCTAGCCTTGCTCAGTGGGTTAAGGATCCAGCATTGCCGTGAGCTGTGGAGTAGGTTGCAGACGCGGCTCGGATCCCGCATTGCTGTGGCTGTGGCAAAGGCCGGCGGCTACAGCTCCTGTTAGACCCCTAGCCCGGGAACCTCCATATGCCACGGGTGCGGCTCTACATAAAGGCAAAAAGACAAAAAAAAATGCAAATATAAACAAGATGTTTCAATATCTATAGAACATAGCAAAAAGAAGTTCTAAGAAGGAAGTTAAAAGCAATACATACCTACCTCAGGAAACAAGAAAAATCTCAAACCTAACTTTCTACCTAGAGGAATTAAAAAGGAAGAATAAAGGAAGTGCAAAGTTAGCATAAGGAAGGAATAATAATGAGCAAAACAGAAATAAATAAAATAGAGATAAAAACAAATAATAGAAAAAATCAATGAAACTAAGAACTAGTTTTCTGAAAAAATAAACAATAAGCTTAACCAGCCTTATAAAAAAAGGGGGGAGCTCAATTTAAAAAAATTAGAAAGGAAAGAAGAGAGTTACAACAGATACCACAGAAATACAATCATTAGGGAATACTAATTAATCACTGGGGAAACCAACAAACTGGATAACCTAGAGAAATAAATGAATTCTTAGAAACATGTAATCTTCCAAGACTGAATTATGGAAACAGAAAATCTGAACAGACTGACTTCATGAGTGAAACTGAATCAGGATTTCAAAAATTCCCAACAAACCAAAGTTCAGGAATGGACAGTTTCACAGAGGAATTCTATGAAACATTTAAAGAAAACTTAATACCTATTCTATATCTATTCTTCTCAAACTATTCCAAAAAATTGAAGAGGGGGGAATACTTCAACAAGGCCAGCATTACCCTGATAGCAAAACCAAACACACCACAAAACAAAGAAAACTACAGGCCAATATTACCAAGGAAATAGATGCAAAAATACTCAACAATATTAGCAAACCAAGCTCAACAATAATTTCTAAAAATTATACACTATTATCAAGAGGGATTTATTCCAGGGATGCAAGTATGGTTCAAATTCTGCAAGTCAATCAATGTGATACACCATGTTAACAGAATGAAGAATAAAAATTTACATTATTTTCTCCATAAGTACAGGAAAAACATTTGACAAAATTCAATGTCCATTGATGATAAAAACTCTCAACAGGAAACAGATCTCAACACAGTAAAGGTCATTCATGAAAAACCCCAAGCTAATATCATATTTAGTGGTGAAAAGCTAAAAGCTTTTCCTCTTAGATCAGGAATAAGACAAGGATGCTCAAGTTTGCCACTTCTATTTAACACAGTATTGTAAGTCTTAGTCATAGAAATCAAAGAAGAAAAAGAAATTAAAGATATCCTAATTGGAAGGAAAGAGGTAAAACTGTCACTATTTATTTGCAGATGACATGATACTATATACAGAAAACCCTAAAGATTCCATAAAAAAATATTAGAATAGATGCTTTAGTAAAGTTTCAGTATATAAAATTAATATACAGAAATCTATTGAATTTTTATATACCAATAGTGAACTCTAAGAAAAGGAAAACAAGAAAAACAATAATATTTATGATTGCCTCAAAACTAATAAAATAATTAGTAATAAATTTAGCTAAAGAGGTGAAAGATCTCTACTTCAAAAACTGTAAGACACTTGGTGAAAGAAAGTGAAGATGATACAAATAAATGAAAATATACCCAATGTTCATTAACTGAAAGAATTAATATTGTTCAAATGTCCATACTACCCAAAGTGATCCACAGTTTCAGTGCAATTCCTATCAAAATACTTGTGACATTTTTCAGGGAACTAGAACAAATAATCCTAAAATTTGTATGGAAACAAAAGATTCCAAAGAGCCAAAACAATTTTGAGAAAGACAAACCAAGCTGAAAGTGTCATGCTCCCTGATTCTGAACTACACTGCAAAGCTATAGTAATCAAAACAGTATGGTACTTACACAAAAAACAAACACACAGATCAATGGAACAGAATATAGAACACAGAAATCAACCCACACACATGTCACACATGTTCAATTTTTTTGTCTTTTTAGGGCCACACATGTGGCATATGGAAGTTCCTATGCTAGGGTCATATTGGAGCTGTAGCTGCCAGCCTACATCACAGCCACAGCAATATGGGATCTGATCCATGTCTGTGACCTACACTACAGCTCACGGCAATGCCGGATCCTTAACCCACTGAATGAGGCAAGATATTGAACCTGTAGCCTCATGGATACTAGACAGGTTCATTACTCCTGAGCCATGATATGAACTCCCCACATATTATCAATTACTGTATGACAAAGAAGGCAAGAATATACAATGAAATAAGGACAGTATCTTCCATAAGTGGCATTGGGAAAACTGTACAGCCTAATGCAAAAATAAAACTAGAGCATTTGCTCACAGCATGTAGAAAAATACACTCAAAATGGATTAAATACTTAAATGTATGACCTGACACCACAAAACAACTAGAAGAAAATGTCTGTAGTAGACTGACATTGGTTTTAGGGATATCTTTTTAGGATCTGTGTCTTCAGGCAAGGAAAACAAAAGCAAAAATAACAAATGGAACCCAATTTAAAAGTTTTGCACTGTGAAGAAAACATTCAACAAAATGAAAAGGCAATCCACTGAATGGGAGAAGATATTTACAGCAATATGTTTGATAAGGGGTTAATATCCAAAATATATAAAGATTTAATTTAATTTTTTTAAATTTCTTTACATTATACATAGCTGTACAGCATGGTGACAGGGTTACACATCAAATTAAATTTAAATAAATAAATAAATAAATAAAAAGAACTATAGATTTGTACCACTAATAATAGTTTCCCTGCCAGGATATACAGTATTACATGTGTTTTATCACTGCACCTATAAACATGAAATGCATTTACATATAGAATCAACGAATGATATGTAATTTATTAATCAATTAAATTTTTATAGAGTAACACTAATATTTCCTTAATGACTGAATTCTTTTAACACTTTCTAATTCTGCTTTATTTTAGGCATATTACTTTATCATTATTCATTTTATTGTAACAGTGAAAATATTTAATGCTGTACAGATAATACTTTTTATTTGACTTCATTTGCATTACATATATTTCATGTGTAGTACTGATTTTTTTTTAAAAATTTTTGAAAATATAATGGATAACAATACATATAAAAATGGAATTCAAACAAAATGCAATATTGTTGAATAAACATCCTACCCATGCCAAAAAAAACAATATATATATATAAAGAACTTATGCAACTCAATATCAAAAAAAATCATTTAAAAATAGGTGGAAGAGCTAACTAGGCATTTTTCTTCCTCCAAATAAACACATACAGGTGGCCAAAAGGCACGTGAAAAGATGCTCAAGATCACTAATCATCAGAGAAATATAAATCAAAACCATAATGAGCTATCACCTTACACCTAGCTATTATTAAAAAGAAAACAAATAACAAATGTTGGCCACAATTTTAGTTCACTGTTGGTGGGAATATAAATTTTTACAGCCACTTTGGAAAACACTATTGAGAGTCTTCAGAAAATTTAAAGTAGACCTGCCAAACAATCCAGCAATTCCACTCCTGGGCAATTATTCAAAGAAAATGAAAACATTAATTCCAAAAGACATATGTACTCCAATGTTTATAGTAGCATAATTTACAATAGCTAAGATATGGAAGCAACATAACCGAAATTCCCATTCACAGATAAAGGAATAAAGAATAAACCATATATACATATATATGAGATTTTGCTATCTGCAACAACATGGATGGGCCTGGAGGGTATTATGCTAAGTGAAACAAGACAGAGGAAGACAAATACTGTATTTTTTCACTTATATGTAGGGTCTTAAAAACACAACAAAGGAACAAATGTAACAAAACTTACTGATACAGAGAACAAACCAGTGGTTACCAGAAGAGTTGGGGGAGAGGCAAAATATGTGAGAGAAATTAAGAAGTACAAAATACCACTTATAAAATAAAAAAGCCACAGGAATGCAATGTATAACACAGGGAATATAGTCAATATTTTAATAACTTTGTATGTTATATAATCTGTAAAAATGTTGACTCACTATATTATATACCTGAAACTAATATAACACTGTACATCAACTATACTTCAATTTAAAAAAGAAAATTATGTTTTTGTACACTTGAGTTGTAGTGAGTTAATGTGGAATCCTTGTTTAAATTTTAAAATGTTTTCTTTGTATCTAACCTCATCTAAATAATAACATTCGTTAGGGAGGCGGCAAGATGGTGGAGGAGTAAGAGGTCGCGCTCTCCCTCTCCCACAAATACATCAAAAAACGCATCTAAATATAAAACAAGTTGGACAAATCATCATCTGAATGCTGATCAATTTAAACCTCCAAAAATTGCAAGAAACCCCTGAAATAACTGGGTAGAACAAGTGAAGAAAAAAAAAGGTGAGAGAGAAAGGCAATTAGGACCGTAACCAGCACTCCAGGGAGGGAGCTGTGAAAAAGAAAAGTTTCCTGGGAAGAAACCTAAACAACGATCAGCGATCAGCGGATCAACGACCATTGGAACCAGAGGGACATCAAAGCCTGAGAAAAACGCAGCAGCTGGATTGAGACAGGAAAATTGGAGTTAGA